>OX101809.2:25406022-25842199 GCA_944452925.2 Chrysolina oricalcia
GTATAGGATTATAAGTCTCTCATTTGAACTGTTTAATCATCTCCATACAGTTTACTTGCTTTGATCTTTATACAGAAGCTGCGTGGCAAACTATATAGTATTCATTTATAACGTACATTTTGGAATAAGCAAAACAAATTCAAATCAGAGTTAAGTTTAGAGTACTTCAAGAGCTATCAACCACTACAGTATTCCTACTCAAAATATAACTATTACTTATCTACCGTTTTATTGAAAGATACTGTGTAAGTTTGTAACTATTTAATTTGTTGCTAAAAGATGTTATACGCATTGCTTTGAGAAATTGAAAAGAATTCACCAGGAGAGATGAGACAAAAATGAGCATAACCGTTACTTGTAAGTAATTTTTGTTACGAAACTCCCAGGTTTTCAGAGAATACCCTTCAAAAGCAGAGCTTGTGCGAGCAAGCGAGATCCGGGACCTACAGTTTAAATAAAAGTGGAGTCCGAACCACTTCAGCTCAGTGACACGTGACCAAAATCTTGTCGATAGTTATAAGCTACTCATCTGGAGAGAAGCTGAGGGTTTCAAGTTCGGTTTTCTATTTTCAAATGTTTTCCGATTTCATAATTTTCAGTAATATGCTTCGGAAACTCTGAGTTATTTTCATTCATGTCATTGCACTGAGTAACTCATTGTTATTGATTTGAGCATTTTGATTTCGAACTTTTCATTATTTCATCCCCTTCACTACTCGTTGTTACTAAATTTATTGAGTTTTGGTGTTCACTGTACAAATGTGAACAGTATTACTGACGCTTCATTTAATAACATTTTTGCAATAAAAATGCATCGCAATCAAATAATTCCTGATTTTTCTATGGAAAATACCATAACAATGCATTTTGAATTATTCAACTTTGCCGCCTTCTGACGGCGTCCTAATCGTACGATCCTCCTGTAACTTGTCAAAATTGTTTAGGGTTTTGAACCAAATATATCAAAAAAATATTAAATCTTGCTGGAAGCCATTTTCATGCGGTTTTGTGCCCTGTTCTTTGTAGATATTCTGGCAACTTATTATTCATTATTCTCGTGCATGGCATCACACGTTGAAAGGTAAGGGCTGCACAAGTCTCTCGAAGATTCTGAGGGTTGCGCGTAGGAGTGCAACCTTTTGACGGGAATAACAACAACAACATTAAGTTTGTGATTATAAATCATTGTACGAAATTTTCAACTGACATCCAATTTAACTTTATTTGCATTTGCATCTATTTTAGAGGATATCACGATAAAAATATGACTTTTTTTATACACAAATGTCGAAGAATAGCCACTTTTATAATCGATTATAGGAATGAAATGGTTCGGTGTTTTTTTCAACTTTGTGCACAACCTGAAACGTTCTGAAATCTTGCATGATATTTGCGTTTGAAGTGTTTGTGTGAGTACGGCCATCTTTCTGTATAGAGAATATGATGAGATATAATTAAATAATCACTTACGACCAAATGTCAGCCAATTTGTCTTTGGAATCAGTCGGCAAAGAAGGAAACTTGTAATATTCGTAAATGAGTCCCATCGTAGTGGACTGTTCTTCTGCAGCGCCACCGCCAATATTCAACATTGCGGTAGTGGCTGCTGTTAGAGGGTGTTCGTAATATGTTCGCCAAGTTTGCTGATCCTCTGGAGGGGCCGCCCCCTCGGGCAACTCAGCCATACCACGGTGACCCACCACTTGTAAGTAGTCCGCTTGGTTCGAAGAAGACGATTCCAAACGTTCTTTCCGTTTCCTGTAACAAAAACGCATTTATGAAAATATTTGCCAGACATCCTAAAAAATTACATCTACAAATCAATTTATATGCATAGAAAATAAAGGACACCGCAAAGAACCTAATGGAAATTAATCAGATGAAACTTTGGGATATTGTATATATCGATGTCCTGATTAAATGTCTCAAAGGTCAAAAAATGGACAGTTTTTGAGATAATTGAAGTCAAAGGCTGTCAAATTGATATGTTCAGTTATCAGTGGTAGTTACGTACACCATAAATAGATTGCTGGTTCCAACGACTCCATAGCCCCGAAACTTGACGAAAAGTTGGCTCAGAAGGTTTTTAGGATCGCTGATAACGAATCTGGGGTCAGGCTTGAAAAATTCACATCAATATGCCCCCCAAATAAGGCCATTTTCCAATATTCCCGAAAATAGATGTAAACTTGGCTCAGGAAGTTTTTAGAGTTGCTCACATCAGTGGTCCCAACAAGACACCCAAAAACTTCCATTTCTTATATTCTCGAAACTAGACGAAAACTTGGACCAAGGGATTATCAGGGTCGCTGATAACAAAATTGAGAAATTCAAGTCAGTGGTCCCAATATGGCCCTCCAAAGACGGTTCTTTTTTCGGAATTCTCCACGGCCCAGGGGTTTTCAGGATCGGTTATCACCGGAAACCCTATCAATAATTAATTTAGTTCAGCCATCGATATCAGTTTGAACTAATCTTTCTGGTTCTTGAAAAGACAGATTTTTCAATGATAATCGGATGAAGCTATATTATTCAATTATCATTCCTCAACTATACGGGTTCTTGTTCCAGACCCACATTAGCATCATTTATAACGTACAATAAACCTGTAATAGGATATTGGTAGTCAGAATCCCTATACTAACAATAAATGGAAGGACTGTTGTGGTGTCATGATAAATTTCATATATGCGCTTCGATAAATAAGTTATCATCATCAGTGAACACCTTGGTTTACCTTCTGACGATGAACTTGGTAATTGGAATGGGTATATATTAGATGTTAAAGTGTGGTAAAGGTAATACTCGTGCACTTTATTGTAGTATTATTCAATAATAATTCAATAATATCATCATTGTAATGAAGTAGCAATTCATCGTAATGATAGCCAAATTCAATGAACCCATGGTTCATATCAATTACTGAATGATAGAATTGATATTCAGAAGAGATTGGGCAGGAAATACTTTTCATGGTAATTATGTAACAATCCATTCGATGAACCCAACCCATGGTATCTGCTGGATACAATTGATGTACAGAGATTGGGCAGAAAAAACTTGGTCATAAGTCAATGCATTAGGTGATCATTTCATTATCACAATCCTTGTATTATTCATCACAATTGTTCGATATTTCAGGGTATTCAATGTTGAACTATCGAAAATCAATGGTACGATGGATTAATTTGATCACCAGCGAAGTGGTCGAGGTGTTAGAACTGTAGGTCCCGGATCTCCCTTGCTCGCACAAGCTCTGCTTTTGAGGGGTTTTCTCCGAAAACTTGGGAGTTTCGTAAAAACAAATTTTACAATTTTTTTTTACTAGCATTGATTGGTTCCAACATATTATTTACTGTAGCAATCTACAGTGAAATAGTGAATCTAGCATCCAGTTTCATTGAAACAATGTCCCTCTGAACCCCCTACGATTCAATCATCAATGCTACTTTGAACTGATCAGAAGAAGCATCGGTTGAAAATTAATAGTCGAAAACGTTGAATCAATCACTTTTTTCCTTGTCTACAAGCCATTTTTTTTTCTGTGTACTTTGGTGAAGTAGAGTGAATACAACACAGCAGGACAAAGGTAACAGTTCAAATTCCACCTACTGCTGCCATCCAAGGAATGTTTGAAGTTTTTTATCGACTACGCAGTAACGACTTGGTAATGTTTCTTTCACTGACATCTGAATAATATTCAGACTTGATATTTATTGTGTAATAATACGTCTTGATCTCACAAATTTAAATTTGAGATTCCACGATGAATTCGTTAGGATTTTACATTTCAGATTTTACTAACACTCATGTATCATTGTCAGCGCCAGAACAACACTGTTAGCGAAACGTACGTCGAGTATACAGGGTGTTGCTTAATTCATGATACAATTCGGTGGAGATTCTTCGTTGTAAATTATTAGGATTCTCTCCTATAAACATGTTTATCACTGCAAACCCTTAAGAGATATCATACATACGTATACATGCATACCATAAATTCTGTTGTACATTATTTTTTTGTTCGAAAACTATAAGGTCTATGGAACAAAAGGCGACAAAAAAGCTTAGAAATACAACATAAATTCTGAATAATATTTTTAATTCATCATATCCAACCCTATAAAACGTTCAGGAAAACAATATAATTAGAGTTGTTAATTAAATTCACTTCCTTATTAGATAATGTCAATATTGAATAAAAATCCCATATTTACCTCTTTACTAATGTGAGTAATCTCCAGTTTCTACATAAACTCATCAAGAAAAAAAATTAAACTTCCGTCCTTTTAGAGGTGATTTCTCTTGAGGGGTTGTATTGAGAAGACTTTTTTATAAGAGATAATTTCCAATGATGAATCTAATCCCAAATTTAATCGCGTCAATTTAGAAATACGCTGTATAAAAAAGTGATTGGTAGGATTAATATGAATGATTAGCTAGCAAAATATGATGATCCTGGGAATCATGAAGTAACTCCTGGCCGATATGATGCAGCAGATGAATCGAAGATATTTTTAAACACATCTAAATTTACTTCATGCTATAAAACGACGCGACATCAGCCTAACAGTCCATTAAGTTGGTAGAGTTTTCCAATGAATCAGAGAGGGATTGTTCAGTCTATTCGCGGGGATAGCTCGAACGGAGAGCGCCGGTTCACCGATATCTGAAGCCGAGCAACGCTAGGCGAGGCCATGGTTTGGATGGGTGACCAACGGACCTACTTTCGATATTCTCGTCGGATCGTGCTAGGAATCGCACGTTAAAAGGTAAGACCTCGTTAATCCTTGGCTCGCACAAGTTTCGACTTTTGAGGGCTGCCGTTCGTAAGGGGACGACAGCTGGTTAGCGGAAATTTTAAACAAAAATTTGTCCTACGAGGAAATGACATAAAAAATGGACAATACTAAAGTACCCTTCTCTACAAACCAAGTGGAAATTATGAGGCAATAATCTGACAGAAAACAAACTACTTCCCTGGCTAATACCACTACGGACATTGAACTACATCTGACAGATATTTGTGTTATATTTGTATCCTTCATTTGGCTGGCGATGACCATGTACAGATATGTATCAAAGTTCTAGCCTCTCATCAGTGCTAGGGTAGGTCTGACAACATTAGAATAGTTCAGGCCCAGCGCAACGAATGAAGTCTTGGCTTCATTTATGAAAAAAATATTATTGAAGAGGAGATTATCGTTAGTTGGAATAATCAACAATGAGGTTCCATGACACATCAAATTCAAATATCTTGAAAACCGTTGATATTTTCGATGAAGAAAATATTGACAAATAAAATAAGAAGACAAAATCGATATGAAATCACTGGCGTAAAGTTGAGGGGTGGGGGGGCAATTAGAGGTACCTACCCATCTGCCGTACGCCCCTATCGAAGTTACAAACACGTTGACATTTAACTGAAATCTGTCAAATGACATCTCGGATTCCATTGTGACTTTCAACACCCTGTAACTCAGTTAAAACTTATCTTAGGGAATATATTTATTCAAACTTTTATCTTCAAAATGAAGTGGGGATCCTTCCAACCTCTTTATTCTGAGACAAGTTGTCATTATTCATATTTGTTTTATTTGGTGGTCTTATTCAACTTTACTTGAACATTTGTGAAATAAGATTGTCGACCCTATCTCTAAGCTATATTGGTACAATATCACGTAGCGATATAGGTCCAATGATGCTTCGACATTTTAAAATAATATTGGTGAAATATTATTGGCAATATTGGCCTAAAAACATTCAGTGATATTGGTATTATATTAGATTTATTATGAAGATTATTAAAAATAGTAAGATGGGTGGATAAAGAACTAAATTAGTGTTATTATAAAAGTAATGCAGCCAGTAAACTGCTTTAAAAATTCATCATACATGGTCCAGTTATCAGTTTGTTGATTTAAAGTATCGAGAAATTATATCAAGAAATAAATCAAGGTTATTAAGTATTATTGTAAGAGAGTACACGTGTTTTTTTATTTTTTTATATAGGCACATTATTCATCAAATTTTTATATTCAAGTACTTTCACACTTTCCATCTATGTGTTTATTTTTCCTCGAAACAAGTGTTTTACTCTTATCAGGTTTTTATTTGTTCACACTCAACTTTCCTTTTGCATTTCTATATTTCCTGTTTTTATTATTTCATTTTTGTATTGCATAGTATGAAACTCAGTCTTACTCATATTCGCCTAAGGTTTATCTACTTTTAGTTATATTTCAGTCTTCGTCGTATTTTTCTATTATTATACCTATTTTCTTGTCTAGTATTTATTCCAATTATTTTGTATCAAGTTGGAATTTTTATGTTTGTCTTTGCAAATTTTTACTATTTTGACATATTACGGTTTTGTGTGTATAACAATTTTATCATTTTACTGATTTATTGAAAATATGTACAGGATATTCAATCAGTCAGTTGCGACTGAAAGACAAACTTTAGTCGCTATTTTCCATTGTACAAAACCTCTCTTGGAAGTGATTCATGTTGTTTTCTGTTAGATATTACAAAAAAGTAACTTCAATTTACGTAGGGTTTTCCCTTTCCAGAGGAGTCATGTTTTAGGTTCAATTTTCAATTGAGAATGATTCCCTTTACAACATTATTTCACTATTTCACCATTTTACCTTTCTATTATTTCGATTATTTTACATAAGTACATAATTCACGAAGATAAACTTTAAAGGCCTAGTCTTTGGTGGTTACAGTGTCCGTTCCTGCACCTATTTAATGTTTAAGTGTAGGTAACAATGACTGCAATTTTTTTTCAGTTGTAGATGATAATGTAAGTCAAATTATTAAAAACTTTACAAATAACATTTTATTTTCATGATTTTTATACTGTCTGCTAATATTATTAATACTTATATGTCCTTGCTGTTATTATACTATGTTGCGAAACAAGAGCCATGCTCTTATCTCCAAATCACTTTCTTCATTTATAGTTATTGATTTGTTTTTGGCATGTCCCATTATGTATATTTTGTTAAGAAAGTTATTGTACCGAAAAAAGTAATTAATGTTCTCAATTCCTTCAACAAGTAGCTTGCTTCATATTATTTGAATATGAAACTTTGTATCTATTTATCTTCCTGATAGAATAGGAGATGGAAAAATCGTTATTTCTCAAACAAATACTGAACTTCTTTGCTCGTTGAATGTGAATCGTCTATCTGCCAGCAGACGACGAAAGAAGAGTTACCGACCATAGACCGTCTCAGGCATTGACACAAAAGTAATTACTCGTACCCTTCCTGACTTCGACAAACAAGTCATTTATCATGGCACAGTGATTACCTATCCCATAAAAACGGCTACCTTAACATTTTCCATTATAATGGTTAACGCTAAATTAATTCAACTTCACCGTTCAAAGAAATTTCAATTAGGGGTAGTCAAAAAGAGTTGAGGAAGTCATCAACTAACAAAGCTATCGATTTTGTATCCTACATATACTAGAGGACACACATTATGGAAAGTAAAAAAAATGGTTGCCTGGAAAACATGTGCAGATGTTCCTGATGCACATTGGTAATCATCTCAACTCAATAAAACGCATTATATACGGGGTAATTTCCGAAAAAACATACCACATAGATATTTTAGTAAGAGAAACAATTAATTTCTACCAATTCAAAAAACAGTTCTCTTAAATGTTTACAAGGTACCATATAGAAAATGGGATACTGGACGCCTGTGGTGTCAGTCAATGAGAACAAATAGTATTTTACCCTTTCTCACACAACTACTATCACTCCTTGAGTATTCCCACTTATGAAGGTAACTTGTTTATATAAATGCGCATCTAAGAGTGAAAATGCTTTTGTGGTAAATGGGAAAAATGTATTCTCAAGGTAGCATGTGTCGCAAATATTACAACGAATTACATCCTTATCAAATGCCACGACGGACATTGAATATTCTATCAAGGGTGGAACCTTTCCTTATGGTTATAGGGATGTGGCGAATATTTCGGTATGTAAGTAGCACAAGTTTCAAATCGAGGTGGGTTGCAGTTTAGATCAGTACGAATCCAATCAATGAAGGTCCTATGTCGCTGCGTTTTCGCGTTACAGCGGATTGAAGTTGCTTAAAAAAGGGGGGGTATTAAATCATTTGTCATGTCTACCTCTGGGGTTCATATGGTCACAATCATCCTGGAAACGACGAAAATAGAAGAGGCAGACATTCAGCGATATGCATTAACACGGGACGGAGTTGTAAAAATGTAAAAAAACTCTATTAAGTCATTTGCATAAGGGTTCTCATTGCGCCTATTCGATTAGGACTCCCTGGATACGAAAAAACATTTGGCAGAGTCTTTGCTCACTGATTTTTAGCTGTAAAATTATTTGAATTTCACGGAATGAGTGGAAAGCGTATATTGCATTGGATTGTGATTATTCAAAGTTTTACTATCATTGTTTTGTTTAATATTATTCGCTGAACTCACGGTGACGATTCAACTTCTGGAGCTGAAATGGAATGATATTTTCAAAAAATGCCAACCAGAAACGAAAAGCGTTTGGAACTTTTACTATAGCGTTTTTTTTTTTAACTAAAAAAGCTATAATATTCAAGAAGCGTCGTCATCGCTGGCATCCGAGAAACCTTTCCGATCATTAATGTTGGTGTTTTCGTCGATGTATCCTTCCTCGTCTGAAAAATACACAACGTGTTCAAATTTTGTAAAATTTTGTACTCGTAACTTAGCGCGGGCGTCGGGTTGGAAAAAAAATTCAAATGGTCTGCCTTTGGAATATCACAGGCCTGGATGTCTACCTCATCGATTTTCTTGTAGTTTATAAAGAATTTAAACATCAGTTCAAGAGGCAGACGTTTGTGCATAATAAAGCACAACTTTTTTACATTTTTGAAGCGCTGTCAATAGACAACGCAGAGGCAACATGCTGGCAGACTATTTTTTATGGTCCTTCTCATTGTCTTTAGTCGAACAATTCAGGCCTGCCATGTTTGCACTTTATATACTGTTTTTAAATCATAAAAATTACTTTAAAAATCAAATGCTACAATAGTCAGAGCCCTAGATGTCTCTTCGATTTTCTGCGTTTGTGATTGTGACTATCAGCCACAGAGGCAGACATGTGAGCACACCTTTTTTTAAACATTTTTGAAACGCTGTCAATTGATAGCGTAGCGCCACCATGGTGACAGACGCGATCTTTGATGTTTCTAAAAGTATAATTATTGCTATTATTATTATTAATAACGTCTGCCACGTGTGCCGATTAGATCGAAATTTTGCTCGCCACCTCCCTTACTACTATCTGCTCGTGGAACTTAATATGGATTATATACTTAATGAAACAATCAGCGAAACAAGTATTGAGGCAGATGAAGAAAGGAAAGGAAACCTCCAGAAGAGTGTGAGGACATGGTAGTTAGGAAAGAGCAAATCATGGTGTTGATGATGGGACTCAAACACGAAAGTAGAGATAAAGAAACTCACCAAGAATATTAGAATAGAGGCGGGACACCTGACAAAGTTCCTGAGTCAGGTACATGACAAAATGAGGAAAATGAAGAAGGAGAGGAAGGACGACCGAAAGAGAAACAATGCACCAACGGAAAAGAACAAGTCGTTAAAACTAGCAGCCGAAAAAAGTGGAAAGAGCCACAGAACGAATAGAGGCAATATAAAGAATATAGCGAAACTGGAAGAGAAACTAAAGGAGCAAAATGGACTCAAGAAAGAGGGGGTGCACCTGCGTATGCTAATAATGGAAAGATAGAATCATAGCGGGGGACATAATTGCAAAATCCCCACTGTGGCGAGTACCAGACTCCGTCAGAAGGGGAGAAATATGGACCAACTGAAGGAGCTCGCTGGACTTGGTGGCAGTGAACATGGGAGATGCCACGTTCATGAGGGGAAAATCCTGAACGCACATAGACGTTACGTGCTGCTCGGCCAGGAAGTCAAATAGAATAATGAAGTGCTCGGGCCTGGAAGAAAATTTCCTAACGTACCAAACACACATACGGTATCATATCCTAACGGACCAAAATGACCAAGTAAGAAAAGAAAAACTACAAAAACTGTATGACATGACTATGTTTGCGCACAAAAATCAGAAACAGGCGGAACATACAGGAGGAGGAACTAGTGCGACAATCGTCTTTTTTATTTATAATGAGTATTGTGTTATCAAATCTTTGTTTTATCAACCGATATTTCTTTCTTGTTAACAAATTTGTGTCGAATACTGTATAACTGTGTCGTCAGCAGATGAACTGACGTCAGTCAAATTATCCACAAGCCATAAAAGTCCAATTAGGGTTTCTTGTGATTTTGGTTGTTTTAGACGATTATAATAATTATATTCTCACAAATTGGATCTTCTTATTAGGCTGGATTTTATGAGTTTCAGTAATATTTGTCTTACCCATGACTTTTGAAACGAAATAAACAAAAAAGATTCACATACAAAATTTGTTAAATATACCATGGGACTATGTGTTGATAGTTCTTAATTGAATTGATTTTTTCACATAAATTCAACGAGTTTTGTTATCAATACTTTTAATATTTTATTTGATTACTACAATTTTCAAATTTGACAAAAAACCATTCACCCTTAAACATTTCATAGATAATGGAACATAAATCTAAACTGGTTTGAGCGGTTTTGCTAAGAAATTTTCGGAGGCAGAGTTGTTTACCTATATATTCATATTGATGATAGACCTGGGAGCTGACATCGCTCACTCTAGTCGTGTTTCTGATTGTATTTGACACCAGTTAAACAGCTTCGAGGATGATATCCAGACCACTGATATCAACCCGAGAACCCGAAATAAACAACGAAATTATAGAATGGAGATCGATTAAACTGTTTCAAGTTCTGAATTTGGTGGATGAGGATGGACTTAGAGATGAAGGAGAGAAAGAGGGGAACTGAAACTTTGATCTACACCCGAAATGTGCTCCCTCCAATAAGATATGCAGATCCTGACAAGTTTGAGAATGATGAGAGCTTTTAGATCGACCTCATCAACACTTACGGGAGCCTTCACAAATCTTTCAATTCTCAGGGATGAAGCGATCGAATGGAGACTCCAAATTGGAGGTGGAGGAAAAACTATACAGCTGCTTTCTCTGAGAGGAATTAGTGAAGAGTGGAATCCATGAGGATTAATGCAGATATGGTTAGAGGAAGTACCTATGTTGCCTTTCTTTGTCAAAGAAGAGGCAAACACACTATTTCCCGGTTCAGAACCCTTCTGTGGGCTCTCCAAAGCCCACTTGAAAGAAGAATTCCGACGCTGGGGAACCGATGAAATGAAAACTCACTGGAATAAAGTGCCAGGACAAAGACAAGCGACAAGTCTAGTGAGCTCATCTCCAAGGAAAGCTAAACTTCTTCTCGAGTTGAATAAGAAAGACTAGAGATTAATAACAGGACTCCTTATTGGACACTGCTCTCTGAAGTATCAATTCAAAAAAATTGACAAATCGGAGAGTGATAGTGACCGCCACTGCGACCACTTCGCTGAAACTGCAGAACACTTGGTTTGCGAATGCCCAGCGATTTTCTGCAAGAGGCTCAACTTCCTGGAAGGAGCCATATTAACGCCCTCCGATGTCAGGAAATTAGCTACCAGGAAACTGATGAACTTCATACGGGGTCTCAGAATTCCGGGCCCCTACAACCCCCTTGTTGGGCAGACAAGGCGGACCAGTGCGTGGACGGAGTGGGGAACATATGGCTCATTCGAGGTTTGTTCGGAAAAGTCGAGTATTGCTGAACATGGTTTCGAAAATGTGAAGTTACTTGAAAGTGCATCCAAGGCATTTGGAGGTGTAAAGGTGATTAAATATGATGACAGTCTAAATAAAGACCCCTTTCAGTTACTTGTACAGCTCAAGTGGTGATGGGCAGGTAATAAAACCGTAAAGATAAACAAAAACAAAGAACAGACCAGTTCTGCGTGAAGTTCAGGTAGTGACAGGTAAACAAAGTTCAAGAATGAAATCGTCATAGTCAGTACTGAGTCTTCCAGCTTTCATTTCACATTTCTGATAATAATAAATAGGAGTAATTGAGGCGTGATTTTTAAGAGTATTATTATTGCAAATGAGAATAGTTAGCTGCAGTTTTTAGAATCATACTTTCGAAACCTCGGTATATGAGAATATAATTCATTACCTTGAATAATTTGAAGAAGTTAACATCAATATGCAAATCTATTAATATAAAGTATGTTTTTCTGACTGTTTACAATGTTGTTTTTGCCTTGACCGTTTTTTATATCAGTTTTGTACGACCTCCACAGTTTTTTACTATTTTCAGAAATCACTTTTCCAAATCTCTCATTATAAAATTTAATTGTGCAGTTGATAATGGCGATACTTCGGTCTTAAGACTTCAGTCGTTTATTAAGGCAAATAAATATTGAGTACAATACATTGTAAAAATAACTACCTTTCAAGTTCATTGTTTGCTGGTGGCAATGTAACTAAATTGCTGAATTCAACAGCGAAATGAAATATATCAGCTTGCCCTATTATCTAAATAATACATCTGGTCAAAATTTCAAATCTAATTAATAATAATAATGAATACACTTTATTGTCATTAAGGAAAAAATCTTTTGGACAAAGCTTGTAGAGGATAGTTGAATGTAAATATAAAACACAAAGTGTAAATACGTCTAAAATAATAATGATATCTAGTAAAACTTCGGCCACAGTCAATTTTGTAAAATAGTCGGTTTTGTTAAAAAAATAAAAGTATATTTACATACATATATTATATACACATGTATATACATATAAACGGAAGTACTCATATAAAACTACACATTTGCACAAAATTAAGATGAAACACAAAACATTTTTAAACTCTACAGTTTATAGTCAATTTTGTAACAGCATTACAATTACAAAGTAACGTGAGAAATCTTCAGGAATTTATCAGAAAATCCGGAACACTCACGAGGTAAACCTGACAGCGGGGAGCAGAATAGTACTACGCAAAACTACTTACCTTTCGACTGATGGCCAGTACCTTCAAACAATAATAATAATAATAAATAAAAAGAAGATTGGGAATACAGGTGGCAAGGACTCCTTCACTCCATGATGATTCAGTCATTACCTGATGAAGAAACATACAGAGAAGGGATTAATGTTCCTGGAAAAATAGCAACATAGCTGAGTGAGCCTTAATTTCCAGTTAGTGAATTATAGGATGCTTCGTAACCGATGATAATAATAATTATATGATTTTGAATGTCTACCTGCACAAACTTATTATTTCTGAATTTTTTGCAATTTCGCTCGATAGGTTTATGTCGCTAAAATGGATCCCTGCCGAACACCAGCACTTATAGGTAGAGCGTCGGATGAAACTCCTTCAACCACCACGTGGAGTGATTTGTCAGACAGCCAGGTAGATAGCAAAGAACATAACTGGGGGGCTAGTCATCAAAGAATTCCTGGTGCCAAATGCGATCAAACGCTTTGGAGATAGATAATGCCACGGCAGGAGTTTCACCATATTTATCATAGGAAAGCTGCCATATATGTGAGACATAAGCAAGTAGGTCACCAGTTGCCATAACATAGGTCTGTAGTTGCTGATAAGGTTTTTCCCATTTTTGGGGACTGGTTGCACTCTTGCAATTTTCCAGTTGTACGGAAATACCCCCAAATTATAGGAGAGGTCGAATAACTTGAAAAGAACTGATGTTAGTTCAGGTGCAAATTTCCTGAAAATGATTGGTGGAATTCCTCAAGATCCACTAGCTTTATTAGTCGTGCCCAGAAACATGCGTCAGTTCGTTGGCGAAATGAAATTTCAATAAGCATATGACTGTCAATGGGAGTGATATTCTAGGGTTTTTCCTCAGTGAATCTAGAGTAGAATTTGCAGAAACAAGTTCACAAAAATATTTTTATAGTATTCTATTGTTCCATCTTCTTTGGTTACGGCAGGAAATAAGCTGGATATAAAGTTTTATCCTACAGCTTTAGGAAAATACCAACACGAGCTAGCAGGACCCGTTAGGTCACTCGACGAGTTTTGACAGTAACTTCGCGTTGCAAACCTCTTTCGAGGATAAGATTATCTCCTTACACATGTTTCTAGCTTCAACATATTCTGATCTGATCTCCAGGGCTCTGTTTTTGTACCGTTGATGGTGTGCTGCCTGCTTGAATTTGACATCAGTGAACCAGTTTCTGTTGAACCTGTGTTTATCAGACGATATTCAATTCGACGTGTTGGGTATATATGTTTGCATCCTCAGTATAATGTTTTAAGAAATTGTCTCAACGCATTGTGTTGGATCTCAAAAAGAAAAACACACTCTATCACATGAAAATGCTGAGAACCACATGAAAATGCTGAGAACGACATGCGAAGACCATCCCAGTCGGCCAAATGAGACCGGGAAATGTTTTGCTGCCCGATGGTGTAGAAAAATAGGAAAGGGTGGAGATCAGGTTGTGGTCGGAGTTCCCAGGTGGAGGACACACTTCTATTAGGACTGTTGATGAGAAAAAAAGTGTATTGACAGAGTGGTTGTTGACATCAGGAATGTATGTGGGTAGCTCACTCAGCTGTTCTGGTCTAGTCCACGAGTGGATATTTCTTCATTTTAAGGTATAATATGCCGTAAAATATTTCGATTGACTCTGAATATACCAATTATGGTGTACCTACATACATACATACATACATACATACATTTAAATCAATGATTTAAATTAAGTGATTTTTTTATTTCATTCAATGAATAAAATAAAAAATGTGAAATCAGAAATAACTTTTATTTATTTTATAAAATATACTCAAAATACAAATTAAACTGATACAAACTGCAAATAAAACTATTTTCAAAAAATGCAACGTTAATTTTCATTTTCATTGTAGTGTTTGTACAGAAAAACTAATTTGCCCGATTTCTCCACTCCTAATTTATTTCGTAAATTGGAGTGAGGAATTCTTCTTGTAATTTCTTCCATACTTCTACTGCTTCAGATAGGAAAGCATTTTTTTTGTAATTTCTCAAGTCCCACAGCTATAGGCTTTAAGATGTTCAGGTAATCTTCAGCTGATCGTTTAAAACCAATGTTTGAAACTTTTTCGTGTATTGTTGAGTCTATTTCTTTTTTATTCTCCTCACATACTTTTAACAATTTCTCCCATTGACTTGTATATACCTCTAAACAATCTGACATACTATTCCATCTTACGTCACTCGGAAGCACTAATGTTTTTCCACCTGCCTGCATGTATTTTGCCCTAGCCAGATGATTATTACGGAAGTACTCAATAATTTGTGTAACACGTTCTTTGATATTTTTTATTTCTAAATCTTTGCATAATAAGTTTAAAAGGTGAGCTGAGCATCCATAAATTATGATTTTAGAGTCTACTTTTAGTTTATCTGATATATTTCTTCTCATAAGTGACATGTTTGCTGCATTATCTGTTACGAAAGATTTTACGTCACAGTTGTATTTAGATTTACAAGATAAAATTAAATTGCAAGCAATCCAAGTTAAACAATCGCCTGTGTGTGGATTTCCTGATATATCAATCGTTTCAAACAAAAATGATTGTCCATTTTTAGTGGATATTGTGGCACAAACTACAGGCTCATTGTGGACATTAGACCAACCATCAATAGACATGTTTACACTCTGGCCAGAAAGACTTTCAAAACATTTTGTTTTTTCTTCCTCGTGGATTTGTTCTAGAAAAGTTGTCGAAACGGTTTTTCCTGATGGGGGCTTATAACCAGGTGTTAATAATTCGATCGCCTTTTTCACATGCAGATTGTCTAAACATCTGAAGCTAGTATTAGTTGCAAATACAGCTTTTGCGATTTGTTTGTCTATTTCTTCTTTTTTATTTGCAGATGCCTGCATAACAAAGTTCATTAAATTAGCGGGACCGAGAACGTCCGTTTTTCGTTTTTTATAGACTAAATCATTAGTTCCATTAGACAGTGATAATGACGATGTTGATGGCACTGACAAACCAAAAACAGACAAACTTGACGAAGCTAAACTTGGCGGTCGATTTTCAAAACTGGTGGTTGAATTGGAAAACGTTGAAGCCCTTCAGCTTGCAATAGTTGCTTTATCTGAATTAAGATCTGATCCTTCATGTTCTGTAAAAAGCGAGAAATTATTTAGGTTGATAAATGATAAGATAAGCTGTTGAATTAATAATAATTTTTAAAATATTTAAAAATAAAATATATAGAAAAATGTAAGATTTTAGCGCTCCTTGTAATGTATTTCTATTTATATCAAATCATACCCCATGCTAAAATCTAGCACTTTTTCCTTGTATGAATAAAAGCAATTAATAATGAAATAATAATAATTTTTTAGTTTCTGTTTCTACTATATCATACCATTACCATACTAGTCATACTACTTATAAGACATAATATGTGTACATAGTACATACCTTCAGTTGTTAAATTAACTTCTTCATTACTTGGCCCAGCGTTCTTACACTTTTCATTATGGTCTTTTAATCTTTGGACAATTCCTTGCATTTCCTTTCTGCAATTTTTACTATAGCTCTACTACACGTTTTTCCTTTTTCTGATTTTTTTTTTCTATAAATTAATTCCAAATTGGATCTTTCCTCTTTCCACTCATTTTTATTCTACACTCACTTTACTTGTTCAGTTAAGTTCACTACTTGGGCACAGACACACTCACAGTCTCAATAAAATTTGTCAAATGAATCAGCTTACGAGTTCTCGTCGTTTTATTGTATTTTGTGTTGTGACGTTGTGACTGGTGCAATCAAGATTCGACAGAATTTTTAAATGGAAATTACGGCGCGAGGCGATTTCTTGATTTCGCAAGGTCTGACAAGAATAAACCAATACAAGATATGTCAAAACAGGAAAATGCTATTTGTTATTGTTTGCGTTTGCATGTAAAGATACATAGGTACTCAAAATGAACCAAAACATATCGATTATTATTCAAAATAAAAAAAAAACTGAAAAAATCACGATTTTTGAATTTTTTTAAAAAATCATGATTTTTTCCAACCCTGGTATAAATACATAGAACTTTTCAGATACATTTTCCAATCTATCTACAGAGTTAGATACATTGGGAAAAACTTTGATATATAGGAGAAACTCTTCAATACTAGTGGAATTCTGTTGATTTTTCATTCTGTAATCGTAGAGAATCTGGGTGATCCCAAAAAGTGGTAATTTGTTAAACATCGATCACCCTGTAAAGTCACACAAAAGAGTAGAAGAAACTTGATCTTAATTGTCTATGATATATCATCTTTGGGAAACGTAATCTGAAAAGTTCAATGTATTCATAGCTTTTAAACCAACTGAAATAAAATAAATATTTGCCAATGATTTCGTTTAAATAGAGGTCTTCGAAAATTCGTCTTTCTAGGCTCACCCTGTATCATTACACAGAAGAGTAGTCAAAACTTGATCTTCATTATCAGTGAAATATCAAACTCGTATATCAACATTGAATCCACACGTATCATCACCCATAATTCAACCCTGTTATAAAATGTATTAAATCAGTTCGTTGTCTTTATCTACAGAATAAATCTAGAAAAACTCAACAAAATGTCATCAGTTGGGCGAGAAGTTAATAAACGGATTTCAGAAAAACGCGTTTTCTGCCTCATATTCTAATAACAGTTGAGATATTCAACAATCGATCATTTTCACACTATGTTACACCAAAATCAAGAAAAATCCACTTGCAGACAGTATTTTTTATAATTGGTGTTAGACGTTCAACCCATTTTTGTAACTCACCTTGTTGGGCCAGAAAAAAATCCATTGAAGAAAGTTGCTCCTTTTGACCTCTAGAATGATATATCAAAAAAAATCATAGAAATCTGAAGAGGCCCAGGAGTAACCAGTGCCATGTCCCTTTCCCAAATTAGCGATTACATCAGATAGATGATTGAATATGTACGCATAAAAATAATTTTCATTGACACAAATGAACATAGTGTGTGAACAAGTTACATCTCAACATCTTTTCTATTCAAGTGTAAGAAGAGGTGGGCTCTTGAAACAGTGGACAAATGGAAATTATATCAAATTGCAGTAGTTTCTCGTATATCCTGCTATAAAAGTTTTGAATGATTTCAAATATATCATTGGTTACAAAGTCCATATCAGACTGTATATTCAACTATTATAAATATCAAAGAACAAAATTATCTTTAGTGTTCGAAGATGAAGTTTATTAGGATATGAGTTTTTCATTCCAGTTTCCCCTCAAAAGTACCAAAGTTAGCGGATAGTTATTAAATAGTCATCCTGTATATTTTATTGAAATAATAAAATAACATTACATTACGTTACGTGCAAGGTCATTGAATATTTAATAAGGTGTGTTAGTACACCGATATTATTAATAAGCATTACTCCGAAGGAATTAGACTGAAAAATCGGACTAATAGAAATGTAAATGAAAGTTTCTGAGGTTTGATTGATTGATGTTACAACTCATGGAGCTGGAGGAGGTCGACTTGGATTAAACCAATATTGATTTTGAAAACCACTTCGAAAATTTTGATTCATTTTATAGAGTTACATTTTAAAGTGTTATATAGAGTTAGGTAAGAGTTTTAATTCTTAAAAACTCCCGAATTATTAATTTTGTATCCATACATTTTATTTTTATAATGAAGTCAAATTACACATTCCCACAAAGTGGAAAATATGAGGCAAATATCAGATCTGTAAGTCGTAGCATCTACTCGAGAAAAATTTCAGTAAACTTAATACTCATGGTTCATTTGGCTGGGACATGCGCCATTTCAATATTGTCCAACCTACTCTAGCACCGCTGAAAGACAAAAACTCGCAACACTGGTAAACTTTACGAAATATATGTAAAACATCGTATCGTTCGCCATGCTAAAATCCAGAAACATATAGAATGTATTCATGTGCAAATTGAAGCACCATTGGTTCAGAGAGCAGACCTACTGCTGGGTTGAATCTCATCTGTATCAAAGAACCCAAATTATGAAAACAAATGGTTTCCCAGGAATTGGCTCAATAAGGATAGTGTTCCACAGGAATCTGTTCTTGGACCTATCCTGTTCCTACTGTATTTCATTGACTTGGGAAGATAAGAACTGAAGGCATATTTACTATATTTGCTGATGATATAACTATCCTGTGGCATGATAAAGATCTATATAGTCTTCATATCAAAATAACTCGAGATATTGCTGCTGTTAAAGTGTGGTGCAATAGTAATTTGCTTTCATTCAATACATCCAAAATACATCTACTGTCTTTTTAGTGCACCATCCTCTAGGTGAAGATACCATCTCTTCTACTCATACCAACACATTTTTGGTAAATAGTCTTGCTACTAATCTGAACTTCCTATACCATGTTGAGGTGATGAGAAAAAAAATCATCAGGATGCCATACCATTTTTGTGGTGTCTAACGAATTGGGTATGACTACGGCCAAAATATTGTATCAAGCGCTAATTGAGCCGCATATTAGGTATGGTATTTCTTTCTGGGGAATCTGCAATGAACAGTGTTTCAAGATGCTCCTCACTCCCCAGAAACGTGTTAGTTAATTGTGATAGTTTGATGTGCGATTCCGTTTACTGAGTTGTCCGAAAGATAATCGCGCTAATGGTTGCTAGTCTTGAGGTGTCAACACTACTTATACTCATACGCTATACAGTTCCTTCCACAGGTTTGTATCAAACTACTTTCCAAAAATGTTTCATTACAACAAATGAATGCCTTGACGTATTTAATAAAGATTAACTCACTGTTGTCAATATAATTAGTACTTTCAGAATTCTCGCAATGATTATGATATTTTTCAATAAGTTCTGTTTGGTACAACAAATCCGTTCAGACTAATTATGTTTTGAGATTTGTCATACTTATTATTATAAATATTTTAAATTATTTATACAACCGGTATTCATCTTGTGATTTTTATCTTATACTCTTAAATATATAAATATACCTCTATAAAAATATTACAGAAGCTTTCGAGTTCGATTTGGGACAACGTATAGAAATGGTAAAAATCAAAAGTGGAAGATGTGATGATTCCGTTGTCTATCAATAATAGACACTCATCAAATACAATGTCCAAATTATCAAAAATTCGGTAAAAAAATAATAATTTTGTTTGTTTTTGAACGCTAAATATGGAAACAAAGCAACGATATGAAAATCGAGTCGAACACCGGTTTACACGACCTTTCAGGATGTTGTCAAGGTCACTTTATGGGTATTTAAGCGTCTGCCGTGATCAATCCTATGGTTAAAATAATTAACAATTTATTCAATGAGTAACAAAAAAATTATCCTCATACTTTTCTCAACTCGTTTCATCTATGGAGACAAGAATTGGTAAAAACATTTTTTCAAATGAAATTTTGCGATTTATCAGAAAATGAAAATTTTACAGCAAGGAACTAAATAAAGAGCGTTATTTCTATTGAAACAGGATTACATTATATTTTCATAACGTGTGTATTATAACAAATAGTATAAGAATAGTAACAAAATGGAGGTCACACTGGTAAAAAGGATTTGTTGCATCAATGCATAGTTGCGTTGATTCAACAAGATAGTATTCTTGAATAGGTCCAACCAAATATTAGATATATTTTTTAAAGGATTCCTCTTGACCAATTGCAAGGAAAATGTTTTGAAACAAGTGATAACTTGCTTCTGGAGTTGGTTTAGGCAAGAATATCTCGGCTTCAATAGTGGACAACTATTTTGAGGACATATTTTCATTGAATATTTCAATTTCAATAATGGATACTATTTATTCTTCTATCAACTTAGAGGTTGCGTACAAATTTGCACTTTGCACTTGTTCATAAACATATGCAATGGAAGCCATTTTCAGAAGGTTCTTTTTACATTTCTTCATTGTGCATGAAATGATTCCGAATAGGTATTTACGTATTGGGGACAAATAATTGATGAATACTGTAAACCACCTATTTGAGTCCACATCAAAAATGAATTTTGCAAACAAAATTCAATGACCAAACAAAGCACACATTCCCAACCACGAACAATTTAGGTATACATAATGGTTATACAGTACGATGCAAATATATGGAATGAATTTATTATTTCTGAATATAAACATATTTTGAAAAATTCCACGAACACGTCCATTTTCTTTTCCGATTGGCCAATTTTTGAACCCTTCCCTAAATATATATAATTATCCGCATTCGATTAAAAATGACTTTGGTGAAATTTTTAAATGAAATGTATTATTCCATATTTGTTATGACTGATGAGACTCCACACGATTCGGAAGGTCAAAAGTCTCTGTCGAACTCATTGGGCATATGGAGAAGTTTTTTGCTCATATCTCCGCAGCCGTTTGACATAATCCCATCAAACCTTGTATCACTGGATTTGTAAAGACGATCCCTAACCAAATATGGAAAAATACACTGGGTGTCCCATTTAAAAATAGCACTAAAGTCATTTTCGAATGCGGATACCTTATAGATTTTGGGTGGGGTTCAAAAATTGGCCAATCGAAAAAGAAAATCGACATGTTCGAGGAATGTTCCAAAATATGTTTATATTCAGAAATAATGAATTAATTCCATACATTTGCATCGTACTGTATATGAGAATAGTTTTATGATAACTATATTCTCAATGAAAATAGTTATTATTGACGCATATAGCAATGTGATCGAATACATAACAACGCCACTCGCTATTAGACACAAAACTGTTGAAAACCAAAATATGTTCCACTCATTTCCACAAATAGTCAATAAATGTGTCAAATAAAATTTTACATATTGTATTTTTTGTATATAAACAGTTTTCACTACGCACAAAACTTTCATGAATGCATAACCCAATTGGTCAAATAGTATGAAATGGAAGTCACCTTCACAGGTCGCGGTGTCGCGATCTTCTTTGATGCTCATTGGTTGAGTGTGTCACGTGGTACGGGTACTGATATCTCACAAGGACTATATTTCACAATGAGTTAATGTATGCAAATTCCTTTCAAGAAAATGTACGTAAAGAAGCAAATTTCTCAATCAGTTTGAAATGGGAGATGAGAAATTGTTAAAAAAATTGTTAAAATTGTTTTTCAGTTAACCAGCTGTCGTCTCCTTACGAACGGCAGCCCTTAGAAGTCTAAACTTGTGCGAGCCAAGGATTAACGAGGTCTTACCTCTTTACGTCCGATTCCTAGCACTTTCTCGGGTCATCAGAAATATTTCTGCAGTCGCCATGGTTTGAACCATTGCCGACTGGCAGCCAAAGTGATTGAAACAATGTCGCCCTACCCACTCGGCTACCTGGCCCCGGGAGTATATTCATCAATTATAAATAATTATTTTATTCAAGAGTATGAATACTTTCGATTGAATATATCCTTTTCAAATGTGAAATAAAACATAAAAAAAATGTGTCACTGAAGTATATAACGGCATCTGGGACACTCTTGGAATATTGTGCGACAAAGAGAAAAATATTGACTACTTGAACGCATAAGAAGTATGATAAAACTACAATAAAATGTATCGACCCAGTTTTGGCTTAATCGCATGTTATTTTGGATTTGCATCTTTAATTTAAAGTGCCTAGAAGTCAGAATGGTATTTTTACACGACAAAGCTGGAAGGAATTTTTATGAAATTGGATTTTTGGACGTCTGTTCAGTGCATTAGATATCAATATAGTTTATGAAATAATGTCTGGGCAAATTTGTCACGAAACTGACGGCATCCTTGATGGTCTATCAATTCAATGAACATGACCCAGATGACATTTCAATTTTTATGGGATGATAGGATTAATTATGCAAAATCCAGGGCAATTGAAGTAAGTTTGTTCCAAAGATGATTTCCGAATCTTGAATATTGTCAATATTGGTTGAATACAAATACCCCCGACTTTGAAAAATGTCCTTATAACGGTTAAAGGCTGACGACCGAGATATCGGGTTTAACTTTGGGGTTTCCCCTACCACTGAGGCCTAATGGGGTCTATTGTATTGTTCTCTCATCAGTGGTTCCTATAACTAAATAGGCTTGTATTTCTCACCTGGTTTAGTAGTCTATTAACTAGGTGTTTCGGATTCATGCCTATCTCTAGGTGGATATGTCCTAATGTTCTGTTGCGCCTGTTGAGCAGCGTGTCGCATTCGAAGATGATGTGAGAGGCTGTTTCCTCCTCGTCACCACAAAGTCTACACTCCACGGTTTCTCTCCCATGGCGTGTAGGTGTTTTCTAAAGCCACAGTGTCCGGTTAGTAAGCCAGTAATTGTGCGTATCTTAGATTTGTTGAGGTTGAGGCAGTCGTCAGTGTTTGGCTCAGGTGCCTCACCATGGTAGTGCTGTGTCGATTTGGTCCCAAAATGTTTGGTGTTCTGTTTTCTTTCAGTTATCAGTTACGTTTCCGCATCGGGTTTTGCTGATTCCAAACACTGGTTCTGGGACTGTGAATGGTGATTCAAATGCTTGTCTTGCAAGTTGGTCTGCTTTTTCATTGCCTTCAATTCCAGGCACCCACACAAATGCAAAATTGTTGTGTTTTGACAGTTCATTGAGGCTCCGAAGGTATTTCCAAACTTGCTTTGACTTAGCTGTATTGAATTCAGAGCTTTTATTGCGCTCTGGCTGTCAGATACAATGTAGATGCGTTTTCTTTCATACCCACTGACCAGATTCATCTGTATGCATGGTCCTTATCGCATGTATCTCAGCTTGAAATACTGTGTTGTTGTTGCCAATTGGAACTATTGTTTTTTGGGCTCACTCCATATATTCCTGTTCTTGTTTTTACATCTGTTTTTGAAATATCTGTATACCAGACTATGTTTCCAGATGATAGTGATACTAATCTCGAGTCTGATTCATTCCATTTGAGCTGTGTTCTGATGAATGATTTTGGGGTAGCATGTAGCCCGATGATAGATGACTTCGGTGGTTGGTTTCTCCAATTACCTGTTTGTTTAAGTCTGTATGCATCGCCACCCCCATGACTGTGACGTCCAAAAGTGGAAAGTTTAGGATGATTTCCATAGCACTGGAGTGGAGTGCTATTCATAGCACTCCTGCATGATACACAGACAGAAGAGCCTTTGTATTTCACCCACGTTGATTTTCGACTGTTTCTGTTCCATTTTGGTCAACCACGAAAGTGAGCTTTATGTAATTCTTCCTCTTATAATCGCGGTGAATAGCCAGTGCATGCTTTCGATTTCAGTCCACATGTTTTTCCAAAAGCTCTTCTGTTCATCATGAGAGATGATTTGCTATTGCTATTTACGCAGATGCAAGTTCCAGGTTCGCTTATCATCTAAGAACAGTATTTGACATAATCAGCAACTTGTAGTGAAACGCCAAAGAGCTTGGGCGGCTTCATGTCTCCCAGAATTATTTTGCGTGTAAAGAGAATGAGTGTGGTTTTGCTGAGGTTTGCTCTCAGTCCTTCTCTTTTGCACCATTCCTCTACGATCCTCAGTGCATACTGCATTAGCTCAGATGTTATTTGGGCATACTGTACCTGTACGAGGACTACTATGTCGTCTGCATTACCTTGGGAGTAGGATCCCTGATTCTAGAAGTTCGTCTACTACCATGTCCCACAGTAGGGGGGATAGTATCCGTCTATGTGGGATTTTACTGACAATTTCCAGCTTCGCGGAGTCTTCAGGTAGTTTCATCAACGCTTCTCCTAGTGGCTGGTGAGATCATATTTTCGTATTGTCAAAGGCTCATTCGATATCCAGAAAAGTGCAAAATGCTATTTATTTTTTCGCTAGAGTGTTCTCCAGTTTTGACACCAATCGGTGCAAAGCCGTTTCGCACTATTTTCCTCAACTTTTAGATAGGTATGCTGGTTTACTTGTAAAGGCCGGTCTATCAGAGCTGCCTCCCGTGTGTGCCTGAACGTTGAATATAACGTAGGGCTTCTAGGGATTGGCCCGCTCAATCTCCAGATTTGACTTCATCTGATTTTGAATTAGAGATCACCTCAAAACAGTCGCGAATGCAATAGAGCTAGACAACATGGATTTCTTCAAGTGGAAAAAAAATAAGCAGTCTATTGCGCTATTGATCTTATCCAATGTTCGGAGAGCATGAAAAGATCTATTTGCCTGTGTTTAACTCTTGAACAAATTCGAAGTCGTTCTTGAAATAACGTAGTAGTCAGAAATTGATTATTCGGGCCAGCAGAGATGTACGAATCACACAAATATTTGCAAACTAGTGAACTGAGAGAGGGATGACCTTGGCAATGCAAGGTTATTAAATGTTGAGAACAAGTGGAGACGACATTGAGGATAAAAACGAATTTCTGATCATTCTCTCGGCTGCACTGGACATTATGGTATATAAAATTGTTTTCAACATTTTTGGCCAACATTATCATAGCACGAAAGACCGTATTCGTCGAGCAACAAAGCTAACTTTTAACTTCAATAATACAAGTCAGGCACGACTAGATAATAGATACTACATAAGATGACTAGACAGACGTTCACGGCTCGATATAAACCAGTCTGCATAGAAAGTTCTGACGTCATAGCTGCTCTCGTGCGATGCCGATGAACTGAAATTTCAAGCTTCGTTATATCCAATCATTTATTCATTTCCGTGGGATGATGTTGCTAGCAATTGTATTATCAAATTATCAGAACCTGATAAAACTCTATGTTCTAATCATATGTCACACGTATCCTATGCGCTTTAAAACTCCCACCCTCTCTTACTTTTGAAGAGGTGACTTTGATGGGTTGCGAAAGCCTAATAGTGCGTTGGGTTGGTTCAAAATACCAAAAGAATATTGCTATTCTGACACCTGCAAGTAATTTGGCAAACATTGTTTGAAATTTTTTATTAAAATCGTTATTTCATTCAACCGATTCTGAGCCAGGGAAGATGCTGTCCTTACCTTTTAACGTGTGATGCACGAGACCGATGGTCATGCGGGGATTTGAACCTTCGACCATTCGCTTGAAAGGCGAACATTCTACCAGCACGGCCACCACGGCTCATAAATGCAGACAAATGTATGGAAAACGAAGAAACAATCGAGTCACAGCTTGAATTTTTCGGTCTCTATTTTGAAAAATGGTGGTCAAAAACTGCTGATAGGTATCTCAAGAACGGTTCAATGTTTCAAATATGCTTAAAAATCTGGAATTTAGAACTTGACAGGGCGGATATTTTTTGTTAAGTTATTTTTCCGTAAGACAAATAATAAAATCAGAAACTTCAATATATGTAGTGGAAGTAAATAGTACAAGTACTCCCAGGTAGCACATCATATCGGCTGAATCTTGGTTTCTTATCGGGCCAATAAAAATATATTGTAAAATCAAAAATAATATTGGTCCAATATGGGTGAATACTCAAAAAAAATTATATTATTAATATTGGTTGAACCTGTTCTGAATGTAGATTGTCACATGTAATGTTGGGTCAATATTGGTTGAATAATTTTTACCAATATCGATAATACAAAATTGTCTACATATTGTTTTCAACATCTAGAATAAATAATGCAATCGATTCTAGGGATAAAAAACTATATTGTATTTCCAAGTTTAATAGCACATTGGTTGAATATCATTTCAGCTATTTTCAAAAAATTCTAGTAAATCATATTGGTTCAATGATATTTACCAATATCGATAAAATAATATTGTTTTCATATTGTTTTCAACATCTAGAATAAATATGGCAATCCCAATATTCCTCTCATATCGTTTCTATAAATAAAAACTATATTGTATATTATCATATTGTATGTATATTAAATTGCATATTGTATATAATGTGATTGCACATTGGTTGAATATTATTGGTTCTGAAAACATGTATTTATGAATCATCATGTAATTTTCCGGTAATACAGTAATATCTAACCCCAAATACTGAAAATTGCCCAACTGAATTCAACAGTAAAAATATTAAAATAAATAAATAAAAGTGTAAATCAGCATCTTCAATGAGCAGAGCTCATAGAAGAGAAAATATGCCCCTTCGCCCAAAAGTGTTTTTGGTGGTTGGTAGAGAGTCGTTGTACTCTTGCCAAGTATCTGCATATGGGTGTCTGCAGCAAACCGTGTAGTGTCCTCTATATGTTGTTCCACTATGATTAGATGAAGCATATAGATTGTAGCGATAAGGTGCTGCGTTTTCCGTTGCGTAGTTGCTCATATCCAATACTAAAGGTATGCTAATAAACATTTTTGTCTGAGAGAAATTTATCAAATGGATCACCATAGTTACTGGAAATGTATGTATTGATATAGTTTTCGTGCACTTCCTACTCTCTCTGCATTTTGTACAAGTAGGTTTCTCGTCATCATCCAAAATTTCCTCTCTAGTAAAATAGTCCAAACACTGAGACAGATTTAGTTGGCCTGTTGATTTCGGAATCTGTAGAGAGAGATCCCAGAATTGATCAAACCTTACTGTACGATGACCACAATATGTACATTTTAATGTGGATTTCAGTTGGCCGACAAAATTGTCTACAAACTTGGAGTTGTCCATCCTCAAGAGTCTTGACCATGCGACCTCAGCTTTTTCATCGTCATGCAATTCTTTATCAACCACTGTCAACATATTTAGAGGCTTCTCAGTGATTCTGTTTACGTCCTCGTGAAGACCCTCCAGCAGGTATCTCAAAAACTCATGAGCATATTGTTGGGCGCAACCAGTAAAACGAGGAGCGAATATTTGAATTTGACTTTTCAGTGGGACAGTGTCAACAGCTTGATCTTGTAAATCATCTGACCATAGTTTCTTGATCACTTTTGCAAATTATTTGATCAAATTTCCTTTCATATGAGAGAACTTCGTGTTTATATCCCCTAAGTAGGCATCCTTTATCAAATACTCCAGTAACCATTTGGTGTTAGATAAACACTGGATTATACTGCTCATAAAGCAAGTATTGCCAATATTTTTCAAACCCATTGAACCCAAATAATTTCATAGGAGTATGTAATATGGGCCCGATGGGGTAGAATATGTTTGAGCTGCGTCTGCCATTGCTATCTTCTGAAATATCACTAATGGAGCGATGAGATAACGATGCCGACTTTATACTGCCGGTGCTGGACATTGAATTGGAAGAAACTATTGAAGATTTTGTGAGTTTTGGAAAAGTTGATGAATCTTTTTATTGTGATTTATAACTATTCTGTTCAGAGTTAGATGAATCATGAGGGTATAAAAAAATTTCGTCCAGTTTTTGGGACGTGGGGAGTGTACCCATAACTGAAGCGGCATTTCCTCTTTGAATAGCTACGCTTATACGCTGTATCAGAAATGCATAGGATCTTAGGTCATCAGTGGCTTTAATCATTCTCCTTCCAATGTCTTCCAAAAGTTCTAGGGCATGTACTCCGAATACTCCGTATGTTTCAATAGCCACTGGATGAAAACAGTAAAATTATTCAATATTGGAGTATTTACGGAACTTTAATTCCTCATCAGAAACGGCTGCAGCGCCTTTCGAATTGGAGGTCGCTATAAGGTGGGAAGCTGCTACTGTATCCACACAGGTGAAATCCCAAACCAAAGGCTTCCCAAGCTTCCACGGTATGAGGGTCATTCCATCTGGACGTTTTCCATCGTCTCTGCTTATCCCAACTGGTTCTAATACTGAAGGAATTTCTGCAGTTGTGAGAGCCCGCTTTATCAGATCATTAACCGCATGATGTCTTGAAAAACGACCCGAACTGAACCTACAACTCAAGCCATATATTCCATTTTCTTCTACGATGGATCCACATCGACATTTATGACTGACACAAATCGATGTGCCCAAGCGAAGGCTAACTGCAATCCTGAATGATTGATCGTCAGACAAAGTAGCCAGAAAAGCTACTGGAAGGGCATTAAGCCAAGCTCCTGATTCTTTAGAACTAACAGCCTTGAGACGAGCCTTTTCAAATTTAGATTCTGCAGCTGACTCAAGGAGTTTTTCGTGTATTGAATTGATAACTGGTAAATCCCAGGCTGTTTGGGAATGAATATTCACAGGAAGAGTTTCATTTTTGTTTGAGAGATCCAGTTCTTTTCGCCTTCCAAATAATTAACATCAGATATTTCTGAGAAACACTCTGGTAAAATTAATGATATCAAAGGACGGGCACTATTTTATTTTATTTCGCCAATATTCAACACATCTTTTTAACTTCAATAATAATTACCGATATCGATAAAACAATATTGTCTCCATATTGTTTCCAATATCCAGATGAATTTCAAATATTTGCCGAATATTATGATCAAACCTGGAAAAAATCCTCTAGGCTGCTCTTCATATAGAACGTCTTCTAACACCTACGAAGATGTATTAAATACTTCAAATAACTTGTTTTCAAGGCAGCTTACTCAGTGGTTATGGCGACCGAAAGGCAGACTCTAGTGTCACCTTGTTAAACTAAAAGACATTTAATAATTCACGAAGGCATATTCACTTCCACCAATATATCCAATATCGATTAATGTTTTGAAGGCATTATTGCTTCAAGAATATTCCACAATATTACGTTTCAATATTTTGCCAATCATTTCCTAATATTGTACCAATATCGTTGAATATTTTGAGGCCAATAGTGCCCCGAGAATATTTCGCCAATATTATTCAAGTAATATTGGACCAATATCGCAGAATTTTTTTTCTCGCCAATGTTGTATTTCAAATATTTTACCAATATGTTCACAATATTCTACCAATGTAGGTGTGCTACTTGGGAGCTGTTAGTAACACATATAGTACCTATTTCAATTCATAGTACGATGGTGTACAGGGGGGTCCAAAATATTTGGAGTTACCCAGCTACCGAGGACCTATTTGATGAAAATTTCCGTACATTCATTAACCAAAAACATCTGAAGTGATTCGGATTCCACTTTTACTTAAAATTTAGGTCCCGGATCTCCCTTGCTCGCACAAGATCTGCTTTTGAGGGTTCATTTTCGATAACAGCGAAGTGGTCGAGGTGTTAGAGCGTTTGGCTTCCACCCAGACGGTCCGGGTTCGATCCCCGGTCGTGTATCACTGAGCTGAAGTGGTTCGGATTCCACTTTTATTTAAACTGTAGGTCCCGGATCTCCCTTGCTCGCACAAGCTCTGCTTTTGTGGGGGTTTCTCCGAAAACCTGGGAGTTTCGTAAAAACAAATGTTCGTAAAAACAAACCTGGGAATTTCGTAAGAACAAATTTTACAATTTTTTTCACATCGCAAAGCAGCATCTTTCCAAAATAATGAAAACATTTGAAGGAAATGCCCTCCGCACCATCTATCGAGCATTCATGATGTCTCATATTTAAAAAAAGTTCAAGTCAAACCGTTCAAGTTAACAAGGGGTGCTCAAAAAATCCGCATCATATGTGGCAAGCCAAATCCTCTGAATGTTTTGCTGATACAAATCATCCACATCCAACTGCCATGAGTGAGTTCGGAAGAATTCGAAAAGCAGTAAAAAAAATCTGATATTATAGCCTGTTCATCAATTGCAAGCGGTTGCAAGTTTAGTGTTGAAGAAGACAAAGTCCAAAACGATGTTGCATGTTGTTTGGTTGTGGTTATGGATGGTGCTGCCTTAGATCATTCTTTGAATACAAAAACATCGAAGACATTTTCTGAACATTGCACGTAAGTATTTTTACATATTATTCTCTTTGGTTTCCGGAAATTTAATAAGGTGGACATAGATTTTCATAGGTATTTGCCTGGAGATTGTTGTTGATATAAACACCTCTGCCAAAAGTCTTAGGTAAATTCTTGCAGAGTGATAAGAATGGAAAACAACTATTTAAGCTGTTGTCAATCAAATAATGCTGAGCTCACAAACTCCCTCACTTCTCTGGAACACCGCAGAACGGTTGGCGATCTGTCTGTGTTTAACAATGGACAATGCTCTCCTTGAATATCAATCGTCAATGAGGAGTAATTTTTTAGTGTTATCTAACCAGAACGAACTAACCATACGTAGACATTTGGGCGCAATGAAATTTGAACACATAAATTTTACGACAATTTTTTAGCAGATACAAATACTACTGGTGTGGTGGTTAGGTCCGCACTGTCTCACTTACATTTTATCATTATTTAAAAAAAAGAGACTGGAAGTTCACTGTTCAATAAACTTTTTTCCTGAGAACAGGATGGTGGAGAAAAGAAATTGATGGAAATCAAACATTTTTGGAGATTGTTTATCGATATATTTTTCATCACCAAGGTTTTGGTGCCACCTCACTCAAATCATTTGCCCCATCGGTTCAAAGCACCATTAAACATAATGATGAAAAGGTGGCATTGAAATGATGGTATTTTAGAAGTATATGTCATCATTCATTATAATAAAATAAGGATTTAGGAAACAGATAGCAACATATCATTCGGAATTACCACTTTTTCGAAATGACATGAAGCTCATTATGGTAATGAGTTACTTTACAGAAATCAGTCGTTAAAAGATTTGTACGAAAACGATAGGTAGTGTGTATGAAAAGTTCCATGTATTTAACGCTTACATCATCATTCTCTGAATTGTGTTGTCCACCTATTGCAATATGAATAACCGAAATAAAAATCAAGAGTTACCTACTTCGTTACAGCGGAGGCAATATACTATTGTGTTTCCCCTGATTATCAGGTATTACAGTTCTAATGTCAATCTAGATGGTGAAACCATGGTTGAGGTTTTCCTCGTTGAATATGTCATGTCATCTATGATCCATTGTCTCACATTACAAATGTGGAACAAAAACAATTTTGAATGGTATCACCGATACCACTTTTTTAAATAAAACACGTTGTGGTTGCCCTATAAAGCGAGTGGTGGGGCATATCAAATACAAAATTTCAAATGGCATGGGGTGTCAAATTACACATCGTTGAAAAGATAATTAAATTATCTTTTCAACCATATGATTTTTTTTTGATGTTCGTTGATACGTATTTTCACACTTTCGATCTCTTTGCCTTTCGAAATTTTCAAGTTGATGTGCTCTCATCGCAATCTGTAGAATAATTGCAATGTTTCTTTTTTGACAAAGTAGTACCGGTAATAGCATTCAAAATATTTTTGGACCATTTTTCTACATCAACCCGTTCAAATTTATCGAGATAAGGGTACCATTCGGATTCGCATTTACACTTGATATTTCAAGTGCAAGTGGTAAAAAAATTATTAACAAAATCCGAAAAAATGAAGGTGGTTGAAAAGAGAATTCAACTGAACGATGTGTCACTTGACACATGGGGTGGGGACTAAAAAACGCCGCACTGTATGATACGCTTTATTACTGAAAAAACTGGTGTTACTGAAAAACCAATTCAAAAAACAAACAAAAACTGTTCTGACGGAATTTTGGTAGGGAACCACTAATCCAATAGGTCTTCATAATGGCTTCCATTGTGAACATTTGTTGCTCTTTCGCATAAACAATTATAACTTGCTTCTTCCCGTATTTGTGTAGCTGTTATTCTTTCTCTTATTCCCTCCTTCGTGGTCAATAGGTGAATGAAAAAAAAGACAAAGTCGTCAAATTTGAATAACGAGGTGACCAATTTTCACCCAACTATTTTATTCAAAACATCGCCTAAATAATATCACCAACACTTCTGATATTATGCAATGAAGCATCATCTAGTTGATACCAGGCTATCTTCTTATCCACTTGTGAAAAATCTTCTAATGTTCTTTGGACTAGATCATTCAATATCGCAGAGTACTTACGTTTTTAAAGTCAAAATGGTTTCATATAAATTCACCAAACTCTACTCGACTCCTTGTCCTAGGCTTTCAAATTATTCAATTTATAAGAGAAATATGTCCAAATATGCATTGTCAAAATCCTTCGAATTGTTGAAAATAATAACCGCGACTGAATCATCGTTCCACGAATTGATGTTTCAGGAAACACGGTAAAGAAGGCTGGTATCTGAATTTCTATTGCTTCATTTTAGACAATTTTCAATAGGGGAGAGCGGAACCCACCTAAATTCTTTAATAGACTGTTGACATCAGTCTTATAAGTTGGCATCCTATCCCAGGATATTATTTGGCAAAATTGTGACATGCTCTAGTTTAAATTTTGTTACTTTATCTACCGGGTGTCAACGAATCTATTAGACAAGTCATAACTTCTAGACCATAAGGTGTATCAAAATGAGATTTGGTATAGGTAAATGGTATGTGAAAAGGAGAGTTTTCAGATATTTTTCACTTTCCGGGCACTTCCGGTTTCACCGGAAATGGCTCCGGTTCTAAATTTTCAATTGTAACATTTTTGGATTTTTGAGACAATTCTAGATCAGAATATGACATTTTCGAAAGTTTTTATGTCTACTTAATTCTTTTGGAGTCACTTTTGAAATGACATCTAGGTGGCCATGATCGGAAGTAAACTAATCTAAAGACCTCAGGTGATATCAGAATATTACAATTTTAGTGACTAGTATGATAGATCTGAATAAGACAAGTTGGCAAAATTACATTTTCGTGTCTATTATTTTTCAAATGGCGACTATTTTTTGACAAGCACTTTCCGAAAAAAGGATATTTTGACGAATCTAACGATACAATTTATTTGCCATTGGATCAACAAATTTAACAAATTTAACAATAATTTCAGCGATGCACTTAAATTTTTTTCAATATCCTACGTTCTTAAAATTTTCACTATAGTAAATTTTCAAAGTGCATTCCTCCTTGTTGAAGACACATTTCAGCTCGTTCAATTGTTTCTCTCAACACGTTTCGTAACATTTGTGGCGTTATACTTCTAAGTGCCTGTAGAATCCTTTCTTCTAAGATTTCGAGAGTGGCTGGGGCATAGTAGACCCTTTCTTTAACATATCCCCAAATGAAGAAATCTAGCACAGTCAGATCCGATGAGCGGGCAGGCCACCGTACTGGACCATTGGTTGCAATAACTTGATTATTGAAATGCTCTATTAAGTAATCAAGAACGTATCTGGTATTATGAGGGGGTGCTCCATCTTGTTGGAAGTAAATTTGCCGCTAAAGGTAGATTATTATGATGATCCTCGATTTCATTTTGAAGAAAACCTAAGTACCTAGCCCCTGTTAACTGAACTTGAAATAATATTGGTCCAATTATTCTATTTCCAACGATACCAGCCCAGATATTGACGCCAAACCTTTCTTGAAAATTGCCCTCTCTCATTGCATGTTGATTTTGTTGGGCCCAGTACCGAGAATTTTGCTTATTAAACAAGCCATTATTTGTAAATCGTGATTCGTCGGAAAATAGAATAAATTTGATGAAATTTGGGTCAACTCTATGATTTTGAAGCAACCAATAACAAAACATTACTCGTCTATCGCCATCGTCAGCATACAAATTTTGATGTAACTGATATTTAAATGCTCGATATCCGTGCTTTTTCAATATTTTTCTTGCTGATTCGTGACTTAACTGCATTTATCGACTAATTTCTCTTAAGAAAACCGTTTTGTCAACCTCAACCATAGCAAGAACGTTAATCTCAGTCTCCTCATTTATGATAAACCTCTGCTCTGTCTCTCGATTTTCCTCTTGTCTAAAACGATTCTCAACATACGGAAAATACTGATGGGATGGATGTTGCCGATTGGGATATCTCTGAGCATACAACTCAGCAGCATTCCTTGAATTTCTGTGACATTCTCCAAACAATAACAACATATCCACTTTTTCACTTTGAGTATTTATTTATTTATTTATTTATTTAGAAACAAACAGGCCGAGGCCTAATTATATGTTTCTCTTAAGTTTTTCATACAGTTTTTACATGACATTTTAATATATTGTAATATAAATATAAATGGGAACCGAGGGATTTCTTCGCACCAAAACAAATTAAAAATTTCTGGAGATTGACGGATATAGTGACGTGACGTGATTATCCATAAGGATTACCAGGATTTCACCAGTTTCTTCAAATCATATTTAATTTTTATAGGTTTAAGGTCGAATATTCCATAAACAAGTTCTTCACAGTGCGTATTGTATTCGTTACATATTCTGTTGAGGGGGCCACTATTATTTACTCGAAAGCATGCATGACGAGGACGGAGTATACATTATTTTGACGGACAACTGAACTAAAATTTAACGAAAATCAAGAAAATTTTACCTTCTGCTCTTAATTAGGTCACTGACATAACCTAAGTAAGTGTTTTGTTCTCCAAAGAAGACTTGATCGAAATAACTGCAAAATATTATGCATCATGCCTATCCTCGGCACACTTGACAAAAGTAAATAAATTATTATGAAGTAGTTTCCTCAGTAATATTTAATTTATGTTCTTATATGTAATCCAATCGCAAATAAATTAGTATCAAGTAGTAAATTCGTGAGGTTGCAGTCAATTGGTGAGCTAATTAGAAATACTCTTTGAAATTTGTCGAGCTTTCGACAATCTTTATTGTCTTCTTCAGGACGACTACAAAATGTATGGTTTACAGTTGGCTACTTACTAACGTGAGAATTAAAATGAAATTGGGACCAAACGGATAGAAAATATGACATTAGATGAATGACAATGATGATGACAATTTAAATTTGATAACTAATCAAGAAGGAATATTCTGATACAGGGTGAAATAGATTAATTATTTAATTTGAGGAGGTAGGTATAAATTTGACTGAGATTATTTACATCTGTTTTTTTGTTCATCGATTCTTCATTTTCATTGATGTGTATCATTTCCAGAAATATCCTTTTTGTTTGATTACTTTCAATATCTGAAATAATTGTATCATTATAGTTCATTTTAAGGTCATTTTCATTTATTTCTCGGCTACCTTGTGATAACTCATGAAGTTCGCAATTTATGAAGTTAATTAATTTTTTATTAGCAAGTATCTCCGGAACTGTTCATTCAATTCAATTCAATTCAATTCAATTGTCAATAAAACTCCTATACAATTAACCTACTCAAAATAAAATCAATACAGAAATAGGGTTTCCATTCAAAAATATTGATTTATATATATTATTTATATATAAATAGTTTGAAAGAATACTAATTTGTGAATACAATGATTACTTCAAAATATTTTCATAAAAAAAAATCAGATTTTCAATAATAATATTGTAGTTTCCGAAACGCATTTACATATAGGACATGCTACGTATTATATTGAGCTCGGAATTGAATATGAAATTCAAAAGTATGAAAAATGCAAGGTAAGAATTCTATTGGAGATAATGAAATTGCTGTCAATTTTCGGTATAACCGGAAGTGGAGAGGAGGTCATTGAACACAGAAAGGACACCTGGAGAAACTGAGATCAGCAGAGAGTAGAAGAGGCAGAGTGCAGATTATGCCAAGAAGAGGACGAAACTTCCATTCACATCCTCTCAGGCTGCATGACAATGGGAGAAGATCAGCTATAAACGTCGAGAAATTCCAAACCGCATGGCAAGAAACAGGGACAGATCGCGGTATACTCATCATCCTCATGCACATAAAATACAATCCAAGACTACCATCCTCCTTGGCTCGTACAATTCAACAGTCCTAGGGCCTCTAGGTGGCAGCAGTTGTTTTCTGTTGGAGACTTGTCGATAAATATGACTATATTGTATAGGTTTGAGCAGAAGGCTGGATTACCTAATTATGGTTATTATTAATTGTTCCTAATAATGTAAATAATGTAAAAATATTATTAGAAACATCCCATATTATTATAATGCTGAAAAGACTTCTTCGTTATTGACTCTCTATATGAGGTATATAAATAGTAAGTTTTTGGCATTGCAAAGAGGCCTTTAAGGAGACAGAACAGACTGACCCTAGACTGGGTATCAGCACAAACAGGTTATAAAGGCAATGAAGAGGACGACTCACTAGCCAGAGGAAGGAGCAAATAAGGCTCTGAATGGCCCAGAACCGTTTTGCGGAATAGCAAAAGCTGCACTAAAACCAAACACCAAATCATGGATCCAACAGAAATCTCAAGAATGGTGGAATAATTCACCAGAAATGAGACTGGCCAAGGAGTTCATTAAAAAACCGCTGTCAATATTCACAGAATATCTACTGGTTCAGAAAAGGAACACTACTAGAATATTAGTTAGACTCATTACAAGGTATTGTAGGCTTAACAAATATATGAGTATAAACAATAGGTCTGGCAGAAGAAATGCTATCCATGTTCTGTCAGGAAGAATAGAAAACATCAGTATACACACTATGCCACTGCGAGGGCTTGCTACTCCTAACGTTTCTATGGTCTCTCATATGAATTTTACATAGCTTTCTTCGAAGAAATTGGGCACGATCTAGAAATTAATCAATCTCTCTATTGAACAGCACAACGCCGCCAAAAAACTTTGTAGAAGCTGTTATGTTTGGTTTAAGGTATTAATATCATATTATTACCTTAAACCAAACATACCGTAGATCGTAACAGCTTCAGGTCCATAACTCTATTAACCACATACTATAAATTTTTCGTGAAATTGATTGCGAATATAGAATGAAATACATTACAGGAAATATATTTGAGAAGGAACAAGCAATAACTTGTTACTTTTGAGAGACACAATTTTGCAAAAACAAACAAGAAAGCGAAGCAGTTCTGACTATAGACTTTTACCAAGCCTTTGACCATTAATCATGAATATCCCTGGAAAGTAATGTATAAAATTGAACTCGATTTATTAGGCAAGACTGTCCCTTATCGATGTTTTTATGCAGCTTATCATTTCCCCTTCAATCTGATTGATTTCTCTATTCAAGGAATAACATTTAATAATGATACTTACAAGGTGTGTGGCAAGGCAGATGACGTGTCAATATTTATTGAGAATAAAACGAACTACAAAATTTCAAAAAATTGGTAAAAATTTATGAAGGTGCCCCATGATAGAGTGAGTAAATATAAGGAAGTCGCACATCCTACCGCTGGGAAGATTAGCCTAAACAGAAAGACATGCATGCAATGCAAAATTGTCCGGTAAAAAAACTGTAAAAAATACCTGGGAAGGAATCATAAAAAATATTCAGATAACTCTTATAAGCTACGTAAAAGATCTTGAGGAAAAGTTGGTACATAAACAAATGTGTTATCTAAAGTTTGGTATATAGCCCAAGTCTTACCCTTGAATAAGAAGTATAGTAAAAAAATTGTGCTAATTACAGGAAAATATATCTGACAAGACTATCTATAGGCTATGTGGTTCGGGATCAATTACAACGCGGTTACAAGAATGGTCTCAATTTGATGAATGTAGAACTGAAGGCAACGGCTCCCTTTTTGAAAACTCAATATTTGTAATGGTCTGATCTTGACAATGAAATGCATTATAAGTCTGTTTTGAACGTGAAATTTGATCATCAACAACACAGGGTAGACACTAGTTTCAAAAACATCAGCAAAGCAAAAACAGAGAATTACTTATTATTTGATAAAAACTCGCATTTAAAAGCAAAAACCTTACATTAGATATTATCTGAGCAATAAGAGAAAACTCCAGCCATCGAACAGAAATACCCGCATTGCAATTAAAAAAAATGGTTAAACGTAAATGACTAACAAAACTAATACCGACGAAATGGAGAGCATATACCTATGAAGTATATTCTGCTGTAGCTGAAAAATTAATAAGACACTCCATGAAGGCTACAGATATTTTCGGAAAATGCAATGTAGTTGAGGATATCAACCATAAAATAAGTTCATGTGGGAATGCTGGTAAAAAAAAATTTTTGAGAAGATATAAATGTACTAATATCGCATCAGATCCAAACGTTCTCTTGTATACTAGGTTTGCGAATGCTTTAGACGAAAATGTATGTTTATGGTTATTTCGTGGATTGTCATTATATAATCTAGAACTCAATCACAATCTAGAAGAATTTCAAAATAAGATGAGATATGATAGGTTTTGGAAAGTCAAACAAACAGTTGGAAACTTTCTCCAACAAAATATTTTTTTTAGTTGGTATTTTACTTATTTATGTAGATAGATATATCTGTTTTGTATATACCCTATCTATTGGGTTATATGATATTAGTATATATTATATTAGGTTTAAGTTGCTGATGTACTGAACATTACTGAACAAAGATTTACAAAAAAACGATGGGAAAATACCAAGAGCTCCCGGATGGGAGTTTCAAAAACTAGCCTATGGAGTCACGTAACGAAGACAGGAATAGATTTAGAGCACTGTAAACGATTTCGATGGAATACACAATAGACATGAAGAGGTACAGAGGCTTGTAGCATGAATACCCCAAAGTAATCTAATCTAAGTCTCAGCAAAAACTCCTACAGATCTAGTCATCATAACTGTCGTTAAAAAAAATGTTGTTACAAACAGGCTTGCCGGTCAGATCCTCCTCTACGACCGTAACAAGCGGGAATGAGAGCGTTTCATTTGAAGGCATCAGACCTTGCGACCGACACTGTATAATATATGTTTTCGTAATCATATGGGTATTTATTTCAATGACATTTCAGGTTCCTTGAACGGGGTGAATTCGGTCACACGTTTCGATTGGTAGCAAATTAGCTCTTAGGTCATTTCAATTAAAATTTTACCAAGGTAGAAATCATTATGTAAACCGTCAGTCACATTACATCGTCTGAATATGCAGAATATCTGAAGCTTTCACTATAACTCGATATATCTTGTCAGTTCAACTTGCTGAAACGAAGAAAGTGTTCGAGCTGAATACAGAAAGAAATCATGGACAAGAGGCAGTCCTTTATCACCCATAATTTAACTGGTACATATTATGTTTAAGAGGAAACCGTATGATTTTCGACATACAGCGAGATTAAAGAGGGGGAATATTAGCAGAACCCGACGAACATCGATACATGAATCTTCACGTTATTTCAAGGACGGGTCATAAAATCATTCCTGGCTGAGATGCAGATCACTGAAAATACACATAAGTTTGACGTAGTAAACCTAGTTGAGACATCATTTTTTTATTACATTTTATGCAGTGCCGTAGTTCAAGGAAACACTCGTTTTCTGGTTCATACAAGTGTTTCGAAGCTTCCTCGTGGGGTGTAGTCAGTCGGTTGATAAAATAAACAAATTTAGGAAAATGTTTCAAAAAATTAAAAATCTTCACCGTTGGTTGAAATGGCGTTATTCTCTATATGCTTTACAAAGTATTTTTGGTATTGTCTGAGCTGTTTTTCTCAATTTCTTCAATGAATTCATCAACATAGTTTGTTATTGCTGAGTGACGGGGTTGGTTCATCGAGTCTCATTCGTGTTGACTGCGTTGCTGTTTCTGCTAAACATTATATATACGTGTCATTAAACTTCATGTTTTGTTAGTGTTTTGTAAATTTTGTATATTTCACAATTCTGAAAAAATATATAACAATCACACACTGAAACTTTTAGATTCTGTCCAAAAAAGAACCATTCGTCTCGTCCAGTCGGTGAATCTTTGCTTACAAGATTGCTCACTTCTCTGGAACACCGCAGAAAGGTTGACCATTTGTCTGTTTTCTAGATATATTCATGTACTACGCTGTTCCAAAACAGCATCAATCGTTCTTCTCATCCCTTCCCAGGGCTCGTTCTTCCAACCAACGGCAAAGTTATGGTACTCACTGCCTCGGGAGGTGTTCCCTGAGGCAAACAGTTTGCAGAAATTCAAAAAGAACACCAATTCTTATTACCGCCCCTCGACTCTTACTATGTTCTCTGAACATTACACGATTCTTCCTTTTCGTGGGAACCAGAATGTATTAAGAAAAACAATAACTTCTCAAAAAACAAACAGATAACAAAGGACAAAATTCTGAGCTTAATAAACTTGTTGAATACTCAAAATTCTCCTAGGAACAATTAGACCCCGTTATGCAATAAGAAACAAAGGGAAAATTTGTAAAAATATGAAATAACAATACTAGACAGACCCGATTTAATATCTTCATCGATTTGCAATATAGAACCATCATAGATCAGCATCCCGAGCGTTACCTTGTGAGCTATAGAACTATCTTGAAAAACTGAGAAATCTACTTGAATCTCTGTAGCAAATTGTTTCATTACATTTGTGACACTGTCATTCCAATATTATTGTTGCTGCCTGGAAAATAATTCGAATTATTTCTATTAGCGCAATGTTCTCTAATACATTAATGTCGGCAAGAGTTACGAAGTACATTTTGCTATTGTGTGATAGTTTTAATAATGCCTAAACTCACATTCCTAAAAATCATATTACAATGAAATAAGTTTTGTAGTATAGCTACTCTTGAAGTTTTTAGAACATAATATATACAAAAGGAAATATAAAGGTGCAAAACTGTTAAACATAGAATATAACAAGGTTACATTATTAAAAAAAAAACTTGATTCCTTATTACAAATTCCTTTTTAGGATAACACTTTCTGTCCAAAAACCGGCATCACGTAGTTGCGACAATAAAAATCAAGAACGAGGATGTCGAAACACAAGATGTCAAAGTACCAGGGACAAAAAAATATTGAATCAGATTTGGCTAGCAGTCATATTCTTAACGGAAAATATACGTTAAGAAGCAACGAAAACACCTAATAAAGAAACGGTGTCTGAAGATTTGGAAACGGAAGCAGAAGAAGAAGGTATACCCAACAAAAATGCTGTTTTAGAAGAAGATTTTGACGATTTAGTTAGGGGCAAAAACTATGAGCTCGACTCCAGAGATTTCTCATTAGATACGGATACACATTTAGAAGAAAAATCCAATTTGGTCGAACCAAATGAGGAAGGCAGTTTAGCGAACCTAGACTGATCTGCAAGAAAGGTAGAAAAAGAAAATATGACGAACAAGACAGAAAAACGCGAACAATGTGTACGAATAGTATTACTCAGCAAAAAGGAAGCTTGTGAGATCGATAGAGTTTGTCGCATGTGTTTGCACGTGTGCTGTGAATTGCCCTGAAAAGTCTGTAGAAGAACAGCGTAATTTTTCAATATTCGAACTTTCAACAATATTACAGATTACAATGTGCAAACTGCATTTATATCAACATAATGTAAGACAATAGCCAGTAAAAAAAAGAGTTGCAGCTAACTCTCAAAAGCGACATTTCTCATGACAGTTTTTCACAGCAAACGGACGTTTGTAGAGAAGTGTTTGTAAAAACTTTATGTGTGAGTGGTGGGCCTAATGAAATGTCAGAGGATCAAAAAGATGCTGTATCATCAAATTTCCACGGTACAAGTCTCATTACTGTAGGACACTGAGGGCGGGGCGAACAATTTTATAAGAAACGACCTTACCAACTGTATAAACTCGAAAATGGTACTGTTGTAAGTTTTTCATCATATGAAAACTTCTTTTTGACGGAGTTTAATTTAAAAGTCAAGACACCTAGAAGGACACATGAAACAAGTGCCACACCTATAAGGTGAAGATAGAAAATTTAGCTGAAGAACAAGATAAGAGCAAATTTATTGGTGAGCCCAATATGCAGAAGCAGAACTAGCTAGAATAAGCATGAATAAGCATGAATGATGACCTCAAGACAGCAGCAGAAGACGAAAAAACTAAGGCCATCAGTTTTGATGCAGCAAACTCTTCCATAGCCCAGGTTGAGTGCAAATATTATCTTCTATATACAGAAGGCAGTAATGGCTGTTTAACTGTGGGTTGTATGTAGGAAGCCAAAAAAAAACAACTTTCCATTTGAGGATTGAAGTGTAAGCAAGTAGATGTGCCCAAGAAGTACTGCGTAAAATTTGGTTCAGAGGAGTGATTCCTGCGGTGGTCAGTATCGTAATATTAAAATGGTTCTGCTTTTGAAATGCATTCTTGAGAAATCGCTCCACTTAGAAAGCATTGTTTAAAAAAAATAATTTCTTGCCGAATGATAGTGACGTCGGATGTGCTATCAAGAAACAAAATTTACTCCCCGCAAGATTATATAAATACTATGAAAACTTGCAGAAAAAAACTCCCATCAATGTCACTAAAATGGAAAACGAATACTTTGTAAGCACCCGTAAGCCAAAAAAGGAAATTGTTAATAGGAAGAAAGTTGCGATTCTGAAAATTTTACTGGCTACATAACGAGGTTATAGAACAAAAATCTCATAGCATTTTTGTGAAAACCACACTAAAAAAAATATAGCATACAAAGAAATAACCATAAAAAAGGCAAAGAAAGACAATCTACTGTTACGAGTAAATTTTTTAGCCTTGTAGAACCATTGCGGCCGAAAAGTACACCAGTTGCTGAACTAAAACTGAAAGTCAAAGGCTATATACATCTAATTCCGGTCACAGATCATCCACTTTACACAAATCTCATTGGAGACGAAACTATTGATGAAAAGTTCCAAAGACACAATGAAGAAATAGACTTTGAGCCAGAAGAAATTTCTTAAATTAACATTAAACAACAGAGAACCAACTGATTTTTCTTCACTCCCAAGATGATTTGAGTGATTTTTTGTTCAGATTATTGTGTCTTTTCATATTTCATCAAAAGTTCATTTCATACATACATACATACATACATGTTTGATAATAAATTATTTTCGATACAGATCAAAATTATATTTCTTGATCATCTCAAAACATGTGTGATGCTTGTTGGATATTGCATAATGGGGTACAATTATAAGATAAATATAATTGTTCCTGTAGAAATATAGCATTCATCTTTCCATGACTTTTCTCGTTTGTCAATGTTGAAAAATATGCAAACAGACTAAGGTGATTGTCCCACAAAATTGAGATTTATCATTTTCTCGAATCCATTTCAACCCAGTAAATCTGAACTGGTTGATTCGACTTTTGGAAGCAGTAAGTGATAGCCATATGCTTTATACGCAGCTATAATTGTGGTGTTGATATTAGACATCGTATCAAAAATTCAGAAAATGTATAGACGAGATAAATTATCCTTTAATTGTTCCATGGTACCATTGCGTGTTTCTGCGTTGAACGAAATAATAGCCGTAAACCCTGAATTCAGTGCCTAGTTATCCACTTTTCTATCGCTGCTGCGATTCTTGCTGAAGGAAATAATTTAATAGGTATGACCATAAGAAGCATGTGAATCCAACCTGAACACTAATATATTTGAATAACTTTTTACGGCTATTAGAGATTCATCCAAGTGGATCAATTCACACGTTTCCGTGAGTCTTGATGACAATTATAAATCGAACAATGTTGCCGTATGCTTGGTATGAGCTCAAAAAGTAGTAACTGTCGATTGTTTTTTAAAGAAATGCTAACGAAGTAGTATTATTATTATTTTCTACTCAAATTTGAAGAACTTCGGAGTCGTCTATGGATTTATTCTGAATCTAATCATGATACGAGTTTTTCTATTAAAGGTGCTATTTACTAAGTTAATTTTTCAGAAATTATACAGGATCCTTCAAAAAGTTGGCAACATATGGGAAAAACTTTTAATACTGATGTAATTGGAAAATCGACCAGGGCGTTGAGTTTTGCTATAAAAAAGTTTCGCTACCTTTCGACAACAAACTCTCAGACACATTTTGCTAGAACTCAACACCAACAAAGCAATGTGCATCTGAACTAACGCCAGTTCTTTGCAAGTTATTCAACCTCTCTTATGGTTTGGGAGTATTTCCGTTCAAATGGAAAATTGTAAGAGTTCAACCAGTGTTCTAAAAGGGAAAAACACCATACCTAGAAACTACAGACCTACCGCACTGGTATCTGTTTTTTCGAAGGTTATGGAAAAGGCCATCAATATCGAGCTAATGAAATATCTGGAACAATAAGGAATTCTGAATGATTGGTAATATGGTTTTCGTCATCAGAGATCAACTTATTCATTGAAAAATATGGTGAATCTCTGGCCGAGGCATTAGATATCTCCAAGGCGTTTGATCGCGTTTTGCATCAGGAACTTTTCACCAAGCTTCCATCCTTTAGCTCGTCCCCCAGTTGTGTTCTTTGCTATCCAGCTTTCTCTCAGACGGATCTATGTGGTAGTTGATAGAAATTCATCTGACAATCTAACTATAAATGCTGGTGTTCCGCAGGGATCCATTTTAGCACCAAGACTGTTTCTCCATCACATCAGCACGTGAAACTAGAAGAGAACGGGAAAGGAACGAGGAAGATTTAAATATGGATCTAGCAAACATTCTAGAATGTGGATCCAACAACCTGGCAGAATTCAATGCGAATAAAACCCAAGCATGTCTTTTCTCTAGAAAAGCCGATCTGCCAACGTAATTATGTCAGGAGTGTACATACTGATGGGGTCCTCCATTTCGATGCTTGGTTTTACCATCAGCAAAACCATGTAAAGGGAAAGACATGTGAGGTCCATTACCAAGAGTACCTCCCAAAAACTTAGTTTAATGTTTCGTGCCAAGAGCTATTTCACTTCTCGTCAGTTGATTATGATATATTTATAAGGACCTCAGCTAAACTCCGCTACGAAAAATAAAGACCATTCATTATATTTTTATTGTTATTAGGTCGGACCTGTCCTGGAATACTGTTCCTATATATGGAGTGCAGGCCCTGAACACACACTGAACTTTTAGATTATCTCCAAATAAGATCCATTCGTCTCATCGGTGATGCTGAGCTTACAAGCTCACTCACTTATCTGCAACACCGCAGAAAGGAGTTTAATGACCTGTCTCTGTTTTATAGATATTTTCATGGGCGCTGCTCTTCTGAAATATCATCAATCGTTCCACCGTTAGCGGTGACTGTACCCGTCGAGCTCCGTCTTCGCACCCCTTTGTCGTCACTTTGGAGACAAGCCGAACATCTATTTCCCATGGCTCGTTCTTCCAATAAACGGCAAAGCTTTGGAAGTCACTGCCTCGGGAGGTGTTCCCTGAGGCATACAGCCTGCAGAAATTCAAGAAGAACACGAATTCTCACTCACTCTCCCTCGGCTCTCACCATGTTCTTTGAACATTACAGAACTTTCCTTTTTGTGAGAAACAAAATATAAAAAGAAATCCTGTCAGAAATTCCATATTTTCAAAATAATCTTTCAAAATTTGTTGTGAAAATGTATTAAAATTTGATTAGATACATATAGAAGTTCGATGATTATTTCATTAAGAATTTGGCATTTCATTACTGAAAAATATCGATTCAACTTTACAAAAGAAATTTGAAACGTTTTTCTCATTTTCTTGAAGAAAAACACATTTTTATGAATATTCAGTAATCGAAAGTTAGTTACAAGATAGCTAGTGCTATAAAACAGTCGGAGTTACAATTTTCCTAATACCTATATCAGAAATTTCGTAGATATTAAAAAAATGGCAAAAACCAAAAGTTGCAATACAACGTTTAATTTGTAGGCAAATGTGTAGATTCGGAATAGAAACATTAATTCCTTTCATTTTTTTGGAAATTCAAACTAATAAGCCTATTTTTAGAGATAATTTCGAAAAAAAACATTTGACAGGTAGCGAGAGTCACGTGTAGGCTATTTTACACCTTTTAACATTTCAAAATAAATCATCATTACAGTTTTTTTTCTTTTAGTATGATGCCAACTTCTTGAAGTACACTGTATAATAGATAATGTGGAGCTTTATAATTATTTTCCGATGTTCGCTACGCCCAAAATAAGTTTTGTTACTATGTTGTGAATCTTCCAGTAGCGAACAATCACTCAGTGATAAAAAACATCATCAGATGATGTGAAAAATGTACAATATAGACTGAACAATCAGAAGCCCAACTCTTTAATTTCGGCAACCGAGTAGTGGATGAAAACATTGCAGTAGCGATCACGGCTATTTAGCGATTGTCATGGAGACGGTATAAGGCTGCGAAAAACCGGTAGAACCACTTTCTGCGAATTGTACATTTTTTACTGCTTTCAAGCCTTGCCCGAGATGGAAACTTGATTGCGTAATTGAATCTGCTGAAATCTATCACTCGAGAATATGGTCGGTTCTTGTTGGTATCGTAAACGTCATGTCGCGTGTTAGTGTTATTTGGAAAGGAGGGTTATAAACTAAATAATTTGCATTCGGAAACAGTTCATCAAATTAACCATAAACCCCTGTCGTCGAATTTAAATGTTGCGGAAAATGTTCTTTTATTTCTATGGTCCATCTATAATCGTATCTCCAGAGGCACTACATATCATGTTTCCTCTTTCATCTATCTGATACTATCGGCTATTCCTATACCCAATAGTAGTCAGTACAGTTTTGGTGGCTAATAGCATTATAGGGCTGGTTACATCATGACTTCTGCCATGTAATACCTCGTGTACTTTAAAATGGTATTCTGTTTCTCGTAGCTTCCACAAACTCTTCCATGTTACCATTCTTAGAACATTCGTATTTCATACGGGTGTACCTACCTATCTTTTGAGAATGAGAAGTCACGCAATATGCTCAGTTTGTTTGTGCCCACAGCTAGCATCTGTTCTGTAATGAATATCTTTTCATTCCTCGGAGATGGAATGTTTTTTCAATAGTCATTTTATCCTTTCTGGACAAATTCGTTAAGAAAGAAAGAAAGATTTATTTGTCATATCTTTAGTTCTTTCAAAGTAAGAACAAACTGAAAGAAAACAACAAACATAAAAACAAGTTCAAAACAAGCATTCACAACAATTGTGGAGATTCGGCAAGTATACCTATTCCTTGCATCAAAAGTGTGGTTACGAACATGTTCTAAATACTCCGAAATTGTATAAAAACAGTTTTTCGTGAAATATTTTTCTCCGACCACATGCGAAAACGACAAATAGTACACTACAGTTACTTCGGAAATGACAAATATCACACTAGAGATGAAAAGTTAAATAACTCTCTAGAGTGATATGTGTATCTATAGTTATATGTACTGCATAATGGAATTGAAGTGTGCTTTGAAATTAGTATTGCAAAAACGTCAGATAAACTTTAGAAGTATCAGTTTTGCATATGCATCATTCTTATCATATACAAAACCGTGAAAATAGTATCTGAAATTCCATAAAACATGGATGATCAATGTACTCCACCTGAAATTGAAGAGGCCGCAAAATTAACGTCACTAAATTTACTGCCTGAAAAGTCCAAAAGAAGGTACGAATACGCTTACAATCAATTTCTTTCAAGGCGAAGAAATAAGGAAACAAGAAGCTCCTTTTCTGAAAACGTTTTGCTTGCATACATGGGTGAACTTTCCAATAGAATCCAATGCTCAACATTATGGACAAATTATTCTATGTTGCGTACCACTTTATAAATTCACCACAATGTAGATATCTCCAAATATAGTAAACTTAAGGCATTAAAAAAAGAAAAGCTGACGGATATAAACCGAAAAAAAGCTAAAATTTTTACGCAACAAGAAATTTGTGAATTTATAAATAAAGCTTCCGATGAGATTCATTTACTTACAAAGGTAAGTCATCATATTTAAACAAAGTCTATACATTTATTTAATTATGTTTTTTTTTTTTTGGTTGTATTGGATATGGGTATATCTGGTGCATGTCGCAAGCAAGAACTTACCCAGTTATGTATAAATAACATTGAAGATTTGAAGACTGCGGCTGTCATTCAAATTAATACAAAAAATAAATGCTGTCGCAGGGTTACTATAACTGGAAACTTTTATAGCATATAAAAAAAAGTATGCCAACTACCGAAACACGCTTTTTTCTTAATTACAGACACCAAAAATGCATAAAACAAGTAGTGGGTATTAACAAAATTGGAAATATACCTAAAGTAGTGGCTAAATTTTTAAATCTAAAGGATCCTGAAAAATACACGGGGCACTCATTTCGCCGTTCTTCTGCTAGCACATTAGTAGATGCAGGAGATCTAACTTCTCTGAAAAGACATGGGGGTTGGAAATTATCCAAATTCGCAGAAGAATATATTGACGATTCTGCTACTGACAGGTTAAATATTGCCAATAAAATTATGGGTGCCATAAGCAGTACTTCGAAAGCCGTCACCCGCCTCTTAGAGAAACTGACATCGAGTCTACTACTGAGCATAGTGTACAAATAACAGAGAGGAATATGTCTATTACATTACAATAAAGTCCATTACAATTTACTAGTTGTGATAATAATAATAATATTACTTTTAATTTCTATAATTCTAAGCAGTAATCTTGTTCAATTATTACTTTTCTTTGTGATATTCTCAAATTTTCAAAATAAAGTGAAAATATATAAAAAATTGCAATTATGCATTATTCTGTGGTCGTCGGAAAAATAGTGTACATTACTTGTGTGGAAAGTGCCATTTCACACTAGTAACGTAATATACTATTTATGGCTTGTTTGAAACAAAATGTATTCATAGTTTTAATATTGGCAGGTAGAGCATTATATAATCTGAAATCATAGGAATTATTTTGTGATTTTTTCAGTTTGAAGCGTTGAGTTCTAATAAGGTTGCTGTTACGTGTATTATGATTATGTAAACTGGATTGCTCAGGAAACAAGAGAGCCCTCTTGTTAATCTCCAACAGACTAGAATAAATCTAGATAGAGGGTACTGGCATTATTTCATGGTTAATGATTTTTCGTTCATTCAACCAATGGTCAGATTTTTCTTGTATTTCCACACACTGCTCAATAAGAGATGAATAATTGTTAGTTTCATGAAATTGTAAAAATCATTGACATAAATGATGAACAAAAGCGTGCTCAGAACCGATCCCTGTGGTACACCTAGGTTAATCGGTCTTTGCTCTGAAAATGTATTGTTGTTAAAAACTTTCTGGAAACGATTGTTCAAGTAATTATCAATCAGATTTGAAGCAGTGCCTCTAACACCATAGTATGAAAATTTTTCAAGTAGAATGATGTGGGAAACACAGTCGAAGGCCTTTGACAAGTCCAATAGTGTGACTCTCAGAACTTTTCCGGTCTCAAGACCTTCAACTATGCTTTCCACAACACTCACGGTAGCATCGGTGAAAACCATAATTATAACTGTAGAAAAAAAAAATAGTATTTGATGAGTCTCTTCTTGATTAATTTTTCGATGGTTTTTTAAAAAATACTCATGATAGAAATCGGTCTGTAGTTATTGATTAGTCTTTGTTTTCGTTTTTGTGTAGAGGTATTACTTTTGCATATTGAAGATTTTCAGCTTCAATAATATATGAATCATTTGCTGACTTTTTCGCATGTCTGAGAATCGTCTCACGATTTATTTCGTTATATTCAATATATTAATAGGTACTGAGTCTGAGCCTGGCGATGTAGTGTCTGATTCCTGCCTTGCAAGTTTGTCAGCTTCCATTGAACACTCTGAACATCTTCATTTGATGTTGCTTCGCTAGAGCTTTGACTTCTACCAGGTTATTGTACACTAGCTTTGATGTCAAATTTGTAGTACCAGGATATTCGTTCAGTGCTTTCTGACTGACGAAAAGTGTTCTACTTAATCCAAGTACAAAACTTAGGCTTCGTTTTCTCCAGTGTCCATCATTGTAACTATGGGGGTACTATAGTCAAGAAAGCTCATTGTGCTGGCGTCGATAACTATTTTATATACAGCAGTCAAGCCCTCTACTCTACTAGTTAGTACAGTTCAGTTGAGAAGTTTCCTATATTGATATTTTTATCAAAGTCAAAGTCAAAATATACTTTAATATCAGAAGTTGTTCAACTTATCGACAGAGCTTTCAAGTGTAAATAAAAATATAAATTGAAATAGGTAAGTGTAGACGAAAGAGAGTACCACCACCATATGCGCTCCGGGGCGACTTAACAAAAAAGGTGGCGGAAAAACCTACAGTACCACCAGAAGAATCACTGAGACGAGAATGAGCGTATGTAACTAAATTAACTCTGGCTCCTACACCATTCTTGTGGAATATTTCTAGGGACAGCAAGTCTCATTTTCTAGCTAGTGTTCTACTGTGTCCTGAGCACTTCCTTATCGACTGGACTGACCTGCTGAGGCTTCCTATTATAGTTCTGAAATGTTAATTTGTCCAAAGCGTATACTCAGTCTTGGAAATATACGTCTTTTACCAACCTTTTCATAGATACTTTTGTCTCATCCACGAGACTATTCTCTGAGAATGCATCAGAAAAACTAATTAACCAAAAGTTTTATAATTACTTGTCGACCCACGAAGATATCAACTGCATCCAATGATGTCAATGTCAATCGAAAGTTATTGCAAATATTTCAAATTTCATTGATATTCTATTCTTCCACTGATATAATATTCTCTCTTGAGATCATTTTTCAAATAGGCAGACCACTCATTATTATTCAGTACAACAAAATATGCAGGAGTGTGCTTCATTTGATATTGTCACCAGTGTTCAGAATTTTTATGTTCCGCGTTACTTGACGAATGTTCTCATTTTGGTCACGGCTTCCTGTCGTCATTTTATGGAGTTTAAATATGCTTGGAGAGGAGTTATGGTTTTTTAATTATACACAAAACATTTGTCTTCCATTCACATGCTTAACTACTTCCTTATAGTATCCGTATGTGAAAATGATGGAGATGTTGAATGTTATTAAAAAAATTATTTTTAAGGATACTTACAGGAAAATTGATGAATATAAATAGGTAAATTTCCAGAAATCAACATTTATGATAAAGTTCAAAAATTATTATTATTAACTTGGATTTTCTTCATTCGAATCAATTCTCATTGAAATTTTTGACGTAGAATTCTGAATTTAGCAGAATCAATATTATATACAAAAAAAACACAGTTTTACGTAAAAAAATACAAAACTCACAGGGTGTTTCCATGAGAAGAGAGACAAATTTGATTTTTCAGAACTGAATTTTTTTCAGGAAGACAGTGAAATGGTATTAAAATGGTTGTTTTGATTACTAATACGAAGATATTTTCTAAATATTTTGACTTCTACTATCTTCCATAGCTAATGACGTGCAGTGTATATCAGTTGAATTGACCCCTTTGAGGTCATTTTGTAAAGTTTAGTTGTATCTATGATTTTGCAAATTTCACAATTCTACTCAAGAAAATCGAGGAAGTTACGGGAGTGTTTACATGGTAAGTGAAACCCCACATTTCTTCTGGATATCTGTAACTACAGCTCGTCATTTATTCTGTTCGGTCTTTTATATATGAAACTCTTATCATGAACTCAGTGTGTTATTACGATTCAATATTATCATAACAAGGTTAGTTGTTCATCACACATAATAACATTGAACTGAGTATGAAGTCTCAATGAACTAATTGTTTACTAACGTAATAATGAATTTGAGAACAATATTGTTTTCTATAAAATGTTGGTTAAACAGTCTCCCCGGTCTCGACTGCTTGAGTAGTGCCAAGGGGTTGTAATTCGTACATGGCAGGATCAGTTGTCGAGTTGTCTTCTGGTCTTCGATTATTCGGTGACTTAATTTTTCGTGAATAAACCCAGTATATTAACAATACTAGTACTGCTAGTGCGGCTGAACTGATGGCTGAGATGCTGCTAGTCATATGGGAATGATGTCGTAGTTTTTTTAAACTGCCTCTTGTAATCGTTGCTGCAATCATTCTTCATCAATCCGGAGACTTTCCAAGTCATCTGATAGTTCAAAGACAGGTTCTTCGTCGACCTTCTCGGGTGGAGTGGTATATACGTAGTTGGAATCAATTCTTATTGCTGACGCTTTGGAGTAGATAGCAAGAACAGTAACAGTGTTGTAAATGTTGATTAAACAGTCTCCTCGGTCTCGAGCGCTTGAGTGGTGCCAAGAGGTTGCAATTCGTTGATTTCAGGATCTGGTGCTTTGTGGATGGATGTACTGCTGCTAAGGACGTACTCCTAGATTTTTTGAGGATTTCTCTCGTGGATTGAGAGTCTGCTTTCTCGTACATGGATGTGCCTCTTTTGTGGACGTACTTCTGAATTTGTGAGGGATTTTCTCGTCGATTTGAGGCTCTGTTGCCTCGTATGGATGTACCTCTGGGGACGTACTCCTGGATTTTGTGATGGATTTCCCCGAATATTTGAGGGTCTATTGCCTCGTAGTATGGATGTACCTCTGGGGACGTACTCCTGGATTTTGTGAGGGATTTCCTTGTAGATTTGTGGGTCTGTTGCCTCGTAGTATGGATGTATCTCTGGGGACGTACTCCTGGATTTGTGAGGGTTCCTCTAGTGGGTTCTTCTAGATGGATAGCTGATGTTTGGCTGTGAACTGGATAGTTGGATGCTGAGTCTTTGGGCTGGCCGATGAGTCACCAAAGATCGCTGTTCTACTATGTTCAAGATAGATATGGAAGTACCTTCCAGATCCGGCTCGAAGGACCATGTTCAAGGGAGGTACGGTGATGAAATGTAAACGGAAAGATATGATTTGCCCTTTGTAGATTTCGAAGGCTATTGGTATAGCGCTTTGATGTTATATGAGTAAAATGACAGTTGATATGATAATACTAATTTCATTAATTCTGTTCGGTCTTTTATATATGAAACTCTAATCATGAACCCAGTGTGTTATTATGGTTGAATGTTATCATAACAAGGTTAGTTATTGTTTATAATAACATCGAACTGGTTATGAAGTCTCAATGAATTAATTGTCTACTAACGTCAATCATGAATTTGAGATCAATAGTGTTTTCTACAAAATGTTGGTTAAACAATTAGAAACAAAATCCCCAAGTCGCTTTACTGATTTGATGAGCAGTACTTCTGAAACAGCGTATTAGAATCTTAGTTATATCATCGCATCTTGTCGCTTGTATATTAATATTTGTTAACAATTCTGGTTTCGCAAATGGCATAACTTGAATCTAGATGATGTATCGTTCCATTTTTTATTGTCTCGGAACATATCTTGATGTTTGATACCAGTTTGAAATTCTGCTAATCGAAAAATTGAAGGAGTTAGCCGACTCACCTGAAATGCAAGTCCGCATGTGAACATGTCCGTGCTCATGTCCAACTATCCTATATATTTCACTTTATGAGATATATTTTGTCACCTATAATTCCAAACATCAAATATCGAATCAGCATACCATCCTTCAATACAATGGCATCCATCATTTCCTTTTTTTTAGAATGATCAACGTTTAGAACAACGCAAACAATGATGGTGGATTCCCCAAATGTAATCGAATAGTGTCTAGTAGTGTCCATTCCCAGACGAGTCAAGACTCGAGTCTGCACCAATTCAAAGCCTTAAGTGCTTGAGTGCACACTGGCTGCGAAACATCCTTGCACTACATACTTATTTGTCAAAATGCTCCCCTGTAAAGATCTATAGCATGGGTGAGATGAAATCGAATAAATTGTACACATAAACCTGCCACGCAGATCCCAGCTACAGCTCATACATAGGTATAGTCAACGCCATAATCAATTGAAGAGTGGTGTTAGTATTTAAACAATCTGGGCCAAAGCGCTGATCGTCAATATGTCAATAGAAAGTTGATAGACTCATACCTTTTCGCCAAGACCATCGGAGTGAGAATAAGCAACACACTATCTATAGTGTATTCAATCGAAGCATTCCTACAGACGCCCTGTATATTTGTTCGATTTTATGCAGTCTGAGAGAATCAATACAGCCATATATGCTGACAATGGCTAGCGAAGTGGCCGTGCTTTTAGAAATTTCACCTGTTAGCCAGGCGGATTCGGGTTCAAACGTAAAGTATTCCACTGAGCTAGAGAGGTTCGGAATCTACTCTCACGCAAGCTTCAGGTCCAAGATCTCACTAGCTTGCACAATCTCTTAGATGAGCTTCTGATGATTCAATCCGGAATACTGGTTAATTCGTGAAAACAAATTTTCCATCAAGTACATGGCCACTAATCATTCAGAATAACTGAGGTGGTGAATGTTACAAATCATTTAGACCGAAAGATTATACCGTATATAAGTATTCAGATACGGTACGCAGAAGATGTCCAAATTTGTGAGAAGGTACAGTTGGATAGTGGTTGTATATGTATATCAGCATAGCAGTTCATCGGACGATGAAAAGGTGCCTGCTATTAACATTTTGATAAGAAGATTATCAACCCAGATGGTATGGAAGCTTTGTTCATATCCAACAGAAGAATTACTGTGTTCTGCTGCTTGAAGAAGGCCTCTTTCCCCCTTGTTCAATTTGAACGTAGAATTATTGAAACAATAACTGAAGCAAGATATGAAACACTAAAACCCAAAACAAAATTCGGTCAGTTTTCTTCATGGAATGATTTGCTTACCCGCTTGTAAATATCACAGGAGGCGCATGTTTTCTTTCAATGCCTACTCCTAAATCATACGTTTCCACCAGCTATGCCATACAGTTGACGCCCTATACAGTCTTCTATGATAATCTAACTCTGTGGGTATCAGAAGGAAAATATGTCTTGAAAATTTGAAATGATTATGTTTGTCTCTATCATTTCGAAACTGTACGAGGTTGGAAAAATAATCGTGTTTGATTTCATTTGGTAGGGTCGAAGGTAATGTCAAGCAATGCTCAACAAATGTCTCTTGATAGAGGGGTGATGTCCCATACGTATTTACACGAAAATTTCGAATATTATTTCACCAATATTCATCATATTAAGGTAAATATTGGTTCAATAATATTATTTACCAATATCGATAGAAAAATATTGTCTACATATTACTCAACATCTAGAATAAATATTGCAATCCCAATATTTCTCTCATATCGTTTCTAGGGATAAAAAGCAATGTTAAATATCTAAGTTGGTTGAATATTATTTCACGAATATTCAACAACTTATATTAACTCATATTGATTAAAATTATTACAACTGCACGCTTGTATTAGAATAATGATATTAATACAATATTACAAAGGATACCAAATTGAATTCTGAATATTGGCCGAATATTCAATAAACCATTTTAAAATATATTATGATCGCACCTGGATAAAAAATCGCTAGGTAACTCTACATATACAACGTTTTCCAAAACTTAAGAAAATATATTAAATACTCCTCACAACTTGTTTTCAAGACAGCTTACTCAGTAGTGATGGCAACCAAAAGGCAGACTTTGGTGTCATCTTGATTAATTGAAGAAGAACTGTAATTGTAGAAGTTCCGAGTTAATTCAATAATTCACCAAGGTATATTCACTCCCACCAATATATCCAAATGATAATGTAACAATATCACCCAACGTTTTGTGGCTATTATTGCTTCAAGAATATTTCATCAATACTATTTTTAAAATGCCCAAACAATATTTGACCAATATTGCAAAATGTTCACATTTTATTTCTCGACAATATAATGTTCGAATATTTTGGCAAAATTTTCATGATATTGTACCAGCGATATTGTACCCATGTCGCTAAATATTTTGAGGCCAATATTGCTACGAAAATATTTTGCCAATATTATTCAAGTAATATTGGACCAATATCGCCGAATGTTCACATTTTTTTTCTCGCCAATATTGCATTTCAATTATGTTCACAATGTTGTACCAATATTCTACCAATATAGATGTGCTACTTGGGTTATGTATGTGAGCAGACTTGAAAATACATTCCTTCCGAAAAAACAACTGTAACAAAAATCAAAAATGATTCTTTGTCCATTAAGCAAACTGTTGACAAATAAAACTTTCTTCGCTCAAATGACTTCAATGCCGTATCAGTTCGAATGGCGCCATTAGTTTCCAAATGTTATCTACCAAATTATTCAAATGTTATTATGGAATGAAATATTTCAATTTGGTTGCAGATTAAAATCAATTCCGTTGACATTTGAAATATGTTAGATTAGTAGAGTATAGCCTATAGATTGTTTATATTATGCGGGAAAGTTGTTCAAATGACAATTAGCTGACTTAGATAAATCGCAAAAAATCCTACCACACCCTGGTAATTTCTATAAGAGATTAACCCATTTGTTGTTGTTCACATGCGGATCAGGAACAGAAAAAGTATATTTTATGAATATCATATCACGATAAATGTGTATACAGAGTTAGTCTGAAGTATCGTTAAGATAAAGTAACGAAATGAAGTCAAAAATGATAGTAGAGCAAGGGTGTGATTTTATTACATTTCTGTACAGCTTGACAAATCTAGCTCTGAATGTGAAATCGCCACGCCTATCGATGCGCGGTAGCAGAAGAGCTCAGTACACTCCGAAACAGGTATGATTTTCTGTACTGGTCAGTTCTAATTGTATGAAGTCAAAAATTATAGTAGAGCAAGGGTGTGATTTTTTTACATTATATCTGTACAGCTTGACAAATCTAGCTCTGAATGTGAAATCGCCACTCCTGTCGATGCGCGGTAGCAGAAGAGCTCAGTACAGTCCGAAACAGGTATGAGTTTCTGTACTGGTCAGTTCTAATTGTTTCTGTCACATCGCGAAGTGCACTGAGAAGTTTTATTACTGAATGTACAATTATACTACCCTCTCTATCGTCCGAATACTTTCTCATTCTAAATTCACGTATCTCATACGTTTATCTACATTCATAGCTAGACTTGTCAAGCTTTATATGTCTTGTTCCTTCTAACTTTCAACCCCACAGAAAGAGCAAGATGTTTAAGTTTCAGGTATTCGTGTAAGTCAAGTTTCTACTCACTCTAGAACTCAGTTTGTAAATTTTGTAATGTTAGGTACATTTTTACAACACATAGAATTGTTCTGGAAAACAATTCACAGCGAACATTTTCTAACATAGTTCTGTTGATCAGTGCTGCACAATTCCTTATACAAATTTCCAAATCTTCTACATTTCGAAATGGACGTTGTTTATAAAAGTTGCTTTTCAGGTAACCCCATGAAAAGAAACCAAACGGCGTTAGGTCTGGAGACATAGCAGGCCAAGCGATGCTAAACACTAAGCATGAGGTAGCTCCCAAGAAATCATTGATGTGAAGGGAAACAGTGTCGGTGCTCAAATGGATTCCTACGGAATACCAGCATTTATAGGTAGTGTCAGATGAAACTCCATCAACCACCACTTGGAGAGATCTGCCTGAGAGAAAGCTAGATAGCAAAGAAGACAACTTGGGAGGAAAGCCGTTAGATGGAAGCTTGGCGATGAGTCCCTGGTGTCAAACGTGATCAAACGTCTTGGAAATATCTAATGCCACAGTCAAAGTTCCACTTTATTTTTCCATGGATGGTTGCCATATATGTGAGATATAAGCAAGCAGGTCACCAGTTGATCTCTGATGACGAAAACCATATTGTCGATCATTCACAGTGAAATGATAAATCTGACTCCTGATGAACCATATAAACATATCTACAGGTCTATTGTTATTGTTGTACCAAGATGGATTCAATTATTAGGATAGAACTCCAAAAATAAAGTTCGAAATCAACACAATACAATTCATCTTTATTTGGTCATGAAGATTTTAATATTCTTATTTTTAAGGTAATACAAAGGTGCTTTTTGCCACCATATCACTAGTGATACAAAGTAGTAAAAAATATGAGTCATTTCTACAAAAAAATATATTATGGATAGAAACAAGAAATAATCGTTCCTGAAAAAATATTTGCTACTGTCTTATCCAGTCAAATGCACAGTATTTGATATATATCTGGGGAATCGCTAATAGTTCAATTTTTATACTTCAAAAAGGAAAACAAAGAAGCAACAAAATAAATCGTTAAAATGTATTTACAACATACCGTTTTCAGAACCCACCGCCAACTTGTGGAAACCCGATAGTTTACTAGAATTATGTTCTTGAAGCAAACATTTGTTCATTCGAATATAGCAGAAAGTTTCAAATTTACATTTTATTGAAGTAAAAAATAATATTCTTGATCACGAAACAAGACTAGCAAGCTCTTGAAGCATGAGAAATTACTGTGAAAAAAAGCAATAGCCATGATTATATAGTGATTTACATACTCCTGAATGAAATTGAAGAATTTAAAAAGAGTCGATTTTAATTCTGAAATTAATTCATTCATCCACAATTTTTTTAAGCAATACCTCATTTTTCTCTGAGTTCAACTATATTTTGAAATCAATAGAATTGGTTAACTTTTTTTTAAAGTTGCTATTAATTCTATATTATTTCTTTAGATAAGTAAAGTAATGTGTAATTTCTGTTTTGTATCCTTACTATGGTTTCTTGGAATGTAAATAAAATACTACTAACATCCAAAATAAAATAATTCCTAATTGATATTGCTTTTCTTCTTTTATACACCATTTCACACCCAATTCGTTAAAAAACAATGAAATATTTAATTTACCTGATTTGATTTCTAAATCCCCATTTTTTTGGTATTTTTTGAGTGTTGTTTAAACTTCACACAACACTAAATACTTCGAGAAAGTTTAGACGTGGCCGTATGTGGCCGTGTGTTTGAGGTTAACAACTTGCTGAAAGTTCCCAAAAACATTTGAATAAGTTATATATCCAACCTCTTTACAAGATTTAAATTTCCCGCCGCAATACGATTGAAGGTACCGATACAAGTCTTCAGGTGGCACTCGCTTTCATCTTCACTACCACTAGTTAACACTGTCGTTATTCGTATAGGAGTATGTGGTCTGTGATGAAATGGGCTGAACGATTGTAAGTACAGATTAATTTGACTAATTTACGAATGAAGTGGAAGATTGACGAATCAGACATTGAATGTATACGTAACTGGCGAAATGTTATCCTTTTCGTAAGAACAAACCCAAGTAGAACACTTATATTGGGATATTGGAACATTGGTACAATGTTATGAAAATGTTAGCAAAATACTCAAGAGAAATATTGTCGAAAAAAATGTTAACGACATTGAACATTACTTGAACATTTTAAAAACAACATTGTGAATTATTCTCGAAGCAATAGTGCACGCAACACTTTCAGCGAAGTTGGTACAATAACTCTTGTATTGGGATAATATTGGTAAACATTTCGCGATATTGGTCATTAATACTTGGATATATAGTTTATACTTCATTATGTGAAGTACCAATAATAAAGGAACAGCAAAAAAAATAATAAAAAATAATTGGCGATCCGCGGGGCGGCTTAAATTAATTCGGTGGCGCACTCGCTTTCACAGCTGCAGGGAAACCCGGAAAAACCTGCAACACCACACCATCTGAAGAGTTGGAATTGGTTAAATGATAACTCTTGAAGAGGTCCGTCGAATTATGAATCTCTGCCTTCCGGTAAAACAGAATGTATGGGGTCTCCAGAGGGTCCAAAAGGTCCAAATCGAAAGAAAACATTTCATTCATGCAACTATCATCAAATTTATACCAGTCCGTTCTGTCCTTGGCCAAGATATGGTAGTGGCCAGAATCAACTCCAGAACCACAATGGGCGATGACTGCGGAAAGCTCATAACGGCAGTTTGCTAGATAGGGGTGTTCCTCTAACTTGACAAGTTAAAATAATTTAATATAGGTATCTGCGACATGCTGAATCATAACTGAAGAGCTTCAAAGTCAGGAACAAAGTTACAGGTGTTTCAACAAAACTTGTTATTTCATCTCTATCGCTTGGTTTAGCGCAGAATTGGCAATACAGTTGTCTATATTCTATTAAGTGTTCGGTTCTCAAGTGATGATTGATTAGATTCTGCACGGACTGGATTTCCAAAAGATTGGGGAACGCGAGCTCTAATTCAAAGAAGTTACTGGAGTTTCTGCTCTTCATTCCGCATCCGCTGCAACTCAAAACTGTCATAATTTTGACTCCAAAGGATGTTTTTACTGAAAAAGCGAAAATAAATGATTCAAAAACATCGGGGCTTTCTATGGAATTGATCAAACTATTCTCTTGCTTAAGAAGTGTATTCAACAGGTATCCCAAAAATTCGAAACTGTCTTGTTGTCCTGACGAAAAACTAGTTGGCCCCAAACACTTCATAAAATCAACCGGAGAAATGGAAGAAACCCTTTCGGCAAATTGAAGTTGGTTGAACATTTGTTTCAGTTCGAAGAATAACTGGGAAATATTGGTTGCCTTGGCAACATTGGTGAAATATTCTTTAAAAATGTGAAATATGACTTTTTACTCAGACCTTCTATAATAATTACAGTTCACCGGAGTCTTTTGGTCATCATTACAACTGGTTAGACTATTGTCAAAACAAGTTGATGGTTGCGCATAGGGGTGCAATCGGTTGACGGAAATAATATTTTTTTTATAACAATATACTATGCACACCTTCGAGCAACTATCAAAAGTCTTCTTTGAACTTGTGAAAGATACCCTATCGGCAAATTGAAGTTGGTTGAAAATTTGTTGCAGTTCGAAGAATAACTGGGAAATATAGGTTGCCTTGGCAACATTGGTGAAATATTTTTTTAAAATGTCGAAAAATTCATTTCTATGAGTTTCTACTCAGAACTTTTACAATTAAAGTTCACCGGAGCCTTTTGGTCGTCATTACAACTGGTTAGACTGTTGTCAAAACAATTTGAGGCGATACCAAGCACTTAATATATCTTCTTAGGTTTCTGCTGACATTCTATATGTTTCTTAACCAAGGTTGATCAACTAATTTCAATTTTTTTATCGAATATTCTGCCAATATTATTTAATAATGGTAATCAGATTTCTTTTTAATATTGTATAAATTTTATTATTTCAATACAAGCGTGAGATTTTTGTGACAATTTCAATCAATATATGATAAAAGGTATGGTTTGATGAAATTATATTCATCCAATGCCATTAAACTTGTATATACTCTATTGTTTTTAATCTCTTGAATCCATATGAGAGGAATATTGGGAACGCAATATTGATCCTAGATGTTGGAAATAATATTTAAATAAAATTGTTTTATCCATATTGGTAAAAATTATTCAACCAATATTGACCCAGTATTATCTATGTGTGACGATCTACATTCAGAAAAGGTTGATCCAATTCCACCAGTATTATTGATGTAGTTAGTATTGTTTTTTCAATAGGCACCCATACTGCTACCTGGGAAATGCATATTGACCAGCTGAATTTGCAGAAGACGCGATTTCAATTAGGGTAGTTCTCATTTCAGACTAAGTACCGAAGGTGACAATTCATGACAGTATATTATACCTCGGATAATTCGTTATTATAATAGATTTATACCTGTATCAAGTCATCAAAGCACTATGAGAAATATTGATGTGTGATAGATTTATTAAAGTGTTGAAGTGAAAAGTGTATGGCATCACAGCTTTACCTGCTATGCACAAACATAAAAGATTCATGCATGCACACCTTTGTGGATACAGGCTAGGAAACCTACCTCTCAAAAAAGAACCTTTCATTGTCAACATGCTAAGATACTTTGTGTTTCACGTCTCATCGTATTGAACGAATTAAGTTCTGCACTATGCATATAAACATGGGATGCATAATAATACAGTCATTTTGCTACTGACATAATATATTCAAAGAAAAAAATGGGCACAGCATACGATGAATCTACCTAGAAGGGTCTTTCTATTGAAGGTAACAACCGGAAACGTCACGAGTTACTCTTATTGAATTTTATCGGCACTGACTATTGAAAAATCTTCTATCACTGCATTTTGTTGACTGCCTTCAACCTGCTGTGCAACATGAATTTCATTAGATAATCCTGCTAATTTCAAAAAAATAACCCGTGAGACGACGCAACTCGAAATATTATCCAATTTCAGAAGAGGTATATGATAAATCCTGTTATGTTCAGAAAAATTAAACGATAGGAGGATGAAAAAATTAGGGAGCATAAAATATTATTTTTGAACTTTTGTGGGTTATGATTTTCCATTCGCTGAAAGACTGAATGGTGATATAGAAATGTGAGGTGGGTTTCCAGGCAAACAAAGGAAGTGTGGGAAAACTGACCTCGTTGTGCCGATCTGCATGATGATAGACTGGAAGTGCATTGACTTGGTTAATATGGTTTAATATCGTGGTGGCCGTGCTGGTAGAGCGTTCGCCTCTCAAGCGAAGAATCGATGGTTCAAATCCCCGCATGGTGATCGGTCCCGTGCATGGCATCATACGTTAAAAAGTGAGGGCTGCGTCTTCCCTAGCTCACACAAGTCTCTCGAAGACTTCTGATGGTTGCTCGTAGGGGTGCAATCGGATGACGGAAATGGCAATTTTTTTAACAATATACCATACACACTTTCGAGCAACTATTACAAGTCTTCTTTGAACTTGTTCAAGCTTATGAAGACGGGGACCATATCTTTTAAGGTGCGATCTCAAGCAGGGTCAAGAATCGACTGAGTTATCTGTCAGTACATAAGCAGATATCACATTTCGATATTACCCGACGTATCCATTACAGTTTCCAAACTTTCTTGTGTCACTGATACATTTTCTAACGAGAATGAAGTGTATAGCTTGCGATGGTTATAAATGCCTTTATAGAGTTTTGGGGCAATGAGAGTGGTGCAATGTCATGGGAAAGCATGGTAACAATCTGTCTCCTGGAGTTAGTTCAGATCCCCTACAGAGGTGTTGTGCGGGTATTCCCGTTTGAGTCTTGCTGTGAAACCATTATTCTTACTGGGCTGGCTGTAATCGAAACTCTTTAATTTTCATGTGAAAAATCGAAGTGACCAAAACAGTGCTTCGTTATCTATGTCAAAAGATTAAGAAAGTGTTCCTGATTTAAACTATAATGAAACTTAAATATTTCGGTTTTGAACTTGGCATTGCACTGAACGTTATTTAATATAATAATAATAATAATAAATCGTCTTTATTCATCCATGTAACATAAATAGGGGAAAGACACAGATGAAATGGCGAAGTATCACCCGAGGGTGTTTTTCAACTTAACCAGGTGGTAGGATAAATACAATAGTAATACACGATAGAAATCACAATATTATGTAACACGCAAGAAGCAGCTAATCTACAATAAGATAGTTGTTTAGAGAAATATTCAAGATGTTGCACTTTTTGATACTCATTGTTTAAGAAATATACTATTTCACACACAATAATGTGGATATGGTACTTAAATATAAATAATATAATATAATGTTATGATAATTATAATGATTAGTAATAATAGAATAATAAAATAATAAAAGTGTTTCTAGTACGATATTCACTAATGTTTCCAATTTTAATGAGTTTGTTATGAAGGTACGGAGGTGTTTGTTTTTTGAGTATTTTGTGAGTGAGATTGAGGAGATGTAATTTTCGCACATCCGATAATCTCAGCCTACCTGTATTACGGTATGTATTTCAATCAAATTCAGGCTCCACAAAAATATATTTGCATTTCAATGTAGACGGTCTTCCCATTTCCAAAAGTAGTCGTGGTCAGTTTTGATCAATCCTAACTTCAATTTCTCAAGCAGAACCATTTGTTGTAGATATTTACCATGGCAATTAATATCAAACCCAATAAATCAAAAGCATTTTTCAAATTATTAAAATTGAAAGACCTGCTTAACTCGAGGGATTAATTTCAAAAACATTCATTACAAAATTGACATTGGTGCTTTCTTTTACGTCATGCCCAAGTAAGACTTTATATAATTATTTGAAATTGTCAAGCTGTGTGCATGCTTCAATATACAAATGTTCGTCCTTCAAGTATATAATTATTGTTGTAAAACATGATTCATTTAGCATATGTTCTGTGCTGGATTTACAACACGTTGAGGATAGTATGAACGACTTGTAATAGTTCCTGATTCACATGAGGACCCAAGAACAGATATTTCTCTCGAATTGAAACAAGATGGAGATCTTTTCAAAGGAAATTCAGATTTAGAGAAATTAGATTTTGAGATGGTTACCCACTTTCCTCTGGTCGATATGAATTCAGTTTGTGTAAGGGTAATGAAAAAAAAATTATTATTGAGTGAAGGCAATATTTCGTTGTGGCTTCACAGAGAAAATATGGAAAGTTTGTTTTCCGAATCGTTGACTTTTAAACTTACTATTCCTTCATTCCATCAGAATTTGCTCGTAAGCCAAGATCTTGACGAACTTGAACATGAAAAGCTACTAAATACAGGCAGTTTTTACTTTATACTGGGCTCATCATTTTGATAGATATTCTTCTTAATGATCAGTACAACCATTTCACAAACCGATTTAATTATTTTCTATCAAACTGAAAACGTTTGTTTGTTGAAATTGTTTTTTCCGTTAACCAGCTGTCGCCCCCTTACGAACGGTAGCCTTCAGAAGTCGAAACTTGTGCGAGCTAAGGGTTAACGAGGTCTTACTTTTTTACGTGGGATTCCTAGCACTTTCTCGGGCCATCAGAAAAATGTCTGCAGTCGCTAGAGTTTGAACCTTTGACTGGCCGCCAGAGAGATTGAAACAATGCCGCTTTAACCACTCGGCTACCTGGGAGAAATGTCAGAGAATTTCCGTACCATGATTATTTTACCAAGTTTTTCCATATTTACCTGATAATAATAGTATTTGAGTGAGTCGAAATATAATATTGTATTCAGTTTATAAATATTGGTTTTCTTTGAATTTGAAATTATATCGCGGACTGGCTCCGTCTTGCCAATCAGACGTAAATGGGACAAGAAAATTAATGATCACAACTACTTGAAGCTTCGTATTAACCTGCCAATCAGCGCAATAGAATTAAGATTATTTATTCGTATTTTTGAATATATTTTGGTACTTTGCTGAAAACTTGTATGGAAATACTTAATATTAAAAAAAACTACTTTGTTACTCAGTACCTTGGGAAGTTTCTTTATTTTCGTTTCAGATTACCAATTTCTTTATTGTGGAATTTTTTATTATGTTAAACACTCATGAAATGATTTATTGTAGAATTAATTTTGTTACTTTGAGAGGAAGTTATTATTTAAGAATAAACCTGTTAATGATTACGGACCTATTTCTATTTAGAAATACTTTTCTAGCATGCTGTTTTATAATATATCTTTTGTTCACAAACGTGTTTATAAAATTTATTGTTTCATTAGAAAATAAAACTTGTGATGCTAAAACTATATAAGTGTCGTCTAAATCGAGGACCAAATGGTACGTTACATAATAATATATACCATTGTGAGTAACATTTGGTATCACACTGTGATACGTTAGTCGATCGAGAGAACCCAAAATAGAGGTTAATGCGATTGTAGTAACAATTCACTTCATATTGCTATGCTGCGATGCTAAAACATATTGCAACGCATCTTAATTCGAAGATTAAACCTTATATAAACAGTAGTAAAACAAATGAGACTGCAATGTGGGTAAAAGTTCACTTCACATTGTGATACTGAAACACATTAATGTGCGTCCTGATTCGACGATTACATTCTTGTCACATTATGACCAATGTAAGTTACATTTGGCAGCACACTGTGATACGATAGTCATTCAAGAGGGCCCGAAGTAGAAGTTAATGAGATAGTTGTGTGAGTAACAATTCAATCCACTCATATGATTTGGAACTTGAATATGAAATACTCTTCTGTATTTGAGTCCATTTTGTGTTAACTGGGTTTAGGCATTGGTGGGTTGATCAGGGGATCATATGTTATTGGGCGCTCAAGAAAAATATCCAAATTCTGGTAAATAAGCTCTCCGTGTTTGCGGGGCTCAGTGTGAAGTGCTGTAATGGTAGCAATATCTCTACTGACAGAACTCCCTAGAAAGCAAATATTTATAGACCTTATGCGACTGTACTAGTGAGCAATAACGATTCTCAAACCAGCTTACAAATGACCATTCAGTTAAAGATGTAACTCACATCACACTTGCCTATCAGAACTATTGTCCCATTATTTTATTTCAACACATTGTATATTCTGGCCCCGCAATACCTTCTGACTATATGAAATTTTGCTACAGGTAAACAATACACTTTTCTTCAGAAACATTGCCGTTGTCAGTAATGAAATTACTGGTATTAGCAAGTATTTTTCGATTTAGATAGTGTGAAGTCATTCAGAAACAAAATCATTAGCCTATTTTCACCCCAAACTTATCACAACTCCACTGGAAATATTTCTGTTGAATTACTTCACAGGTACCATCCCTCTCTGATTAATGTCATGCCAGAAACAGGTTTGTTATTTATAACCCTTTGAAAATATTCACACCGTGGGAAACCAGATTTTTCAATTAACGATATAGACATTTTTAATCAACTACACGATATTGGATTGAAATTGTACTGAACAACTTTTTATCGAGTACGAAATAATAAAATCAGATACCAAGCATTCATAATATTTATCATATAAACTGTTGATGAATGAATTGATAATCATCCAATTAAAGTTTCTTGGGAGTGGCAGCATTTTGGTAGCGCATTCGATTTCAATATGTTTTATGTTGAAAATGAGAACGACACAGGTTACAAGGTAGCTCCAAATTATGAGCTCGCTTAATTACGGGGACATTAATTAAAACAAGTATTTAAGAATTTACTTTTCGCTGTGTGATAGGCAAGGTCAGTGGAAAAACAAATTTATATTTCTTCAACGAAACACCCTGTATTGAATGCACTTTCGATATGTACCAATAATGACCATTATTGAGTATAACATTTGGATATCAAATACTAGGCACATAAAAAAGGATGAACTTTCGCTTTCATGCGTGCGTTATGCCACGAAATACTTTTGCGTTCTATCAGTGATTATCAGAAAAATTGCTAAAAACCACATTTTCATCCAGAAAAATTTAACAGATGAAGCGGATTTGTCGATGAAGAGAATGATTAATTTCTACTCGCACTCACTCCTGTTAGGTCCGGAATTATTAGAGATTTCCTCATTTCCTGATAAATCCTAATTAGACCATTTATTTCCTAACGCTCATCTCAGTAAGGTAAATGTGTCATTTATTGACAATTTAAGGATTTCGTCTATGATATGGCATTCGTGAGATAGTTAAATAGATATATCACGATGATAATAATAATATAAGTTTATTTAACAAATATGAGTCACATTCGTGAGAAGTATTGACACCCAGCTGAAGTAAATAGACTGAGAAAAAGTCACGAAAGGTTAAACATGTGCGTGACACAATAAATAAATCAATATGAGATGAAACAAAAGAAATAATAATAGTAATACTATAACCTATACCAATTAAAATCGATAAGTAAAATAAGTAAAGTGAATTAAAATAAAAGGGGCGTTTACATTGGAACGAATAGAGCAAATTGTACAAAAAATAAAGGTGAGCTTTTATCGAAGCGCACTCAAAAAAGCTCATTAATCAAATTAAATGGGTATACAACCATGGCACTTTATATTATTCTAATATTTTATGAATCATATCTCTGGAGTTATCAAAAATGAACTTTTCAGGTCATATTTGAAGTTTTTTAATTTATTTTCATTTTTAGCACAATCTGGGAGTGTTTTATACAGTTTAGGGGCTTGATAAATGTAACATTTTTGGGCTGCCTCTTTCTTTGTCTTTTTCAGTGCGTATGTTTTATTTTAATATCTTGTGTTGTATTCATTATCGATATTTTCATGTCGGTAGATATTTGCAATATAATAGTATAGCTGTCTTATTTCCATTATGGAGTTTTTCCGAAATAGATCGTCGGATGGATTAGTGAAATTTTTTTATACTTAACTTTGTAGGAAGGAACGATGTTGTGAAGTTTATGGTAAGTTATTTGCTATTGAACCTTTTTTGAATAATAGCAAGAGATCTTATTCTGTCAGTATTTTGACTTTCACCCTATTTTTTTCTTTGTAGAAGATGAAGATATCATCAGCGTATGCTATGATTTCACCGGTCCTAGGAACTAAAAAAAGATAATTTCAATAAATGTTAAAAAGGACTGGTCCCTGTGTTAGACCATAGGTAACTAGCTTATTTGTGCTTCTGTTTATTTGTACAAATTGGTATCCATTTGTGAGGTACATTTTAAATAACTTTATCCGGATGCTCCGGAAATTTTTTCGAACACTCTAATCTGTTTTGCAAACTCGAATAATTATAAAAAAACTTTATTTTCCAATATTTTGTAAAAATATGCATTATTGATCTAGTTTTTGACCTAGTGAATAATTCTGATGTTCCCTTCTTTGACCTATATTTGTACCAGTTATTGAATATTGATTTACGAAAACCTCAAACGTACACTCAAACATAAAAAACAGGTTTTGTGAATATTTATATAACTAAAAGTATTTGTTTTTTTTATCAAAGTGTTTTTTTATATTATTTATGTCATTTTTCCATTGCATGCCACAATATTTATGACGTGTTCTGGCAACTTCCAGTTCAGTTCATTTCTGGATTCAATTTTTCCTCTCACTTCATTTCCGTCATTTTTCAAACCCAATTTAATTCCAAAAGAAAAATTATTAAATTCATCTATCACATAGCCTTCATACTTGAATTATCTTTTTTCAGTTTCTGTTCCTGCCCTTTCAGTTCACCATCTGATTCTTCCAAATCTGTTTTCTCTTTACTGTCTTCATCTTTAGATCTTTACCATTCTACCCTGCTTCCTGGCTTTTTTTCCTCCAACTCCTTCTTTTCCTCGTCACAGCTGCAAATTCTTCACTGGGTTTTCCCTAGCTGATTTGATTTTTGCCAGCCAGAAGTTGAATGTCTCTTTGAATGGTGTTGGGATTTGAACTTATTTATTTCTTACTGGTCCATCACTTTTATTAGGCTGAGTTTCCTGAACAGCAGTGTTTCCTTTTTGAATATCTACATTCTCGTTAACAATTTTTGGAGATTGCTTCTACGGTGTAGTTGAAATAGTTTCTGGTCCCATTAACCTCTCCAAATTTTTTGAAAGCAAGGTGGTTTTTGGTATGTATAAACTTGACAGCTTTATGAAAAAACATGCTATTGTCGACTGCTACCAGTGCATTTCGCCGGCAATTATCCGCCTTCCACATTTTCTACAGTGGTATTGTAAACAAATGAATTTAGGTGGCCCTATGTGAGATAATCCTAGGGGTTTAAGTCTGGGGATAAAGCAGGCTATCGAACAAGTCCATCTCGACCAATCCAGCGGTCTCCGCATGTTACGGTTAACACCTATCCAGCAACCACACTAAAATGCGCTGGTGCAATGTGAGTGTTTATGAAGACGTTGATGCATACTTTGGAAGGTTTTTACGTCAGTAACATTGCAGTCAGGAAATCGTTCAATGTACAACCACCTAGCTTGTAATAAATTGCATCAGCAAGTCCATAAATGAAATGCATGTCAGTAATCAGACGTTCGTATAGCGATTCATGATAGAGGGCTTCCCGAGCAACAGAAAATACAGAAAATATACGTCCAACAGCCAAACGTCACTCATTCTCAACAACTTCTACATATACTACAGGATCAATCGCGAAACATATTCAACTAAAATTCACGTTTCAACTGTCACTGTATCTGTCCGTGAGGAGGGACTTAAATCCTATGGATTATTTCCTAAAATCATTAGTTCACACTACTCCAGTGAAAATGTGGAAAACTTACGAAATCGGATCATTGCTGAGTGTGTAACTCAATTAGAAACGATCGTGGTGTTTTTTGAAGGGTTCTGCAGTTACTGAGTTGAAGACTAGATTCCTGCATCTTCGCTGGATGTAGTCCTAGAAAAGTTCTTGTGTAGTCCTAACCTTTATATGTAAGTTTTAACAATAAATCGTTGTCATTGTCAGAAATTTTGTTAGCTATGTATCTTCGAAACGAAACGGGATTTTAAAAATTATCAATATGCTTAGACTGGTCCTCTTGGTTTGCCATATGTTCACCAAACACCCTGTGATATTGTACTTTCACAGCACATCGACGATGAACCTAAACCTCTTTCCCCTGCATTTGCATATCGTACGGAGGCGAGGATAGAAGCTGCCAGACCAAAGTGTCTGGGCCAATGAAGAGGCAACTGTCTAGGCCACTCCAACATACTGGACGTCATAAGAACGGACACATTTGAAATGCCATCGGACAAAATGACTGCAACCTACTCCGTTGATCGAATATGCACCTCCATCATACAAGATGGGGAAGTCACATCAAGGGACCTACCTATGCTGTCGAGAGGGCCACTCTGGTATACAGATGGCAATGGGGTAGGGGCTGGAATATACGGAGAAAAATTTATGGTGATATTTCCAATAATTTCTGGTACTGTATATGACAGCTATAATATATACCAACTTCAAGCATAAAATATTTTTTGTACTTAAATCCAAATCTTCAGGATATTCTTATTCTTAGCATAATTTATTGAAGATACCAGTATGTTCTCTGGATGTTTCTCCTGCAGGTTTTCTTCCCAAATTAGTTTGGGAGACACGAAAACCTCAAAGATCTAAGAGCATTGAACAGGATAGAACTTGTCTGGGTACCAGGTTACGGGGGCCTCCAGTGGAATGAGAGCACAGATGCCCTCGAAGAGCGAAAGCAGCAACAACTCTCACTGGACCAGAACCAGCCTGTGGAGGACATTGAGTAGGACATGGAGAAGTAGGTTCAGAACCATCATCTTCCCCAGGCAATACTCAGGGGTGAATGATTATGATGGTGCCAATCGACTGGCTATCAAGACACTTCCTCTTACTGAGCCGGAACTTTCTCAGGAAGGTGGCAGGACTCCTAACAGGGTTTTACCATCTAAGAAAACATCTGCATATGCTGGGGATACACCATGACTCTCTACTATGCAGGTTCTGTGGGGAAGAGGAGAACGAAACAACATTCCACATACTGTTTGAATGAGGAGCTTTGGCTCGCATGAGAATAGATATTTTCGGTCACTCTAGTGCAGAAGATATCATTGGACAGGAAAACCTGATGAGAAATCTCCAGGAGTCCATCAGAAGATCCCGAGTACTCACGAGGCAAATCTGACAGCGGGAAGCCGAAAGGTTCATACGAAAAACTATACCTGCATTTCGGCCGATGGCCAGACCCGCCGAGCAATAATAATAATGTATTTTCACAAGCTTGACAAGTCAAATGTTCGATTCAGTTGGATGTGTGTATGTTGGAAGTTGATGAGAACACATTGACAATCATCCAAAGATGCACTGACGTCATATGCGTCAATATCCATGAATTTCATACAGTATGATTTCGTTGAAACTGGTGAAATATACGGAATAGTTACCCACAAACAATTAACAAAGTTAGATGGTAATAATTCTTCAACATTATAAGATGGTTCGAAACAGTCAGGTTATTACCTCAAATAAATTTACAAATAAGTTCGTTCATTTCGATTTCCAATAACCTGTATCTCACAAAATTTGTAATTTTGAACGAAGGTTCATAGATATTGTCGTTCCTAAAATTAACTGATGTGCTTCATGATATACTGTAAGGTGGATGAGCATAACATTTTGAGATATGTATGTTCATTCGAGAAGAAACACTGAATCAGACTCATAACTTTTAGAACTACTGTCTACAATATTGGTATGGTCAATATTTTTATGCATCATCTTCAAAGAACACAAAGTGAAAGACCAAATTTGAACCCAGAAAAATACCTACTATCGAAATGGTTTATGAATTTCTTACCCAATTTCATTTTATAGGCAGAAGAACCCTTCCATAAGAACAATCTTTAAAAGCTAACTCACCTTCAACATATTACCAAGATATACACAAAACCTTCAATGATTCGTAATGATTATCAGCCATCATTTAACGACCAAACTATATGTTTTTTCCTATCACAGTAAAGAATCACTTTCACTTTTATACCAGCAAAACTCTTCCATTAAAAAAGCTTAGATTGTCTCTTTTCAATTTCAGGATAGTTGGAGAATATATTGATTTACTTTGTACCGGTTGTACTAACTCAATTACACGCATTATAGCGTTAACATCACTGTGAGCAATTGGTCATAGCTCGACAAATACACACATCTATTATCAGGTCTTTGCTATTGGTAATTATCTTGAATTATTATAAGTGTATTTTCGGTTATCTAGTAGGTAGGCTAAAAACCAAATTCTAATTGATTACTTTTCATTTCAAGATGTTTTTTAATTTTTTGTGGCTTGTCCTGAATGAAGAAATACCAATTACTGAAATCATTACAAGCGCCTGGGACAGGTTGTAATAAAATAGACTATGCCTTCTGGTGTATTTCATTCGAAGGTGAAGTCATATAGAAAGACATGTAAAAGTAATGCAACACTGAGTCCTTATCAGGAATCATTGACTATCAAACTCAATATAGGGAAAATGTACCACACAAAATTCTCTAAAATCGTAAAAACAAACAAGCACAGTAAAACCCAAGTGTTACTGTTGAATTATACGCAGGTCCTAAAAAAGCAGTGGTCGCGCTTAACTTATGAATATCAGGATTATTAATAATAATTGTAATGATATTGGCAGGTAAACATGCACCTTATTCAGTTACTCCATTCTGTAACAAGTGCAATCAAATACAAAAACCAGTTATTTAGATGTGAATGGGCCTCGTATATATTTATCCATTTCACATATGATTGATATCAGGCACATCCTGGACAGAAGATAACTGCTACAAAAAACAATTTTAAAGAGATTCACCTCAAATTGCGTTGGATTTTTTACATTTCACCAATAGAACGTCTGCCTCTTTGAAATTTCTTTGGCAACTCTCCAGGAAACAATAGTTATTCAAATAAAATCAACGGATAACGTATTCTTCAATTTCGTTGGCACTGGTCATTAATTTTTTTTCGCACCAATGAAACTATAAGACTCTCTATGGCAAAACAATAAAGGATTCACCATAATGAAAATATTATAAAGGGTTGGTTTGTTCTGATGGACTTCGAAACCGAGGCCAGGTAGATTTATAGATATATGACCATATAAGTGGACGAAGAAATTTTGTTTGGACCCTATGGCAGTGTCCCCGTTATAAAGTCTCGTTCAGGGCTGTACAAGAATCCGCTCAGATAATAAAATGCGACGAAAAGGTCGTCTATATATACTCGAGATATCATGTTACGAGAGTCGTTGTGGTTCTTTCCATATTTTAAGACAAGCTTAAATAAATCAGTCGAAAGTTTATTATCATTTTCAACAGTTATAGAACAGGGATAGAGTGAATATACATACAAAGGACCAGGCAGCAGCCTTATGGAAAAAATGTCTCCGGTTAATTTATCTGAACTTTTGGTATGTTGTAGAATATGACCTCCTGAACAAGAGTGTACATGGGCCCAACTCAATCACATGAATAGTTTCCGAAATACAGTGTCAAAGTTGGAGAATGACCATTTCATTAAAGTAACATTGCTCGTAGCAAAACATCTCAAATAAAATAGTTTTGCCACCCATGAGGCAATAATTTTATACAGGTTTTTAATAAAAAATATTGTTACATACGGGGTGAGTCAAGCATTATCCAAAATGAAATTCTCATTCGACCCTATAAAATGAAGATGTGATCAAAACAAGTAACACACTGAAATGCCCATCGTTCGAAATGTTAAAATCGACTAATTCAAATTTTATACCGTGTTAGTCAAAAAGTCACAGTTTTTTTGGTGACATTTGGTATATTTTTTATTTTATATTTTGAGCTTTGGACTACGAACCATTCAGCATACTGCTTGTCCGAAATTGATATACAGTGTGACACAAACGCTAGGTGATGACAAAACTTGCGAAAAGGCGTTTAGTTCATAATTCACCTGTAATTAAAAATATCGCCAGTGAAATTTTCCAATTTTTTGTCATTTGTTATTTTATACGGTAGAATGAGAATTTTATTTCAAATTAGCTTGACTCGCCCCGTATGTATCAATATTTTCTATTGAAAACCAGTCTAAATTTATTGCCTTATGGGTGAGCAATATTTGTCGCGCAAAACTATTTCATTCAAGATGTTTTCCTACAAGCAATGTTACTTTAAAGAAATGGCCATTTTCCAACGTTGACACCCTGTATTTCGAAAACTAGTCATAGGATAGAGTTGGGTCCATGGACACTCTTGTTCAGGAGGCCATATTCTACAACATACCAAAAATTCAGAGAAATTAACCGCTGACAATTTTACGAAGGCGTAGAACGAACAGCGATTTTTTTAAATCTCGAGTTGTAACTCGAAATTAGTGCTATTTTCGAGTTTTAACTCGAAATTTGTGTTAATTTCGAGTAATAACTCGAAATTGGCGTTAATTAGAGTTACAACTAGAAATTACCTTAATTTCTAGTTACGAATCGATATTAGCCTAATTTCGAATTACAACTCTTAGTTATAACTCAAATTTAGAGCAATTTCGAGTTACAGCTCGAAATTAAGCTAATTTCGGGTTGTAATAATATCGCATGTCCATTCTACGCCTTCGTAAAAAATAGATCAGATTGCTGTGAAAATATTCACTTAATGAAAAAAAATAATTGCTTATTATTATTCTACGCAATGATACCATCTTTCCTCAATTGCTAGGATGAATAATTGTTTATTTTGAACCTTCGAATACCCATTCGAGATAAATTTTCTTCGTACAAACCGAATACGAAAATTGCGCATTTGTACTATAGCTACATCATTACGTGAAAATGTTATCTTTTAATGTATTTAAAATATATACACACTTCAGGATTAGAATTATTAAAATTATGACTCGCACCAAAAATGCTGTGATTGACTAAAACACATTTTCTTCAAGTTGGACCACATCAAAAACAAATGCCATTTCTGAGTCTTCACCAACACTCTCTGAAATTTCAAATTTTCCTGACGATGAAAAAAATTAAATGAGTTTTTTGCATAAAAGCAAACTTTTATCAGTATGTTACTCCATTGAAAAAAACATTCTCAACTTGACACAAATCCCTCTTGAACCTAACAACACAGTTATCCTTTGCTTTCCGCTCACAAAGTTTTATAATTTACTGCTACAAGAATTCGTAACTTTCAACTATCCTCCAAAAAACTTGGAAACATTGTCATTGCCATTTCTCCATTCATCTTCTCCATTAATTGATATAGTTGCTTCAGTTCCAACAGTTCTTATAATTAATGAAGAAGTTTCACGTTTGTAGTTAAAGAATTCGAAAATAAGTTCATGGTATAGTAGAAGGCAAAATGAAAATCAGAACTGAATTCAGATAATGTGGATAAAACGGGATTCAAACCCGGGATCTGATGGTATCCCGGCTTCGATTCCTGGTTGATCCACATTTTTTGAATTCAGTTCTGATCTTGCCTTCTGCTGCCATAAACTTGATTTCGAATTCAGTTCTTATAATATTCAGGAGTTTATAATTACGAAAATATATGACTATCGAACTTTGAAATCAAGTTTACTGGTGGCAAAAAACTATCGGATACAGGATATTAATTATTATAGTATGATCTAACGAAACACCTACTCTCTTTTTTAAAACAAAACAATATATTGTCACATATTCTCTTGATAAACGTCATATACCGTTACTGGATAAAATGACTCACTCAACAACTAATTATCAAGTACTATGCTCAGAAGGTGATATTTTAAATATTACCATAAGAATAATTCACGAAAACATATACCTACTAACCACATGGTCATCTAAACCATTAAGAACTTTGGACAACCCTGAAAAATTCCCAAGGTTTTTTAGCCGCAGGTCACTTTATCTAACTGGTCGGGATATCTAACCCTTGTACTACTGCTTCACGGCTTAAGTTTCTGTCACATTCGACCTAACTGTCGCGATGTCTTCCCCTATTTACCGGACAATTCCTTGTTTGAATATTTATTCACATTGACGTAGAAGAGGTTTTTTACAGGGTGATATTTCTTGGGAAAACTTAACAAACAATATGAACAAAAATATTCACTCCCGATCGCATTCAAATACGATAAAAAAGTGAGGGTGTGAGAGACTCGAAATAATTTTTCAGAGATATTATTTGCTATCACTTATTCACTACTCTTCAAGAATAAGTAAAAAGAATTACAGATAAGTAATTAAAAGATATTATCTCAGCCACACCTTTGAAACGTGATTAGGTCTCGTGAAAGTTTCACACTCAATAGACGAGGAAAGTGTGCCGTCACAAATGTCATACTTGTCAAAAACTGATTCCAAACAAAGAATTTTAAGTGACATTCTGTGTTGATGATTTGCTGCTTTGCTTATTAGTTTGTGTTTGGTTGTTTGGATTTTGTTTTCTCAGGCAAAAGATTTCGAAAAACCTTAACGGAAACAATAAAGGAGTTGTCGGACAAGCTAATTTAAATTCGACGGAGGTTTGTTTGGAATCAGTTTTTGACAAGAACAACATTTGTGGTGTCATCACTTTCGTCATCTGTTAGATTCCAATGTTGTGATATTTGGAGTTCTGTGTTCAATTTCCATTTTTACCAAATTTCTATAATAATATGATAAGAAAATTGGCATCAGATATCTACAAATTATTTGATCAAGTTTGGCACCAAGATGTCCTCGCCAAGCTTCCATATTACCAACACATACTTCTACTCAGAGCTGTGCCGAGCACTGATAAAAAGTGCTCGCGCAATTTCAATAGTAAAATGCTCGCGAGCACTTAGCACTTTAAGAAGCTGTTTAGAAGCACTAAGAACCTCTGAATAATTTTGAAAATTGAATGATGGTACATAACTTATCTAAGTTCAATTTGTAATACAGAATGACCAATTCAAATGATACAGGACGACAATGTTGTTATATAACTTGCCAGCTTCCCTTTTTTTTGAATTGTAAACAACAAACTCTGGAAAATAAAGGGAGATGAACTACTAACGGAAAAAAAAACTTTTTTACATTTTTTGTATCTCTTACATATTTGAAATCCCTTTAAATATAAAATAATTGACATTTTCTCAATCCTGTAGACTTACTAGGTTTGTTCATTTGTGTCAGTGAAGCTGATCTGAGCAGCTATTTTCATAAGAGAAAGACAAATGAATTACAAGTGAGATAGTGAACTGATGTAAAATAGCTACTCAGATGAGATTCATTGACTCAAATGAACAAACCTACTGTCAAAATCATTGATATTTCCACAATCCTGTATTTAAATGCCTTTGTACCAGTCGTAACTATAATTGGCTAAAATTATATAAGAAATAAGTATTCATTTTAAAATTTTAAATTATATTTAGGCTGTAATCTAATTTCTTGCACTCCCATGAATGAGAGGTGTATACCATTTTATAACGAATTACAGTGGTTGAAAATTCGAAAAAAAGTAGAAAAAATTAATTTTGGTTTTAAAATTCGACGACTTTTGGGAACCGCTTCGCAGGAGCACAGTTGTGTTTACATAACTCCAATGATGCCGGCGATATGTGGAACTTTAATAGATACAGTTTTGTGTCATGGGAAAAAAGTTGCACAATAGAAGGGACATCTATACGAAATATTTAAATTTTCAAAAACATTTCTAGTTTTGAAATTATTTTGGAAAAACAAAATTTTTCGATTTCTCATTTTATTTTTTTGTGGTGTTATCTGCAGAGCTGGAACAAGATGAAAAATACTTGTTCACATAATCTTTACATAAGCTTTCTTGGGATGATATCAGTTTTGCTGTTCGACGTTTCGTTATCGAACAACCATCATCAACATTTTTTTTAAAGCAGCTTTGTTTCGAAGAATACAGCTTTTAAAAGTATTTTCCTCTCTGAATTCAATGATGTGTCATTTATGACGGTTTCAATGCGTTTCGGTTCCTTTTCGTTCATCATCATGCATTTTTAAAGATATTTTCACATGTCCTCCTAAATTTTTCATTTTCTTAAGATATAGGATAACTCCACCATTTTATTTATAATTCTGGCCCAAATTCGAAAATTTCTTCAAAAATTCGAGATTTTGTGATAAAATTGTTGTTTTTTTGTGAAAATTGTTATTCTCGTCAACCGGTTGCACCCCTACGCGCAACCCTCAGAAGTCTTGTGCGAGCTAGGGAAGACGTAGCCCTTAGCTTTTAACGTGTGATGCTATGCACGAGACCGATGACCATACGCTTGAGAAGCAAACGCTCTACCATCACGACCACCTCGGCTCATATGGATGGATGGATGATCGGACACATTGAAACTGCCATGTGTGATATGCCATTGAATTCAGAATGAAAAATCCTTTATAAACCTGTATTTCTCAAAACTTGGCCGTATTTAAGAAAAAATATTGATCATCACTGGAAACCCTATAAAAAGTTTCTCTAAAGAACTATTTTTCAATTTGTTCCAGCTCTGACGATAACACTACAAAACAATAAAATAAGAAATCGAAAAATTCAGTTTTTTCAAAATACTTTGAAAATCATAAACATTTTTTGGAATTTTACACTGCCAAGCATGGCAAGAATATATAACGAAATTCAGCCAATCACAATGCGAATATCCCGCGCTACTGGCATTTTGATTTGCTAAACTCCGTTATGTATCCATGCTATGCGCTAAGCAAGTGTGTCTGAAGAACTCGAACAAGTTAAGAAGATGGAATAATCTTGTAATTGCAATATTTTACCGTTAAAAAAGTCATAAAACATTTTGCGCCTTTTGAAAGTGTGTCCAGAAAATAAGTTCTCAACAAAGTTGTATAGCATTTGTTCAAAACATTATAAAATTGGACTAAGGTAGAAATGAAATATGAACAAAATACATTTTAGAATAAAAATAGTTCTCTCTACAGAACGTCATTTAAAAAAGAACATGTTGAAAACCTCTGTTGAGACGAGAATATTTCAAAGTACAAATTTCACGATATCCTGACGTCTAATACTTGCTTAGAATGCGCACCGATCACTCGGGGTGGTATTGTAGGTTTTCCGGAATTTCCTATGGATGAAATGGAAAGCAAAACGAAAAATCAGTAAGTAGCTCACGGCAAATAATAATAATTACCGTCCTCTACCCTTACAGACTATGAATTTGGGTATATTATACTAGTGTTTATGAGAGAGTATTATTATTATTATTTCATCTTTAAGCAATATCCCAGTCCGGAGGTTTTCGGAATCCTACACAACCGGAGGGCGCACTGGATCGTTTACCCAGATAACCACTCCCCACATCCGTGGAGTAAGTGACTACTGGGTCCGAGAGTCATGCGCCCTGAGCAGATGAAATTAACCAAGAATGACGACCTTCTGCATGCATTTGTTTGGCTAAAATTTGAAACGTTTACGACTAGCGGGTATCATTTTCAGATGCGAGAGCAGAATGTCAACATTTCATCAAGGATGACAGAAAGGTTTGGGTAAAGCCTGCGGTGTTCAAAGTTAAATCTTGATATTTTGTCCGTTTTTCCTCCCCTTTTCATTCTACCAGGAGCCGAAAACTATGACGTTAATCGTCTCACTTTGATGGTCGAAGAGGACTGCATCAGGCTTGTATTTGCATAAATTATAATGGTATGCTAGGTGTACACACCTGTGCAATTATAGGGAATACTGTGATGATTTATATATATTTTATTCTCCAACCCCTGAATATGCGCCACTGAATCAAATACCTATGTTCGGACTATCTGATCTTCCGAAGTTCAAAATGGTTATGACTGATTCTGGTTCCAGGCATAAGTCACCTTACAACTGTGCATGCGGTCTGTCATTTTCAGTTTACTGCGGTGATTACGATTGTTCAAAAGGCATTGGTACGTATGGCAAATGTAATTTGTTCTTTATACAACATTGTGCTCGCGTACATGAAAGTTCATTCGACATCAATATTATTGACATTAACTTTCATATTTTGCTATATTCGGCTGTGCAAACATCATCTATTTTTGAAATTTTCGATTGGAAATCATTCTAAAACTAGATTTAAATCCACTAGCTTCAGTCCCACGTTTGATGAAGTAGAAATAACACTGATTGTGGCTTCCCAGATCCAGGGACAGCGCTTTACCACATATTATATAAAAGGTAGTTCCAATAATTTGCCGTAGTTCACACTGTATTCTGAATATGTACAAAAAAAGTGTGTGGTAAAGGAGAAACGTGTTATATATTCTTCTCAACTATGTGTGTGAATCTTATCGTTTTTGAATTTCCATACAGTCGAATTTGAATGTTTGATCAACAGTGCTGATGACCAAATTTGTTAAAGTTCACGGATAGGGGTTTAACGTGTGGTGTGGTTCTAACGGTAGGTAGCAGGTAGTATACGTCTCTCAGAGATTGAGATGATAAAGGATGCTTTAGACCACGAATTCAATAAACCACCTGATAAAAGTCATCAAAGTAAAAGAAGTTTTTTGTCGATAAATGAATATAAAGTAATGATGTTGCAACTAAAAGACTATGTCTTGATAGGCGTTCAAGCATATTATACGTCATCATCATTAAACCACAAATCTACAGGAAAGGTCTCAAAAAGTGATCTATACTTGGACTTCCTGATTTTGCTATCTATGCAAATTTGTTGAACTACTTTCACAATCTCTCAAGGATAAACTCCAGAGGATATACGAGAGTGTAATCAAAACGATCTAAGCTTCAAATCACATTGCAAAAATCTGAATAAATCTCTACACTCCAAATGCTGCCTAATTAGTATCCTTGGTATTAGTCCCTACAATCTTGATGGAGATGTTGAATATTTTTAAAGTTTGATTCAATTTTTATTGTACATATTGTACATTTTACCTGAAACATGTGGTATTTTTACTCTTTTTATAATATTTTATATCATAATCATCATAATAATCATCATCATCATCATAATCGTATATTTACACAAAATACAATAACATATTTAAAAATAATTGATACTTTTTGCCAATAAACAGGTATACATGTACTTCGTGTTCACTTGTCCTATAGCTTTATAAGCTTGCATTTATTTGGATCAATAAACCATCTATCTATCAATCACGAAGGCTGATCAAAATTATTTAGTCAAATCGTTGGGAAAAGTTAGTTCTAGTTAATCTGTTCCATGCAACTATCAGCTGCCATTTTCGCTATAAAACAGAGAACTGGGGAATGAGCTATTCTGCTAAAACAGTTTTCACTCTGCAGCAATATGCAGTCACAATTATTGCCCAACTGAAATGGCGTCAACATTCAGTGACTCTTTCAGGGCCTTGGGTCAGGTCTTTATATGAGCTCTCATTCCACGTGCCTGTTTGACAAACTGGGTACAATGATCTTTTCTCAGAACCTATTAACTGCGGTTACCACTCTCCCGTATCAAGGTTTATGAGAGAAGCCAATTGTCTCAACGGCGATATTATCAGAATTTCAATAAACGCCTTTAGACAACAATGCAGAGAAAGACCATTTAATTAGCTGTGAATATTTGAATTTTTATTCTTTACATATTTCTATAATTAATTCAAGAGTAATAGGTATCATTACTGTGTTAAATTATATTCTGTATTATTTCCCTCAAAGGAATTACCCGTATAAATAAATAAATAAATGTACGAACTCCGAATTTATGTTTAAAAAAATAAGGGTAAATTTGCATAGCATCAAGACCCTGCCCACCTCACGAGAGCCAAGCATATGCTAGTGCCCAACCACCACAAAAAGTCTCTTTTTCTACAACCGCTTATCAAAGTAGCCTTTGACGATTTCAGATCTCAACGCAACGTTGACGTTTTCCAAAAAACGCTCGATCTCCTTAGCTTTTGTTGAAAACGAACCCATAATTGTATGATGGAAATTGTAGACAATAAATTCAAAGCACTCTGAAAAACTGTGGTGGCTCTGAGGTTAGAGACGATGCCTGGTAAACTGAAGGCATGGGTTCGATCTCGGTTCGATTCGGTATTTTTCCTAATTTTTATTTCCCTTTTTTCCTTGTGTTGGAAGTTGTATATTATTTGATATTAGGATAGCTTATACATTAATTTGGGATTACTATTGAGTGTTTATTTTCTCATAGGTAATATTTTGTGCCCATGCTGAATGAAGTGCCGATCGTTTGTATGTCTAAGAGCTACGTTTGGATAAAAACAATGTGTGTATTTCGAGCAGACAGTGTTATTGCCGTTCTCCAAAGATTACCGCGCTCCGCTTCGCGTCGCGCGGTAACTCTTTTTGTCGAGCAGCAATCAATCGCTTTACGCTCTAAATACACAAACAGCTATTACCATAAGAGTCACTTGTACTCGGACCCAAACTATTTCCCATATAGAATTCGTCTGACGCTTTGAAAGGTAATGATGAATTTAAACAATATTTTTCTACAAACGTCAAAAAATGACAAGGTTCGCGCATTGACAACAATATGCGAAGTGACCCTTATTTTCATTTTCCTTCGTTACCATGACACCGTGCGCGAAGTAGTGTGCGAAATACTTACTTCGCACACTGCATGTAAACTATATGGGATTTTTTATTTTAACCTTTATTTCAACAACTGTCACTTTGAAATAATTGTCAAGAAATGCCATTTCATTTCCATAGTTACAGTAATTACTTGATTTGGAAAAACAGTTCAAGCCAGTTCAACACTATTTTTCATATTAAGCTAAGCATATTAATTATTTTAGAACAATATTTTTGACGAAAACTCGAACAAGTTCGAATGTTTTGCCGGAGAGTACAAATAAATGATAAGAATAAAATCGACAAAGTCGAAGTACCCTTCTCTCCAAATATTTATACAAAGTGGAAAATATGAGGCAAAAACCTGACAGAAAACAACTACTTCCCTGGCTAATGCCATATTGAATTTCCTGGCGGATGGCGCAGCGACTGACTTACTGTAAGTCGCTGCTTCATCCGTAAGGAATTATAAGATAGGCAATGGATTGTAATTCATTTGGCAGGGACAAGACAACTCAAAGTTGTCAGACCTACCATTGCACTGATGAGAGGCAACAACCTCGAAACATGTCTGCAGGTGGTCATCCCCAGCCGAATTAAGGATAATCTTTTATTTGTCTACAATAAGCAGTTGCCTTGAAGAACGTTGCACAAATATCTGTCAGATGTAGTTCAATATCCGTCGTGGCATTAGCAAGGGAAGTAGTTGTTTTCTGTCAGATTTTTGCCTCATATTTTCCACTTTGTGGAAATATTTGGAGAGAAGGGTACTTTGACTTTGTCGATTTTATTCTTATCATTTATTTGTACTCTCCGGCAAAACATTCGAACTTGTTCGAATTTTCCCATTTACTCTATCTGGAGTCTTTTGCTGTCTCGAGGAGTGCTTATTGATTTTCCTGGCGGATGGCTCAGCGACTGACTTGCTGTAAGTCGCTGCTTCATCCGTAGGGAATTATAAGATAGGCAATGGATTGTAATTCACTTGGCAGGGACAAGATAACTAAAAGTTGTGGGACCTACCCTTGCACTGATGAGAGGAAACAACCTCCCCAGCCGAATTAGGGATAATCTTTTATTTGTCTACAATAAGCACTTGCAATTAAGTCTTCCTTGAAGAACGTTGCATAAATATCTGTCAGATGTAGTTCAATATCTGTCGTGGCATTAGCCAGGGAAGTAGTTGTTTTCTGTCAGATTTTTGCCTCATATTTTCCACTTTGTGGAAATATTTGGAGAGAAGGGTATTTCGACTTTGTCGATTTTATTCTTATCAAATATATTTGACGTTTGTAGAAAAAAAATTGTTTTGCGCCTCGTTAAAAAAAATCAGTTCTTGATCACCAAAGTAGCAATTCGCGAACTAGATACAAAAATAAGTATTTCCATGCAGACATAACATTTTTGATAATAATTAATTCATTATCGAATGTTGTTGCTGTTGCAATAAGTGAGGACAGGAAAAAATATTATCGCTCTAAATATGCTTTAAAATACACAACGCATATATGAATGAACCCAGAAAATATTTTTGGACTCAAATTTTAATTACAGCCGTTCCCATTCGTTTCTGAAATTCAGCAAATTTCAAAGCTACGAATGTTGGCGCTCTTTGTGACGTACTCTCCTGATTGTGACGTAAAACAACAATGATATTGGTTACTCGGAATTCTCGGGATAATACGTCACTACAATCTGCAATGGCACGAGAACGAAGCCATTTGAATGTTGTCGACTTTAAAATTTTTTTTAAGATTAAAAAAATTACCAAAAAAAAAGAAAATTGTTATCAGAGGTTTTCACAAACTGCAGAAACCATTAAAAATATTTTTAAAATTTTGTGTTCTCGCCTATTGAGTTATTAGGTATGAGAAATCACTGATACTGTTTGAACACTTGAAACAAATTGAAATACCACCCAAATTAGTTATTTTATGACTTAATGAACTAATCAATAGATTCAAATGGGTTATTTGAGAACTTCCCATAAATGAATACGCGGTTGGACATGAGAAATGAGAAACAAATGGGAATGTTCGAGCAAAATGATTTATTCTTGGTTTGAGTTAGCAAGTTTTTTCATCCAATACAAATCAGGTAATCATTACACTCGTGTTTTATATATACTTGTGAACATCAGCTGAGAAAGAAGCTACCTGTTGAAACAATTTTTTTCTAATATGAGTTCTAGTTTTGAAATAGGTCCTCTGCCCACTGAATATCAAATTTTTTTCGTAGGATAGAAATGTGCCGCCTTTGACGAGAAGTTCTACAAGGCGCCAGCTTGAGGAAAAACCAATAGACCGATTTCCTAGATCTGTCGAGTTTCTAACAGAATTCGATTTTTGTTTTACTTTCCATACTGCAATACTTTAGTAAAGTCAACTGACTAATTAAATCCACAGGAATATATCGTCAAATGAACTGAAATGCGAATTCAAAAAAATTTACTTCTCAGAAATATTGAAATGGTTTTAACGAATTTGGCTGCTAGAATCTCCTACATGGGAAATGTGCAAGTTTAAGTGAGATAGCGGTGTAAAATATACTTGCCTTGGGCGTTCATCTACAAACTGGTTTTTGTTATTGAATCTTGCCTCAGCCAGTCGACTAGTTGATAACATTAGGAATTATTTGTGAATCGTGAAGTTCATGGCAATAGTTTGTCGCTTGTATTATTGTATCAATTTGTTAGCTTTCTTGTGGATAAACCGCGTTTTCTCGAATCGAAAGGTGAAAATTAGATATCACCGATTCTCTATCGGGCTTTCCAAAGCTATACGAAATGAAAGTTGCGAATTTCAACAGATCATACAAATGGGGTATTTTGACATCACACGACAGGAGAATGTTTATCAAAACATAATGAGAATTTAGCACTCGCAGAATATCGACAGATGATCCTGATGTTGGCTCCAATCGTTCACACCTTATTGATATAATGGAGAGATATTGCAATATCGCCAGGCAGTATTTAAGGCAACTTTATTTTGATAGTGACTACCATTATTCTGTAATTAAAACAGAGATATTTCAAGTTTCATCTGTTCGTCCCTTATTAACACGTGATTGACAGATGCGTTCTCAACCTGAATCGAATTTTGGATTGACGTGACCGTTACTTGATGGAAATTCATAGTATATGACACTTAGGTAAACACGATTAAATTTCCACAGATTTATTGTCTACGCGACATGTTTCGATACAAAGTATCCTTCTCATGCAAATGTAATACATTGTAATACATTGTAATACATTGTAATACATTGTAATGCATTGTAATACATTGTAATACATTGTAATACATTGTAATACATTGTAATACATGTAATACAATACATTGTAATACATGAATCGAATTTGTTTCTAGATTTTTCTTTCTACATAATTAATTTCGGAATTATTCTGAAATTAACTAATTTCAGAATTATTCTGATGACAGAATTGCCCAAACGAAGTTCTACTCGACTCTTGTTGAAAATGTCATATATTTATCAGTCAGAGCCATGTCATATCCACTGATCATGTCACGATAATTTACGATATCGCCGGAAGTGGAAATAAAGGAATATTAATCCTCGCCTTTAAACGTCCACTAATAAAGGTAGGCAGTATTTTATTAGATACACACTGTGCGTGCGTACATGTCAAAATTACGTCGACTTTATTACTGCATGACATTATTTGGTAATGCAATATCTCTCTGATATCATATTCTATGATTATGCGTAAATACTTGTATAAATACATTAAATACCAGCAGCATATAATTAAGGTGTTTCAGAAATCACTAATCTTCGAATGCTAGTGTTATTGATTTGAAAGGTTTTAGAGAAACTACAAGATGAGTTATCGAAAACATGATTCCTCAAAAGTCAGATCAAAAGTTCGACAAATGAGACATTCGATGGAACTGAACAAACTAGCGACTGTTGGAGAAATACACAGCCTCCTAGGGTGCACTATCTCTGTAGTCACAATTAGAGACTGGCCCAGAAAGAGGAAGAAGTAAATGCCTTGAAAGACTTATACTGGAAATAAATATATGAGATATCGTGATAATTATGAAGAACTCTCTAGCTAGTATCAATAGTATCACTGGAACAACTACGACTTTAGTTTTCGTTCTAATATAGAGATTTCAATATCGGCTTCATTTAAAACCCATCCATATAAAAATAAGACTCGTTTTCCTCAGATCGAAATTATTTATTGTCCTGATTTTTTCACTTTCATTTTGTATTATAGAACGTCGTAGAATGAAACCATCTCATCGTGTTGTCAATGGCAGTCACGTGCGGAAAAGTAAACTTTCTGCACTTTTTAGTAAAAATATCATTTCGCTTGTTTGAGGTTCAGTTACAAAGTATAAGTTGAAGTTCTTGGATTTTATTCGGAGTTGAGACATCTGCTTGTGGTTTATGGTTACTTAGACTAGTTCTTTGATCATTACCGATTATCATATGAAACTAAGCAATTTGTCTATATACATCAATCAATAATGAAAATGAGAGATTTTTTTAACAAGAATACTAGTGGTACACCGACTGTGCTATTACATGAACGACAGTCCATAGTTATATTCTATTAGGTTTTGAGCTCGAAACTGTCATTTATTAATTTGTTATAAACATTTAAATACAAAAAAACTTTTGCTTATGAAATGAAAACTAATACAGCAGTCTGGTTGCTCCAATGAGAAAAACAGTAGAAAATCGATATACGAACAAAATGAGATTGCACTTCAATTAGTTTTTTATAAACTATTCTTCGAGACTTTTCTCGTAGTACTTTTGCCGATTTTGTTGATATGGGTAAAATAACTATTATTTCAGTTACCTAGGTACTGTATCACAGGTAGGTACGTAGGTATCATACTACGTAGCGCTCATATAACTGAAATTTTTATCTGATTTAAAAATAAAAAAACCTGCGGTTTTATACGAATAACACGTGTACAATAAAGTCACCCATTTCTTTACTGCGTATTACCATCAGCAGTGCCGTTTCTTGGAAAAATCATGTGTTGTCTATTTATTGCCAAAAGTGTCTTTCATAAACTAGGTTCTCCCTAATAGCTAAGAGCCTTTTCACTTTATTTTAGCTGCTCCTGAACATTCCGTATATGAAAAAGAAAGTCTGTTCATTTCTAGTTTCTATACATGTACATTTTTAGTCCGATCGTGATGAAATTTTGCACAATTCTACAAGAAACAAATTCTTCGCCATTTTTACCAATTAACTAAAATTTGAACTTAAACGAATATGAGTGATATTTTAATTTTAATAATATACTCTCCGTGCAGTAAAAGCTTAACTTTTCGATCGACTACCGCTCATCAGGTATTTGCTCAGATGCCTCACGGTACCCGATCGAATGTTGAGATGCATTGGACAGCTGATGCCTCTCTCGATGACTCGCTTTCCCATAAGATATGGTCAAGTCCAAGTCCAAACAGAGCAGGTAATCTTAAGAAGGGGCAGGTTTCAGGAAAACTCTCTTCAGCCCACTTCTGTTCTGCATTTCCCTATTGATATTGCCCGTTCCACTCAGAAAAACCCGATGACACAACTGCGTCAACCCCAGCAACAGGAAATATAAGGTGAGTAACCTATTTATTTACATGGCTGGCCTCATCTGTTCTGCCTCACGAGAAGAGGACCTATATCGGTACTCGAGGGTGGTGGAGTACACTCATAATATCGGAATGGAATTTGGGATCAACAAATGTACCACGATTCATCTCAAAACAGGACGATGAGAGGAATACGGAGAGAAAGTCCGGCTCGTAGACGTTTGATGCCGGAGACTCATACTTACTTAGACGTGGAACAACGCCGCTCCGAAGAGGCAAACACAGGTGAAGGCTACCTCCGCAGCTAGTATCAGCATGAACTCAGACAGATCTGGTCATCAAAACTGTCAGGGAAGAACAAAGTTGTTGCAACAAATATGTTTTCCGTTCCGAACTTACTCTACTACCTCGCACTGGTAGAATGGACTCAATAACTCGACGAAAAAACTCGCAAAACGATGTATCTTCCTAGAAGCTTGCATCCTAAATCATCCGTTCTACGGTTGTACTTTCCCAGACAACAGGGAGGCCATGGACTTTTGAGTTTCTAGGGTCTCCAGTACAGAGTGGGATTGGAGCCTGTAAAGTCATCAGAAGATTAGGTCCCCTCCTGTGCATGGTCCGCGACCATGAAAAAGTAGGGATCGGTACTTTTCAAGGCTGCTGCCTTGAAAAGAACTTTGTGGTCTCGAGTTCGACCATGAACGGGGTAACCCAAACTCTATCACCAAATTGGAACCCGTTGAGCAAACAACTCACCGGCTGCGGATAGATACTGAGGTACTCCTGCAGCTATATAAGAATAAGCCAACGCATGCGGTCTTCTTCAAGGACATTGAAGACCTTATGATTTCAACGTTGAATCCATCAGGTCATGTGGGCTGAAGTTGGAAACCGAGCTATTCATAATGGCCTATCAGCATGGTGTCTTCAACAACCTGGTCTACCGTAGTCGTATTTGTAGTCAGCTTTTCTAGCTTATGAGGTCTGAGTCTAAATCCTCAGGCAGAAACCCCCCTCAATAGCAGAGCTTGTGCGAGCTAGGGAGATCAGGGACCTACAGGCTACAGCTTACGAAAACGTGGATTCCAAACCACTTCAGTTCCGTGCAAATACTGGAATTGAACCCAGACCGTATGGGTGGCTGGCAAACGCTCCAACACAACGACCACATCGCTTTATCACGACCAGTTTGAATATCAAGGACAGTGTTTTTTTGGTGTATTACTTATTCGATATTTTGAAGTTTCACTAGATTTTCTTCTGAACCAAACACATATTTTTTCTTTAACGAAATTTCACAGACTAAGTACTGGTTTCAGAGCACTAGTAAAATCTTTGATGTCAACTTTTGTGGGGCTCCATTTGTTTTCTGAAGAGTAACTCAAAAACTTTGGCTTGTAACAAGTTAATAGGACATTTTCGTTTCATCAGGGTGGTAGAAGTTTGGCAGGTTATGACTGGAACACCCTGTCCATTATTGAAATCCGAGTAAATAATAAAGATCTTATATTATATGCGAGTCAGTTGGTGAATCATAAAAACTATTATAATCATTGAACATGAACAAACTAGTGAACATGAATCACTGGAGATTTAAGGAATCTGAAAAAGATTTAGTATTAATATTCTGTTATTTCAACAAGAAATAATTATGTTTCAGTTTGCTGGTGGAATAACTGTTATTGCGTTTTTCCACTGTGCTACCTTAGTAATTCACCAACATATTTGTTTGTAGAGTTAGGTCAGTGAATGTGGCATTTACGATAATTAGAAACTAACATATTCTCATATTTAACCGTGTTTCACTTTATTACAAATCGCTATATTATTTACGAGTGGTTATGTAGAATATCATTTCATCAATAAATATCGCTTGTATACAAGAATAACCGATAAATCAGAGTACGACTTTGCTGTAATTATTGCGATGGATTCAGTTAAATCTGCAAGTGATTTACCATGTTTTGTAGGCTACTTTCATGCAGTAAATTTTATTTCCTCTTTTAAAAAGATCCAATATTGTTATTTAATAATAATGGTCCAGGTGGCAGTGAGTTGTTTTTGTACTTATTTTCCCAGTCACGAAACATGGATACAATTGTTCGGTTAGTAATTGAAAGCAGAATTCATATATATTTAGGATGGGTTTTCCGATGGGTTGAGGAGGAACATGCGTCAGAACATACGAATACATCGCCCTTTTTTCCAGTGATAAAAATAGTACTAGTAGTATGAGGTATACTGGAGTTGAGTAAGAAAATGGTCTGGCTAATCTGTGAGTATGGATAATATGTCTGGAAGGTGAAAAACTAAAAAAATTTCATCAAAAAAATTTCCCTCGTTTTCGCAGTCATGAAAATTCATCAGATGATGGCCTATATTATAATAACAGCTTAAAAGACAATCTGGCTTACATGAAACAACCCCAAAGCTTTGCCAGACACGTCTAATTATCGTCTGGCGCGCTGAACTCGGCACGTTCAATTACCCAGATTGATGTCACACGTACATGTTCTTTTTTATAAAAGCATTAAATAATTGAATACCTAAAAGAAAATACACTCTATTGAGTAGAGAATTATAATAGGGCCTGTTGAAAAATATTGATATTGATGAAATCATAAATTTTAATGAAAGCCACAAAAAAGTTTTTATTTTACATTGGCTAATGAAACAAATAAACTATACTCGATCAAAAATAATAGTCAATAATTGAATGAAAATTATTATCAATATACCGTGTGACACAGAGTCATGGTACACCCCCTTTTCTCCTTTGTTTTTCTAACTATATTTCTAAAATTTGGAACATTGAATGCTCACTAGACGGCACTTTTTGACATATTTGGAATAAAAAACAACTTCCGGTTTTTCCGGAAATGACATCAACTTTCTATTTTCAAAAGGGACACCCTGTATATTATTACAAGGTCGGTTAGAGATGATCATAAGGAATCCAGCGGTACTAGGTTTGATGGTGTTATCTCCATATACTACGGAGATATCGTCAATAATTTTGTCCATAAGCTGGAACTGGAAGACGGTTGCTTTCGAGGGAAAATATTTTGACGTTGAGAGTGCCGCCAACTTTAATGTGGCACAATATTGTTTACTCTAACTATAACTCGCATCCTAGCGTCGTTACCTAAAAGGCCTTCGTGATTGTAAGTGTCAGCTAGATGTGTATTTTCTATGAAATTATAGTATAATCTATCATGCAAGAAATTTTCAAATTCGGGAAAATAAGAGCAAACATTTTCAATTTTTCACATATTGAAAAATGCCGCCAGACTCATTTGCCAATGTCGTAAATTAGCCAGACTCATTTTTATTTATAGTTTAAATTGTTTCAATCTATGTGCTAAATTGCCAGCCTGGAAAAATAAGGGTTACGGATCCGCAAAATTGGTCAAATTTTTTAACTCTTAAAATTTTATCCAGACTCACTTTCTCGTCTTTCCGCTATCTGAGATAAGCCAGACTGCTATTTTCATAAACTTTATGTTCCACTTTACTAAATGTATACTATTTATTTCTGGGAAAATATGTGGACTTGTATTTTATTTTTGGAATCCATCCAAAAATTTTAGCCAGACTCGAAAATTGTTATTTTTTGTCACTAAGAGAACAGATTGAAAGATTTACACCGACTAGACAAATGAGTACGAAAAAAATTCACCGCCTCCTGGACTATAACACGTTTCTAGTAAATCTTCAGAGGGTTGGTCATCCGGCTGCACCCTTACGAACAACACCCAAAAAACGGAACATTAATTTTCAAAAGTGAAAAATTCAAAAACAATTTCACTCTACGCGCATTTTGCTCACAAAGCATGTTTAGGAGCTGTAAGAATGAGAAATCATGTTTCAAATACATTGAAATGTTTTCCTTTGTATATTTTTAAATTTGCTCGAATGTTAAATAGAATTTTGAACACTTTTTCCAATAACTCTTTTTTCAATATGTAAGATACTTTTCATCGGTAGCTGTACATAACTGGAGATAATTTCCCGAGCAAGAATATCAACACCTCACGTAATAAACTTAGTCAGTTGGATCAGAGTGAAAATCGAAAAAGACAGAAAGCGAAAGAAAGAGAGGCGAGAGAGAAAGAAAGATAATAAGGAATGGAAAACGAAGAAGAGAGGAAATGGAAAAAGAGATGAAAAAAAAAGGAGTCGAAAGAAAGAAAATGGAATCTAAAGAAAGAGAAAGAAAGGGAAAAAAGAGAAATAAAGGAAAGAAAGAGAAAGAAAGGAGAAAACAAATATGTCATATGTAAATGACATCAATAGTGATCACAATTGTTATCTCTGAGAACACATGATTACGTTTTTCCAGATTTCTCCTATTAAAGCTCGCTGAGCCTCGTTATGATCATTTTGGAAAACATGTTCGATATTATTGGACATTAGATATATCCAGAATCAGTTATTATGGTCGCTCTTCAAGAAATACCCAACTTATGTCGTTTTTTGGCAATATGAATTATACTGGCGTTATCTTGTAGCATGAAAAGATGTATGGAAGATCTTGGAATTAGTACCTCATTTCATAGCCAGTGTAGAGCAGTGTATGAAATTTTTTCGTTCGTTTTGCCTAATGTAACTGAGAAAGACCATTTCTTAGTCGGGTTCTGGGTGCCGAACATTCAAATTCAATCCCAACAACAAATGAGAGCACTCCTATTGATGGGCAAATACCACAAAAAAAGGAAAAAATCCATTTTGAAAGCTCCATATCTCGGAAATCGTCCATTTTTGAGCTTTGTGGCAATGGACACTTTTGATCGGCTCAACAAGAACTACAACATTCAGCCAAATTCACGGAAAGCCATTTCCCATAAGAAATGTGCGGAGTCCTTTAAAATTCACGTATACCTAAAAATCTATGAATTTCTTCACTTTTGTATGGTTCCTCGATGACAACATATCTCCCCCACGTTTCTATAAAAGAAAGAGATAATAGGAAACAACTTCATGAATAAGCAATAAGAAGTTTTCTATGGGTTTTTCTAAATCTCATTTGAGAATAACCACTTCTAGTGTTCTTAGTGAACCCTTGAATCGCACCAGAACTGTGCAAAAACTACTGAGAATATCACGGTTGGGAGTGTTGAGTAGGATTAGGCCTTTCGCCTCGTTGGCTTCATAAGTGGGTAACAAAGTGCCTTCAATAGCATTGAAAACTAGGACGCTTGTTGAACTGAAGTGCTTATTTATCGATCCACTGGTGATAGATATTCTGACTACAAAAAATTGGCTATGGTTGTTATTTAATCGATGGTGTGGTTCTACAAAACCCGTTATGACAATATATTGACGAAGTATCCATGCCGTCTTTGGAATCACTCAAGGAGGAAATGATCACCACCCCACATATCTCTGACGCTTGATTTCTAGGCAGCACGTGGCACTGGTTTCACTCACCGATGCGAATCAATATTTTTTGTGGCATGTATCGGTCCCGACGGGCGCCCACATGCTTTGTTCATAGCAAGTGTGGTGTGGGTTGCCTAGATGCTAGTCCTGGTAAAGGGTGTTTGCTGCGTGAATCACACCGACTGCCCAGGCTGATGCTCTCGGTTCAAAGACATGATGTCCATTCACACAGAGTTATTTGATCTCGAGTCTTTGGACGCAAATGTAATAACTGCACTCAACATTCCTACCTAACTACTAACTCTGAATCCCTCATGCATGTTTGGAATTTTCAGTAGCTTCGAAGGATTGCCTTGAAATTTGAGCCTCAAACAAGACAACAACACACTGTACTGGAAATGCAGTAAGTAATGATCATTCCACTTATTACAGATACAATTTCGCCAAATAGAATTTTGTTCGTGTACACGTAATAGGTTACTCACGTCATGTAGTAATAACTGAATCACGGATAATGTTCATAGACTGACCGGTTGAGGTATTTAGAACTTGGAGGTTTATCTGGTGGTGGCCGTGCTGGCAGAACGTTCGCCTCTGGAGCGAAGGGTCGAGGGTTCAAAGCCTCTCATGGTCATCGGTCTCGTGCATGGCATCACACGTTAAAAGGTAAGGGCTGCGTCTTTCCTAGCTCACACAAGTCTCTCGAAGACTTCCGAGGGTTGCGCGTAGGGGTGCGTAGGGGATAATATTCCCGTTGGGTAGCTCTGAGCTTCTCAGGTTTTATCGCAACCCCCAGTACGTTCTGGGCTAGGAATTAACCCCAAGCACTAATTATTTAGTATATGAGACGTTCTGCTCAGTATACACTTGAACCTCCCATTCACCACTAAGTGTCTTACTTTTCTATACTGGCTGATAGATAGGGCACTTATAGGAACTACAGTAACTATACTTGCTTCACCCTAAATACTAGCAGTTCCAGAAAATAACGAATTACTTGATCATGGAATGTTCTGCAAGGAGCAGACCAAACTTTTTGATTCAGTCTCGTCGAAACTGCTATGAGTGAAATGACTGCTGATATTGAAGATGATGGGCATCAGAAATTATTTCACTCTTTTGGAAAATCGCGATCTGTCTATTTTTTTTTCAACAATCTTTTGACCCAAATAGTTTAAACTCCCCACCCCTTTAATAACAGCCTGCAAACATGTTTTTCTCGTTTTTTCAGCACAGCTTCAAATTCATTGCCTAGGGAGTTATCGCCTGAGACTAACATATCCAGAAACTGAGAAAAACCACGAATTCCTGCTTTATTTCTATTGGGTCTCATACATAATGGTCTCCGTGCATCACATATTTTTCCCATTCGTGTGAAACTAGGAATCAAAAATTGGTAGTGAAAGTTTTTCCAAATTATGTTCATGAATATCACGAGGTAGCGTACCCATGATTTACGGAGTGGACTTCTTATTAAAAGTTAGTTCAACAACAACGTTTCATATTCCTTATCGTGCGCAACTCAATATCCAATTAGCTTTTAAAATACTTTATAGTTGGCTGATGGCTAAAATATTGAGAAATAATGGATATTTGAATTGTTAATTAGTCGTTTGCATTTTTATATTTCTATGTTCCTTGGAAATTATAATATAATATTCAACAGTGTGTTCATGTACACAAAAAATGAGGCAAACTTCTGAATTATTAGCAAATATTTCCATAGTGCTTCTATAAAATTCAATTTTCTCTTATACATGTGGAATCATCAATTTAATTATTTATTCAACAGATGTCTACTGATGTGTAACTATAATGATAATATTGAATAATAGGTTCCGGGTGGGTTTTCGAGGAGCGAACCGTACTTTTCATGAAAACGGAGATTTTTAGGAACGAACAAATTAGAGACTGATGCCATGTTCTCAAACGTGTTATAAGATGTTTACAAATGCACGTGTACTACTACGAGCAGGACATATGAGCAAAGAGGACCACAGAAGGGTTCGGTGGCTGCAAGAAGAACCTTCCCTTCGACAGATATATCATTCAGGACCTTGAGAAGCATATGCCTAGATCGATTATTACAAGAGGTTTAATTCCAAATCTCACGGGCTCATCATCCATTTGCTTAGCTGCATTTGACAGCTGATGATGCTCGCGCGCTTCACTATAAAAACATGTCAAGTTAGGGTTTGAACAGGTTGTTTTTGAGAGACTACCTAGTCACCCTTTATTTTTATGTCTCACTATTGCTTTCACACTTTGCATTAGGAAAATAGATGGATGCCACTGTATCACAGCAATCAGCAACTGAAGAAATACAGTCAGATCATTTTGAAATCTAAAGGCATTTTCTCCCTCTTCCGTACTTGAGGGTGGTGGATACGTAGACGGAAGCTATTTGGATATAATTCAGAATTGACAGCACAAAGTCCGAAAGACCTGGCCAAGAGAATTGAAGGAAACAAACAAAGTTGTTGCTACAAAGATGCTTGTCATTCTTATATTTTTCTACTCATTTCGAGTGGTGAATGAGATCAACTACAACAACGCGTGAAAACTCGAAAAATTGTGGATCAGAGCTTGTTTTTGACAGTGCACCTGAATTCCTGAACTCTCTCATAGAGTTGGAACAGTATGGCAAAAATCTCACACAATAGCTAACCTTTACTTTCCCAGTGCAGGTGAGATGAAGTCAGTACACAAGGGATTCATATTGGCCTGCCAGGACGGTGTTTACAACAGCCTGATCTACTATAGTCGCGTAAACTATAGTAGGGCATAAAGCAAGTGCTAAATTTATTGGAAGTACTCATTTCCCACCTATGCGAAAATAAAAACCATGAGCCTGAAGTTTTCGGCCCAAGGTGGAACGAATATCCCAGGGATAACAAAAAAGAACCAAAAAAAATATTTTACTTTCATCGGCCTACCGTGAGATGGCTGAAATCCTATCGGGAAGAATGGAGATAGCTGTTTTTCGTTAGGTTAAATGCTCCTCAGACCCAACAACCACTTACTCCTTGGTAGTGAAAAATTGTTCTTTGCACGTCCTCCAAACGAGCCTGAACCTGACTGAAATTCCTAAGAGGACCAAAACCGGCTGTCGGGCTATTGGTGTACTGTCGCTCTGGAAGGAGCATAATATGGTACACAGACGGGTGGGTCTAAGATCCTGGAAGAAACTGGGGTAGGAGCTTTGGGCATCGTATCAAATATTACGAGCCAAGTATCTTTCAAGCTGAAATATACGCCATCAACAGTTTGACTTCAACAGGAAATACCGAAACAAAAACATAGCAGTCACGTCTGACAGTAAAGCAGTCATCGAAGCATTAGCTCATACTACATCAATTCAACGATGGTATGGGAATGCCTGCGAGAATTGAGTGAGCTGGGCAGTACCCATAAAGTAGTTCTTCTCTGGGTGCCAGGGCATGCCAAAGTAGAGGCAAAAGCACTGAGAAAGATGCATTGGCAGAGCCTTTAGGTTTACGGCAAACTAAAGACCTCCTCGGTAACTTCAACCGAGAAAAGTTTAAAACACTCACTTGCCTTGGCAGTAGAAGTCCCAAAACTTCAACAGAATTTCTCATGGGGCACTCGGCGATAGACACTGAGAACACCAAAGGCAGTAAGGCTTGAGGTTCTGTATGGAAAAACCAGAGACATATAGCACCATATGTGACGCTGTTCATTTCCTCCACATTAGAGACACTTAAAATGCTTAAATTCCTCATGGAATTGGGTCTTCGGAGGATGCTTTGAGGAAGCAGATAAGGTGGGGCAGTGCAATTGGTCCGAGGGGGAAACATCTCCTTTAAATATTTTTAAGTCTCGTACACATTTTATCGAAATGTTTCCCCCTCAAATTGGTCTGTAGTTGCTTGGTATGGTCTTTTTCCTTTTTTGGGGACTGGTTGTACTCTTGCAAGTTTCCAGTTGGACGGAAATACTCTCAAATCATAAGAGAAACTGGTTTTAGTTCGGGGGCACTTTTCTTCGGAACGATCAGCGGAATTCTCCAACTTCCACTTTGTTGGTATTGAGACCCAGGAAAATGTGTCTGATAGTTCGTAGCAGAAAGGTATTCTCATGCATATGACGGAAGGGAGCTAGCCGATATTCCAACCATCGATGTATTTATCAAACAACAGTCTGATAAATTCTTCAGACACTTCATCCTTAGAAGCTCGCTGACTAGGAATATGACAGCAGTTCGTGCCCACCATAACAGGCCAACAAAGCATGGTTGGCTTATATACCGCGCGCTGGATATTTTCCAGGAGATCCCACATGACGAATGACACCAATTCTTGCAACCACCCAAGTCTAAACCAGGTTTTTTCGCTGTTTTTCCGGGCTCGTATGGAAAGCTTGATGATGTAATGTTCGTAATAGCCTGATGTCTTACTTATAAGTGAACAACACCCCCTGCATAACTTGAAGGAGTCAGGGAATACATACAAGCTGCAACTTAGCCCCTTTAAGATATACAGCCTGCATAACTTCGCAGGGCCTGTCCGCAGACAGGTGTGTAGCAGTTTTGCCCATCCCGCTGCTTTTAGTCAGCACAGTCCTTCTCCCTCTTATACCATACTCTGTGGTTTAGTGATAGTTTTGCTGATTTTATATATTTATATGTTGTTATGTCTTATATTATTTTACGGCCTACTTGATAAATAAACCTTTTCTGCTTTTGCATATAACGGTCAATGGCACTGATGTTCTACGGTTGTTTTCCCAATAGTTCCAGTGTATAATTTGCAGCAAACATATTACCATTCTCTTGGGCTTTCGTTGCTAGTGTTTAATCTTTCTTGGTAAAGGGAAGAAATGAGCGATACCCGTTAACACGTATCTTAGCGTTGTAAGCCTTATTCGATGATTCGATTGTCTCCTCGCCCCTGTTCCTAGCCTCAACACATCTGGTCTAAAGGCCTTGATTTTTGTACTATCGATGGTATACTGCCTGCTGGGAGGCGACAGCTTTAGAACAGTCGCTGCTAAACAAGGGTTTTTCAGAAAATGTTTTTCTTGACATGTACTTATGATATACATGTATTTGCAGCCCCAGCATCATATTCTGAGAAATTGACCGCTTATTGTGCTGGATCTCCAAAAGAGAAACACACACTCTTTCCCGTGGAAATGTTCGGCTGAATTGTTGTGCCAAATGAGACGGAGCAGCGCTGTGGTGCTCGATGGAGTAGAACATTTGTATTGTTGAAAATCGAATCATTTCAAATGAAGGATCTTAATTGATGGTAGTTTATTCTGTATATTTTGCAGCCATCTTTCTTCACTTGTCTTTATTTATTATATCTTCCAGTGCTTTCCTGGTGGTGGTAGGTGACCTTCTCTACTTTCTCAAAGCAGTTCCTCAAGTCTGAACTCCCGGAGTAATTTGAGCATTTTGAGAATCTCTATAAGTGGAGTTGTAGTAGTATGTATGTATGTAAGTATGTTAGTATCTCAGATTTTTCAATCTCTTGTGATAAACATCTCCACATTCCATTGCTGTTCTCCTCTAAGCCTAGCTTCCTGAGTTGTCCGAGTCTACAGTGCCCAGTAAGAAATATTGTTAAGGTTTTGAGACTTCTCCTACTAAGGCTAGTCAGTGTTTTAAACCTTTCTCGGTTGAAGTTGCCCAAGAGGTAGTACTCCTCTTACGGATTTGACCAATATTTAGCAGCAGAAAGAAGACGAGAGTTGTATACTGATACTAGATTACCAGTTCGATATATCGTTGACCCAAGAAGAGCTTCAAAATTATCACTCATCCTCGGTCTAGGATAATGAAATCTTGCCATATTATTTTCATAATTGAATCCCATCGACTGCTATTCAGTATTTACTTTATTTTCAGTAGCTGACTTAGCAAGTGTTTGATGACTGATTCGTACATTTCATACACTCTTGAAAAAATTTATTTAATTAAACATCACATCAATAAAATAATTCAGAATTCTACTTTTAAAAACTCCTATCTTCTTGTCTATCCACCAATTAAATCGTGTTTAGCAACTTGTCGACTTGTTCGAAGAAAAACATAAAACAGATCTGGACAATACCGACAACTTTAACAAGTTATCATCGCCTTCTTCCAACTTTCTTTAAAACAAAAAATCTCTCTCCAATTATCAGAAAATACTGAAGGTATCACTTAGGGTATATTTCCGTTGAAAATGGACGGAATTGAAAGAGAATTTCCCAAGATAGGAGAAAGTAATAATCCAGGTAGTCGGTGTGTCAAGAACCACCGATTTTCAGGAATTACTCTAGCTAATTGATTTCGTTGCCGTGGACCAGATATTTTTTATTTTCGGTATCGATAATATTCTACTGAACTGCACAGGTACAGATACAGACATTTTCATTACAACTTAAAAGTAACAAAGTAAAATATTTTTTTATGATACTGTTTGCGGAACAAAGTTGCGGATATGTTTTGCAAAATTATTCGTTTTCCATGTTAAATAAAGTTGTCATGAATTGTTATTTCCGTCAACCTGTTGCACCCCTACGCGCTACCCTCAGAGAGACTAGTGCGAGCTTGGGAAGAGGCAGCCAGTACCTATGAACGTGTGATGTCATGCACGAGACCGGTGACCATGCTGGGAATCGAACCCACTACCCTATGTTTGAGAGGCGAACGCTCCACCAGCCGACCACAACGGTGTTTTTTATTTTGCATGCTACATTTTACATGACAAAATTGGTCCATATTCTTAGTAATATGAATTGGCACTGATGATACATTTCTGTACTCGAAATATTGTCATTGTTATTTTCAATTCCACATATCTTTCCTTTATGAAACGTACATATACATTTGATTTTCTTCCTTCGTTCAACTCTTTTCGTTTATGTTTAGAAGATCCTTTACTTCCTCTAGTCGAAAATGATTGAATGTTAGCATACCATGGATATCTACTGGGTAGTGAGAATTCTGCAACATGAACATCTGGAGGCGAAACATAATTTTTTCTGACCATTCTATAGATTTAGGTGTATCTATACGAGTGGTAGTGATCAACACCTAACCTTATTCATGCATTGAGCAATTCCATTATTAGGTTTTCTGTGTCTTCACTTCTCTGAATGTTTTCTAAACATTTCTGCGTACTGGTTGACAGCAAGTTGTAGTACAAAGTACTCTTCTCTTACCACCTCTCATTGGACGCATATATTTTCCAGCACTGACTATGAAAAACCCCCGTGAAAGTACACCTGAAATGATAACTATAACAACAGTAACATAAATCACTTCTTCAGTGCAGCTGAAATGTGTATATTTGAATGCGAAGGAATTGACAAATAGTTACATTTACAGGAACAATTCAGATCCTAGCACATATCACAACCTGTTCAAATATAGCGGTATATGCCGCTATGCTTGTAATATGAGCGGGTTGTCCCTATATACAGAGAGGCATATACCGTGTGTTCTATGAAAGTGTTAATAAGAGCTCACACATGAACAAGGTAGCCAGAGAAGAGATCATTTCCAGTTGTTTCATTCGATAGGTATAATTCCACAAGAATTTTAAAATATCCAGCGTTATTGAATCGACTCCGTTCGAAATTACATCAGATGCCGGTGTTTCCCCTACTTCTGTCACTCACAGGTATGTAAAACGGGTGTCTGGGCGGCTGTGGTGTCATACAACGAGAACAAGTGATTTGTTTTCTCTTTCCCCTTCATTTCTAGATGCGCAATTCTATACCATGTTACTTCATCCGTAGGTGTAGTAACCCTCTGATGAAATGCGCATCTAGGGATGAACTGGAAATGAGTACTTTGTGGAGGAAAAACTTTTTTTTCTCATTTTCTCATTACTTACAGACACACAAATATCACGTCATATATGAAATGTGTAATTCAGCAAGGACAGCTACAGCCCGAACATATTTCGATAATTCATAATTACTGCGATGGTAGAAGTTGATAAAATATCAATTTTGACAGCATCAATATGACATTCAGTATGGGAAGAATGTCATATTGTTGCTGTCAAAATTGAAAGCTTATCAACTTCTACGATCGCAATAATTATGAATTATCCAGACATATTCGGTTTGAACAAAAATGTAAATTACATTGGAACCCATTGTACACCAATTCGAGTCTATTGCTGATTTTGCATTCAGGATAGATGTTTTTTGAGTTATTCTTTCGAAATTCGAATGAACTTGATGCATAACATATATCTGGGAATTCACACAAATGTCTGAAGGAAATCTGAAATTTGGGAAGATATAAACAAATCACACAGGTCACGCCGTTCAACTTGAACATAATGTGGTAATAATTTCAAATTCATCACGTATACTCATTTACATTTGAAGCTATCATCAGTCAACTGATTTGTATTTTTTGTTACTGTTCTGTGTGTCAAAATAAATGATATTCTATTTGAAAGTCCATTGAATATGCTTCGGAGCCTATCAAATAATTTCCTTTTTGTCAGGTGCCTATTCGGTAATTTCCCGCTTTACACCATTTGTTCACTGGCAGTTTCCTTCCACCGCGTCTGTTAGAGTTAACCATACCAAAATATCAATCAATTTATTTTAATAAGGTTATGTACAGAATAAAGTTACGAGAAAATTCTTTGAATTACGAAACATTTTTTTCGTCGGGGAATGTTATACTTTGTTGAAACGCTGGCAAAGGCATTGACGTCAATATCTCTTGGGCGGGGCCACACAGAAACCTTGATTTACTTATTCAAAAGTCCATCAACGTATCACTTATAAGATTTCGCAGCCTATCTAATAATTTCCTTTCAGTCAGGTGCCTATACTATTCGGTAATTTTCCACTTCACTCCATTTGTTCACTAACAGTTCCCTTCCACTGCGTTTGTTAGAGATAACCATATCAAACGATCAATTTATTGATATCAATAAGGGTATGTACAGAATAAAGTTTCGACAAAAATCTTTGGATTAAGAAAAAAATTAGCTCGTCAGGGAATGAATGTTACACTTTGTTGAAACGCTGGGCAAAGGCATTGACGTCAATATCTCAATATCTTGGGCGGGGCTACACAGCAACCCTGATTTACTTATTTAAAGGAAAGGTCAAAGTTTTCACCAAAATCATGATAATTCCCGTTCTGGGCAAGTTTTTCTTTTACTCACAAGGTCTGTCTATTCTTATACTCAGAGGCCAAAGAAGAATTTGTGCTATTTTAATTTGATTCAAAGCAGGTTCACTACCTACATTTATGTTATATTTGTTTCCTACTAGCATTGCTTAAACAAAAACGATGTTAGTCACATTTTGTTAAATTAATTCATAAAGGTAGGCAATCAACCAAGAATTTGACAACTCGTTGAAAACCCTAATAGAAAGAAGCCGAGAGAAAAAAAATTATCAATAAAACGGCAACAATGATAATTCTTTTCACATAAATGAAAACCTAAAGCTGAGTTTATTATTGTCTCTGCCTTTTCGATGGTAGCTAGGTATTAGAACACATTTTCGTATTTAGTATTTCTCTGATCTATCTACCCTCTAGTAGCTTTATTAGGTAGGTACAGTCATTAAATCAATGTATTAAACACAACTCATTACACAAATGATTTTTATAATCCCTGTTCAATAAAAAATCAGTAAGTAAATCAGATTATTGGATTTTGAAACCACGAAAATACTTATTCAAATGAAACATTCTTGGAATATATTTCCTAGAATTACCTGCATCATCCACTTGTGAATCACTCTAGCAGATTCGTTAATTTTTAATTGTCTGACTGTCAAAACCATAATTACAGATGTCTCACAACGCATGCCCAACACTCATTCAAAGCTCGAATAACAGAGGTAGATCGGTGTACATGTGCAAGGTTCGAGTTTTCGTATAAACTCTCGTAACAATCGAAATTCAATGATGCACCTGTAGCCGCAAAATCATTCTGACCCAACCAACCGCAACAAAATGTTATTTGATCAATATTTTATTTATTTCAAGGGAGATTTACCTTCAAAGATGATATGGCTACAGATTTCGTGTATCCTAGAGTTAAAAGGGCACTATTTACATAACAAAACCACTCACACAGTGTCACTCACATCTGTCAACAATCACTGTCAGAAATTTATCACATGTTAATGAATGAGTGTTGGTCTCAAAGATTGACCTTCTGGGTATGCTGTGCTTTAAACGAAGACTATAGTCGGACTGAACTAAACTGGCCAGCCAGGTGAGTTGCCGGACCGCCCAGTGGGCTCCACAGGTAGTCACAGTTTCTGGGACCGTCGCATTACACGCATGCGTTCGTTTTTTATTAAAAAAAGTTCGATGTGGGACTCCCATTGTTATTTATACAACCCTTTCGGACTGTCCATATTTCGGGTATTCAACCTGAACAAACTGAACTGCGGTATTAAAGAAAAAACATTCGTTTCTTAAAGGAACTATCCGTTGAAGTGTCCATGGGGACGAAATATCTTTCGGTGACATATTGTACGTTTTTAATTTTTTTTTGTAGAACTCATTCTCCTGATCACATGTTATATTGCGAAAGTTTTTTAGATTTCAAAACTGATTTCGACAATTTCCGCGATTTTCACGATTTGAATCGACATAATACAGAGTATCCGTTTTTCGAGCTTGAGCATGGATCTTGCGTTCTTTAAGTGATACGTAGTTGGTTAAATTAGGGCAAAGTTTTTATCACAATAATTCTGGCGTTCAAGGAAACAATTAACAGACGTTCAACTTATACAGTGTCATTCAAAGAATTGGAATCATATGGGCAAAACTTTTATTAATAATTCATTTTGAAATTTGACTTTGGCATTAAGTTGGGCTTTGAAAAATATGAAAAATGCGGTCACGTGACTTTCGCTACCTGTCAAAAGTAATATTTCTTCAAAATAATCGCTTGTTTACGCTAATTTCAAAAAAAAATTAAGAAAAAAGTGTTTATTCCGATTTGACACCTACGTCTCGAATTTGAACGTCATATTGCAACTTTCACTTTTTGCCATGTTTTTGATAATTACCAAATTTCTGAAATATTTAAAAATTCGTAACGTCGACAAAAATATTTTATCAGTAGCAGTAAGAGTTATTAAGAAAAGGGTAACCTCACCGATTTCGATGAAACTTTCACAGATGAGTCAAAATACAATAAAAACACGATAGCAAACAAAATTTTGATGCGGAAATGATAACTTTGGCAGATATGACCTTTTCAAGTACCAAGAAAGGAGTAGGAATTACACTCTAGGAAATTTAAATGACTACAATTTTCCTCTTTCTCTCAGCAACACACTCACTACACATTTATTCAGCTGTTTTTCTCTCAAATAACATTGAAAAATTCCAAAGGGGCACAAATATTTTTATTATGAATTTTTCTATACACACAAACGTCAAACTTTAATCATGAAACCTCGCAGTTGGTTGAGATATCTGTGCTTGAGTACTTATACAGCGTTGCCAAATCACCTGGGATTATTCAAAATTTATCAAACGTTACTTTAAAAAATATAAGAGAGTGTGAATAACTCACACATCATTCTTGACATGATAAAAACATCACAGCAATGACATTTTTGTATGGAATCGTAACAGATCATGAACAAAAAAGGAAATACGCAAGCGCTGATTTGCCAACTGTCGACCGAATGCAAGTTCAAGAGAATGGACACAATGGAAATGCGCATGGGCTGTTTGTCAAGTGCAAGGCCCTTGCGCGCTACGCGTACTCATTTACCAACTGTTGGCAACTGCAGTTTGCCAAAATGGGCAAACTGGAAATGCGCATGCGCTCGGGCGGTACATACTTTTTGGAGGTCACTGTAGATATATTTTTTGTATCTTTTTAGCCTTCATTTGTTTCATTGTTTGACCAACTGAGCATTATATGTTACATTATTATTTTCGCTTTCTAAATATTTTTTTAACTTTGCTTTGTTTTGTTTTTGTTTTTCCCATACAAATTTATTATTTTTCACTATTGAAAGTTAAACTCCCTTTTTTACTTCAGTGAGAACCGATTTCAAATTAAAATGATGTTCATCAATAGTTCGGCCAAACCACTAACGCAATCTAGAATAGAGAACAAACACTTTTGGAATACTTCTGGTGCAGATGAAATCCTATAAGGTAATCTCAAATAGCGAAATCTCCCGAAACATGTTGTTATGGACATAACCCGGAGCTTTCCAAAGGAATTGGTATTTGTAAAAATGCATGAGATGCATCCGACAGAGTAAAATATTTTGCACCAGCTAACTGCGGAAACAAAATTTTCAGTTTCTGGAAGATTTCTGTAGAGATCTCCTGTAGGATTGCCTCTGATGAAAATCGCTTCCACAACGTGATTGCCCAAAATCCCCGCACAAACATAACCTGTTTCAAGAATATGGGTATGTCCCTCTCAAATTACATGCAGATTAGTATCGCTCCAGGGTCGTTCTCGTTCTGTTTGTTGATCCGAAAGAGGTGGTCTTCCTGATCTTGGTGCATCTTTCGGCGTACCAGTAGCTTGGAGCTTATTTGAAAGTTTGCGCAATTATGAGCTCGGAATAGGTTGTGAGGAAACAGACTACAGAGAAATTTTTTCCCAGATTCTGCAAATACCAAAACTACTTCAAATTTATCTTCTAAACTACGAGCCATGGTCACACTATTCTTAAAATAATTAGGGCACTCAATGAACTATTTGACAGCTAAGTTTGACAGTAAACAAGATGTTACCGCGACAACGATTTTTTTCCAATGCAAACTAGATACAAAGCAACATTCGTTTCTTTAGTTGAGTTTGAAATTACCAAAATGTTACCTTTCAAACGTTAATATTTCGAAAACAATTAAATTTGGGGTACAGTGTTTCAAATGAAACTGTTAGCAGTTATTCAAACAGAGAATAATATATACCAGGTGTTCCATTTAAAAAAGAATTGAAGATGGCGCTCAACCGCCATCTTAAAGCTTTTGCTATAATTTTTTCATAAAAAAGTAGGTTTTCATTTCTATTTAAGCAATATGGTGGATCAAAAATAATTAGTAGATTATATTTCTGACAGAAGTATTCTCAAGGTACCACACCGGGAAGTGAGGCATATTGTTTTGGTGACGTTTGGAAAATGGCGGAGGATGTAATTCAAGAAATACCCATCATGTTGCTTACTTATGAATGGAATTCAGATTTCAAACATTCTTTGTATGCTGATTTTTGGTTGGTTACATGAAGGGTCTGTCTTGATGTCATGATTTAAAAGCACGGACACAAAAAAAAGTTTTCATCATAAAGCAGCCTGATTTATCCTAAGAAAATTATTCTGTTGTATATAATCTATATATAATCTATAAAATGTATGTTTATTCGAAGAAATCAATTTTTTCAGTGCGATATACTTCAATCAAACATTTTTGCTTTTTTCTATCCAAAAGATTAGGTTTTCTTCATCCAAGAAATTACGTTTTCTCCGATCAAGAAATTACGTTTCCTCTGTCCAAGTAATTACATTTTGTCTTTCTAAGAAATTACGATTTCTCTGATCAAGAAATTACGTTTTCTCTATCCAAGAAATACATTTGCTCTATCTAAGAAATTACCTACTATTGAGAACTTTAAATTTTTCATTTGAAAGAATCGATTATATATAACAGAATTATATTCTTGGAATAACGAAAGATGCATTATTTCGAAAACTTGTTTGTGTTCATGCATATCTGAATAAAAACCTGTTTTTGTACATGTACTGTGAGGAATGATTATTTTGATAAGTTTTTGATGATCAATCCATGTTATAATAATTTTAATAAGTAAATACTATCGCGAATTCATTCCTTCATTTCGAAATGACACATGCAGTTCTGGTCAAAAATAGGTTGCAGTGTTGAGTAATTCATTCGGAAAATATCGAAATTTTTATTACAACCAGATTGAATAATAGTCGATTACTCCAAATAATATTCCTATTTTATCAGACAGAAAAAATGTTTATTTGTCTTGAGTATTTGAAAAATTTCAAAATTGAATCAGCAGAAATGTTATCTGAAGATAATATTAGTATACTTTGAGAATAATATTATCTTGAAAGGAGAAAATTGAGTATTTTGTACTAAAATACACAAAATATTCTGACGAATACTTTAGTTCTCTCAATACAAGAATATTTTCTCAGAATTAGAAAATTGCTCAAGAATATTAAAGTTTTGAAAGAAAACTTTCGATTTGATCACAATAACCAAATTTGTTTTATTAGAAACGATATTCTATCTATTCAAGACAATTGATTCAATACTTTTGAAATTGCTAAGTTGAGAAGTAATTTTTATATGTGCGTTTTTAAAATTTGGTAGTAAATAAATTATGAATCCTAAAAAAATTATATCATCTTATTTTATACTCAGGGTTATCAATTCATGAACAGAAATAGTTACGATTAAAAAAATATATTTATACACATTCAAATCATATCGCTGCGTAAAACAGTAGTAGGGTTCGGAAGTGCGCAAAAACGCAGAAATGTGTGCGTGTGTACAGTGATTGTACGTAGGCAAGAAAACAAATTTTTTGTAATATGACTACCACAAGAGCCAAATATCAAGATATCATTGGAAGATTCTGTCAATTAATTGTTAAAAGATGAGGAAATTTTTGCGCAGGAGACATAAAAGTTAACAGATAAGATCGAACAAAAACTGAAGGTTCTCCTCGAAGATATAAAGAATCAAAACATTGAAATTACTTCATTGGATGAACAGGTTGACTATCTCCAGCAAAAAAAGCAAAAGAACAGCATCTTTATATACCGAAGAAGACAAAGAAGATCAAAAACTGAAGTCGTTATTGAACCGATAATTCTGAAATTGCTATGTCCATCAGCAAAACACGCTATTCTTATACCGGGTGGCTACGGAAGTATTGCCTACGGAATATCTCAGTTATTGTATGAAGTAGGTTTGTGAAATTTGGAGCGTCGATATAATGACATAAGAGCTAAAATTTGAGCATTTTGACATGTCGAAGTTAACTTCCGGTCTGACCGGAAGTAACATCAACTTTCTTATTTTAAATGGAAACCCTATTTTTTTTCTTTTCGCTTTATTCAGCATTCAATTCCCTTTCTAATGACATATCACAAGTTGGTATCTAACCAGAAACTAGATCAGAAAAAAATTATTATTGAAATTCACCGAGTAGGCCGTGGAAGCAAAATGAAAGCCAAAAATTGAAAAGTTGGCTATGGAAACCATACGTCACTTAATAACAGTTGCTACTACTGTGATATTTTATTTTCATTCGTCGGCGTTATAAAAAGCCGCCAAAAAAAATATTGGAAAAATTGGGAAAAAAACAATACTCTGTAGGTCCATAACTTAAATAGGAACATACAACTTTTTCTTGCCTGTACTATTCAGCATAACCATTCCTTTCTAATGATATAATAGAAAGTAATTTTTTGAACTGAGATACCGAAAAATCCAATTATTATTCTTCAAATAACAAAACAGATTATCGCCATACGCAAAAATAAAATTAAAAATAGTGTGGAATGATAAATTATATCCTGTAGGTTCTGGGTTAAATAGGAACATAAACGTACTTGGTCTGTGCCATCGTCCATAGATATTCTAATATCTACCTATGGACGATGTTTGTGCTATTCAGAATAATCATTCCATTGCAATAATCATTCGAACCAAAATATTAACAAGTAGGCTGATTAAGATGTATTTTGGAATGAAACAAAAACTAAATGAGAGCTGTCACAAACGCTGCTATCCATATTATTTTGACGTTCGAAGTAGTGTTTTTGATTCTGCCATTTTAAAAGGGTTTATGGTGAATGTTTAAAAAATTCTTATGCCGCTGAACGATTGTATTTAGAGCGATATCCAGGGAGGTAGCAACCGTCAAGAAGGTATTTCCAGTGGCTTGAAGAAAAATTAAGAACTGAGCCTGATGTTCACGAAGACCAAGAAGCATTTGTTATTAAAGAGGAAACTGAAATTAATGTATTAGCTTTAGTACAATATGATAGCACAATTTCCTCAAGGCAGATTGGCGCCGAATTAGCTATAAGTAAGGACTCTGCTAGGAAAATTTGAAAAACATCGATTGAAATCCTTCAAGTATCAGTTGCATCAACATTTGTATGAAAATGACGGTGAAAGGCGCCTGGAATATTGTAATTGGTTTCTTCGACAAAATGCTGAGAATTACCTATTTAACTATTATATCTTGTTTACGGACGAGTCAAGATTTACCAACAATGGATTATTTAACAGGAATAATACAAGGTAGGTACTGTACTTTATTTGGATTATTGTCGATGGCCGAAGTGTAAAGTGCTAAAAGTGTGAACGGTCTTTTGTTCCAGGTACTGGGCGATAGCAAACGAGCACCGGTTTCGACAAGGCGGCTTCCAGGAGAGATTTGGTGTGAATGTTTGGGCAGGAATAGTTGGAACTCATATTGTTGGCCCCATTCTTTTTCAAGGCCAACTAACCGGAGAGAGATACTTTAATTTTTTAATGAATGAAATTTCGGAATTCATTAACAACCTACCAGCGGAAATAACTGAGAGAATGTACTTCCAGCAAGATGGCGCCCCTCCGCATAATTCAAGAATAGCGAGAAATTATCTTCAAAATCGCTTTCAAGAGAGACTTATAACAACCCATGGTCCAGTCATGTGGCCACCAAGGTCACCTGATCTTACTCCGTGCGACTTTTTTCTATGGGGGCATCTTAAAAATAGGGTGTATTCCACACAGCCTACAACTCTACATGAGCTAGAAGTAAAAATTCGTAGAGCTTTCCAAGATATCACGCCCCAAATGTTGAGAAACGTTTTACATGAAAATATCACCAGAGTCAATAAATGTATTGACGCTGAGGGAATGCATTTAGAAAATTTGTTTTGAATTTATTTTATCTTTAATCCTATCAATTTGAATTTTTTTTTCGATAAATCTGTTTTTTCGTTATTTGAAGAATAATAATTGGATTTTTTGGTATTTCATTTCAAAAAATTACTTTCTATTATATCATTAGAAAGGAATGGTTATGCTGAATAGTACAGGCAAGAAAAAGTTGTATGTTCCTATTTAAGTTATGGACCTACAGAGTATTGTTTTTTTCCCAATTTTTCCAATATTTTTTTTGGCGGCTTTTTATAACGCCGACGAATGAAAATAAAATATCACAGTAGTAGCAACTGTTATCAACTGATGTATGGTTTCCATAGCCAACTTTTCAATTTTTGGCTTTCATTTTGCTTCCACGGCCTACTCGGTGAATTTCAATTATATTTTTTTCTGATCTAGTTTCTGGTTAGATACCAACTTGTGATATGTCATTAGAAAGGGAATTGAATGCTGAATAAAGCGAAAAGAAAAAAAATAGGGTTTCCATTCGAAATAAGAAAGTTGATGTTACTTCTGGTCAGACCGGAAGTTAACTTCGACATGTCAATATGCCCAAATTCTAGCTTTTATGTCATTATATGGACGCTCCAAATTTCACAAACCTACTTCATACAATAACTGAGATATTCCGTAGGCAATACTTCCGTATCCACCCGGTATATGCCAAAAACCTGAACCTAGGCAGAAAAGTTTGGTCTTATAATGGAAAGATCTCATTTGTCAACATCTACTCCAAAAATGTTAAAATTACATGAAGAAGATATTCTCATTTTATTTAAAAAAATTTATTTATTCACGTTTGGGATTCAACAGGTAAAAGCCCAAAACAGTATCCACTTAATATTCATTTACAGATTTCATATTCTGAATAAACATCAATTTTGACATAACAATAACATTCAATTCACTTCATAAAGGAACTGCAAAAGCCAGTAAAATTTAAAACATTTGAACAATTAACAATAATCTTAACAGAGTTCACAAGTTTCATATCTCATTAGGATCTACGTTCAGAAAAAATAGTTTGATACATTTTTTGAATATTGTGAATGATGTACTGAATATGTCATATTCATCAGTGTGAGTATGTATGTTAGTCTGCGCACATGATAAAAATTTCATACCTAAAATAAATGTTGTTTCAAAGAATTTTTTTGAATTTTATTTATAATGTACTACTTCATATTATAACTCTCACTATTTTACTGAGTAATTTTAAGTTGATATTTCATGAATAGTTGTTGAATAAATAACCATCTTTATTATAATCTCACTACACTATATATTCCTGCAGTTTATTCATATTTTTATGGAGTATCCAACATTTTTGTATTCGCTCTGCTCTAATAGATTAGATTTAATTTTTACTATAACTAGACCTACTTGAATTGAATTGAACTTATAATTCCTTGTGCCGATAATTCAATTGTATGCATATTTTTTATAGTGATTTTTATTTATATTGATTTATTTGTATCTGAATTATTTATTCAATTTATATAGTATTTTGTAAACCCATCCTCTTCTTTTGAATAAAGTTATATTATTATTATTATATAATGAAGTTTTTAGTCATTCTGCAGATTGGTCAGATATTGGCACAGTTCGTGTTTTTGAAAAAGATATCAAACAAATTTTTATTTCTCAATGATCGTAATGGCACAGACAAGTTTATTTTATTCAAAATATCGGGGCTATCGATTTTTCCATTTAGAATTTTATGCAGATTTAATACATCGTTTATAATTTTAAGATTTTCTTACGACAATATTTCATACTTGTTACAAATATTGGTGAGGGATGTAGAAGGAGTGTGTGTTTCGAAAGACAAGTATTTCAGGAACTTATTCTGGACATTCTCGAGTCGTTCAACGTAAATATTATACTGAGGATTCCAAATAGAAGAAGCAAAATTGAGCTTACGAAATACGTGTGCATAATACAGAGCTTATATAGTCTGAGGGTTAAATATGAATTTAGTTTGTCTCATAATATAACCTAACATCCTAATATATTATTGATATGAATATCGAATATGAGTTTGCTATCATACGTGACTCCTAAGTCTCATATCTGGCTGCATCGTTTAAAGAAAATTCCATTTAGAGTATATGGACCAACAAATACGTTCTTGATTTAATTGAAAAATGAACAGGATGTTCATAAAGTCAGTTGTGGAATCATCTGCGACTGAAAGTTGGAATTTAGTCGCTGTTTTCCATCCTACAAGATAATCTCTCTTGGAAGGGGTTCATGTTTTAAAATTTTCAACTGAGAATGTTTCTCTTTAAAATACGTTCTTGTTTCTTGTAAATGTAATGTAATGGCATTTGTCAGAATTCAAGGATAAGTTGTTTTCCTTACAGTAAATCTCAAACCTATTCAGATCAGTTTGCAATTTGGCGCAATCAGAAATGTTTCTTATTTCTAGGAACATTTCAAAATCATCACTAATATGCTAGATATTTGTAGTATTCAAAGCTAACAGATATGTTATTGGTGTAAATTAAAAATATGAGGGGGCCCAAGTGCGATCCTTGTGGCACTCCTGATGTAATGTTTGTGACTTCAGAGGTGTAGCCTTGAAGAAATACGCATTGGGTTCTTCCGGATGAATATGACACGATTCAGGTTAACAGGACACCGTCCATACCCACCTCAGTCTTCCGACTAAGATACCGCGATCTTTTTCTTCAAAAGCCTTGCTAAAGTCGGTGTAAATAGCATCCACTTGTATCTGATTGTCATTCGCATTCAATATATACTATGAAATTTTGATACAATCTTCAACCAACTTTGTGTCATTCTTCAATTATGGAATATAGAATAATATTCAATAAAAGTTGTAGGACTACTTTTCCCAAACGTGTTATCATTATAAATAGATTTGTATATGGGCAATTTTGCTGTACCTAATTTAATTTTTTTATTTATTATTTTCTTTCTCTAATTCTTGGTTAATAAACTATTATTCCAACCAGCATCTATTAAGCAAACAATATTTTTAGTTTATAGGATTCAATATTGTTGGATTACTTAAACAAATTAGAATCCCACGAAGCAAGAGAGACAATAGAGTGTGAAAATATAAATCATCAGTTTAATATGAGAAGCCTCAGAAGAAATGTTGATGAATTGCTATTATATATAGAAAAAAACATTGACAGAATAATTTTATCCGAAACATGGTCTTTGGATGACATAAGCTATTTCTCAATTCCCGAATTTGATTTATTTATTACAACGAATCAAGATTTAACCTAAACGATGGCGTAATTATAAATGTCAGAAGAGATTGTAAAGTTTTGATTCATAACATGACGGAAGTCAATGTACCTACTAAATTTGTTTTTTACAATGAATAATATTTCTTACTCTTTATAAGCATCATACAGACCGCCCGCTTCGAATATTTATATTTATTTAACTGATTTAGAAATGTATTTATTCATCCCGGTGGATTCTGGCATACAAATATTTTGTTGGCGATATAAATTTGAATATCTTTAATGTTTCTGACTCAAAAATCAACAGATATATCTGTATTATGGTCAGCTTAGGATATTTTTTATATATAAATAAACCTTCCAGGGTAACGCAAACTACCCCAGGACTTATATACCGCATGTAACTCAAATTCAATGATGAAAAAGTTCAGAAAAAACTGAAAATAAATTCGTATTTATTCAAAACAGACTCAACTGGCTATTTTGTACTAATATTATACATCTATAAGAATCTCAAGGTCACATCGAAAAATTTCACTTATAAATACCTATTTGAATCATAAACTGAAAAAGAATATTGGAATACAGTCTATCGGAGTGATGAACCAGAAACCGCATACAGTTATTTTATCAACAAGATTTGTGAATATATCGAGCAATGTCCCAAATGAAACAAAAAAGTATAAACAACAAAAATGTAAAATTAAAAGCTTGTATGAGGCCGGCGCTGCTCTAAATTCATTTAGTCATAGATGTTTTCTAAATAAAAAACTCAATAAAAATAACACTTAAGTAATCAGGAACGAATAAAAAAATTATATAAACTTTCTCTCATTTATTGCGAACCATAAAACAGGGGTACTACGATTAAAAACTGGCTGAATTCAATGAAAACATCAAGAAAATTTTAATAATAATGAGATAAAAAGTTCAAAATGAAGTACAAAATATGAATAATCGGTCATTGACGAGAATTATAAAAAACTGGACTTTGAGAATGACATTGATAATCATTCCAATTTTTTCTTTTCTGGTACTGTCTTCAAAATAGCAGACAAAATCAGTAAGTATGTAACTTCTGTCCAACAAACAAGCATTCGTTCCAAAAACATTATTTATGTACCCAATAAGAAAAAATCAACTAACCACCATTTTTCTAATTTGAATAACAATACAGCCCCTGGACCCGACGAAATATCTGTTCACTTGATGATAAAATACAATATTATTATGGATCTTTTGTGTTACATCTTGAATTTAACTCTAACAAAATGTCAAGTTCCTTCAGCTATTAAAATGGTGATAAAACAAGCAACAAATTATAGACCTATAAAAGTGATACATTATTTTGCCAAAGTTTTTGAAAAATGCGTTAAATATAGAATTATAATGAATAACTTTATTATTTAAAGTAACAATAATAAAGTAACAGCAAAAAAATAATAATAAAATAATAGTTGGCGCATTGGGGCGGCTTAAATTAATTCGGTGGCGCATTCGCTTTCACACCTGCAGGGACACCCGGAAAAACCTGAAACACCACATCATTATGAAGAGTTGGAATTGGTTAAATGGTAACTCCAAAAGAGGTCCGTCGAAATTTGAATCTCTGATTTCCGGTAAAACAGGACGTATGGGGTCTCCAGAAGAATTATTAATTGTACCAACAATAATATAATCTCTGAATCACAATTTGGGTTTAGAAAAAATTTCTGTACAGAGAAAACTATGTGTGAGATCACAAATAATATCATGTTGACACTGTTTCCAAAATAGAGAAAATATTCTTACAATATTGTCATGAAGCGTGATTTTATTCAATTCAAAATTGTTGTTTTCTCTCCTGAAGGCTACAATGGCAGTTCAGTTCCAGCTATGCACTCATTTGTATTTGAACAGAGTCAACACCCTGTATAGATCAGTGCAGTCAAAAACAGCTGGAAATCGATTAGCGAATAACGCTGATCAAGACATTTATGAATGAATGTTGTAAAATTAAAAAGAGGAGACAGTGAGTTGATCGCGAAAATTAATCGAAAAAACATTGAAAAAAATCAGCTGATGACACTTCTCCCTACGGCACCCTAAATGGTTTTACTAATGCAAGTACAAATGTTTTATTATTATTTGCTGATTAAATCTTTATTTTTCTTAATGTCTTTTCTCTAATCAACAGATCTTTCATTCTCGCAGCCTAACTGCAAAACCCCCTCAGGGACAAGTCAAGGTAAGTAAATAGGTATGAAACGGACTGTCCTTAAGCTTAAACTAGGTGTTACAGCCTTTAAAAAAGTCCCGATAATATTTCTGGATGATGCGAAGGTGTTTTATACTGTCAATCATAAAATTTTATTTGAACGCCCTGAATTTATAGGAATTAAAGATGTTGATGTAGAGAAATTGAAGGATTTTGTCTAATAGAAAACTCATAGTTCAAATAAAACAACACCAATTAACCCTTTACCAGAAACCATGAGCGTACCACAGGGGACAGTTTTGATTCCAAATTGATTTATATTATACAGGGTGTATACTAAATGATGTCATTAATTTCAGGTGGTGATTCCTTGTCATATTTTATGAAGAAAATTTCACATACACGTGTGTCCTAACTTGCTTCGTTTCCGAGATACGGGGTGGCAAAGTTTCATTTAAAAATCGGCATTTCATCAATTACTCGAAAGTCTTTCTGACGATTTTGATGAAACCTGATGTGGTTATTAGCAGTAGCTAGGGGCTTCTTTTCATGAAATTATTTTTCAAATTATAAGCGGCAGATGGTTACCTGATTGATATTTACAGTAAAAATCATATTTTTCCTTAAGTATCATACTTTTTCAGAAAAAATTATTAAATATCTATACAACTTTCTTATAATGCTATGAATTTCAAATCAAAGTCATTGGCGTAGAAATGGTGGTTACACACCATCAAAATTCAGAAAGTTACGTGAATGATCTTTTTTTAGTTACTGCATATTTCCTTGAAATACTATCTAATTGTATACACAAAAGTATTGTTAAGTTTAGATCGAAACAGTTAACAATAATAGGCCCAGGAACACAACAAACAAACAGTCCATCAACGACGAAACCAATAAAAGAGTTCAGGTAGAAATAAAATCTACCGCAGTATAAGAGAGTTGTATTTTTAAATGTTTAATTTGATAAACATTTTACAATGATTTTTACCATATTTATGAATCAGGAGACCCTTCGATGCTTATAATTTGAGATCTAACCTCATGAAAACAAGCCGATTGTAACTGCCAAATACACACCAGGTTTCATTAAAATCGGCGAAAAGACTTTTGAGTAATTAATCCGTCACTTGAAAACAAAGCAAATTAGGACATAAGTTTATATGAACTTTTTTTCATTAAATATGACAAGGAATCATACCACCTGAAATTACTGACATCATTTAGTTTACAACCTATATATTAATAAACTGTTCTCTATTACTAATTTGGTAGGAAAATTGATTTCTTATGCTGACGATACTGAAGTTACATTTGTGGGAGATACCTGAGCAGAAACATGCCAAAACACGTTGTGCGGAATGAAGATAATATAAGTATAATTGGCTCAACAATAACCTATTGAGTCTTAATATATCGAAAATATCACCTTTTCCTTGACAGCTAGAGACCTCAAAATTTCATGCACTTTAACACTCATCACTTCATTCATACAAATGTCTAGATACGCCTAACTGTTCGTGCCATTCAATAATGTAGACAAAATGTATTAAATACCTAGGTGTTATTTTAGACAAACATTTACGCTGGGATGATCACATTGCATTCACAGTTAAAAGACTTCGTGTTTTAATTCATAAATTCTACCAACTCAGGTACATTTCAAACAAAAAAATCGGTTTTCAATGCGTTAGCTGAACCTATATTACGTTATTGTCTTGTTGTACGGGATATGGAACTTTTAAATCGTCCCTGCACTACCTCTTATGACACCATGGGACTATCTCTAGTCCAACCCCATACAGGTTCTATCCTATTATTTATTACTTACTTTTCCATAAAACGTTTTATTTCTGTTGTCTGAATGAATGAATTTTACTGTAGCGACATAGGCCGTGGTAGTCAGCTGGTAGAGCTTTCGCGTCTCAAACGTAGAACGTATAGTGTTGTGGGTTCGATTCCCCAGCATGGTCACCGGTTTCGTGCATGAAATCACATGTTAAAAGATAAGGGCTTTGTCTTCCCCAGCTCGCACAAGTCTCTCGAAGACTTCTGAGAGTTGCGTGTAGGGGTGCAACAGGTTGACGGAAATAAAAAAAAATTGATTCGCAAATTGCTGATCTGAATCGATCGGTTAACAGGGTCATTTTCACATGAATTTGCTGGTTTTTGGTACATTTTCAACAAAGTAATTTTCAGTTGTTCTCATCAACAAAATTGTATATATCAATTTCTATGTTTCAAATTTTTTCTCCAAATAGCTCTTTATGAGTCTCACCGATTCACGGTACAACTGGAAGCAAGAATGCATGACATTAAATAGTCACCTTAAACAAATGAAACAAACTTTAATGATCTGCTGAATAGTTAATGCGCGCTCATAAATACAATTACGTAATCGAAAAAAAGGTATTATCTGTCGACACCATTTCACCTACATGAATTTTTGCAGTTTCCGATATAAAATAATTCTCGTTTATTGGGGCGTGTAAGCAAGCAAACGCTCGGTATTTTTCAAGTATTTTATGAGATTCGCGAGAATTATGATGAACAAAGTGTTGGAGTTGTCATTTAGTTACACTCCGATATTGAAATTATCTTAGCTCCCAAGATGGGATATTCAAAGTCGAAAATTATTGCCACCCAGCCTGCATCTCTAGAAGATTTACGGAACCGTATTATTAATGAATTCTAACTAATTATAGTATTTTTAACATCTAACAAGATAAACGTGACTGCTCGCCATAATTATTTGATTTATTTCAATACGTAATTGCATAATAACACGTGGCTTAAATTTAACAAAAATATAATGTCCTTTAAAACAATGTATCAACACACCCCGTGCCATTTGAAACAAACATAGTAGATTTAACTCTCCCCATAGGAGCGTGAAGACATAGTGACCAAAATTCTAGAATAACATGTCTTGACAAAACAAACAAAACTTGACTGGTCTGAACGTTTTCCAAATATTCATGTGAAAAACTTTCAACCTTGATGTAGGTACTGTTTTCAGTGGGCCACCATATATTATTGTTAACGATATTCTGTTGTTTTGAAAACCGTGAATATTTTATGTTCACTGATGATCTCAAGCTTTTCAAACCCATGAAATCATTAGCAAATATGTATCTTATTCAAATGGATTTGGATAGGTTATGTATTGGTGTAATAAAAATAATTTACATGTTAATTTTGTTGAATACGTCTAAATAAGTTTTTATAATGTATTGGAAACAAAATGAAAATAACCAAAGAACAAAAATAATATCTCGGTAAAATAATCATTCTCCCAACTTGATTTTACGAAATCACCTCACAGACTTCTTCAAAGTTAACTTTGAATAATCAAGCCATCAATATATTGGCGAAACATTTTTCGTAATTTTGAAAAATTATGAAATGAGTAAGTTGTATGGGCCGTGATGGTAGAGCATTCGCTCCTCAAGCAGAGGGTCGTGATTCAATTCCCAGCATGGTAACTGGTCTCGTGCACACGTTGATAGGTAAGGGCCACGTCTCCACTAGCTCGCACAAGTCTCTCAACGACTTGTCAGGGTTGCTCTAAGGGTGCAGCTAGTTGACGGAAAGAAGAAGAAGAATTATCAGCATCTAACAAATTTTTTTGGTCTTTCATTAATTTCATTATGTTCCGGGAATAACACAGTTAGATGAAGGAAACGAAAACAAGAAATTGTCGGTAAGGGAAAACCCATCTCAAGGAACACTTTGGTGGTCATAACTAAGGGCAAACTCATCCGCAACTACGAAGGGGAGGAAAGTAAACTGATCTCTGGAAAAGATGAAGCTGAAGTACCATCAAAGCAGATTATAACTTGTTACCTACGAACCTTTTCGAACCTTTGTGACCTCCTAATGAAGGTCAGTATGTCCGACCACTTCAAGTAGATAAGTTCCTCTTGTTGGAGTTTCTCAACTCCGAAGGTTCCAAATCTTAGTCTCCCGTATGCCTCACACTCGCCGAGGAAGTGAGATGAAGTTTCTTCGCCTTTTTCTCATTTTCGGCAAGTGGGGCTGTCTTATATACCTATAAGTGATAGGTGTCTGCCTTACTTGTTATGTCCTGTTAGTATTCCTATAAGGAGGCGTAGTGCTTGGCGGTTTCTGCCTAAGAGCCATGTCGTCCTTGACTCATTGGAGTCGGCCACGTGGTCTTTCGACTGCCTGCAGCCGGTGTTATCCCTCCAAAGTGCTCTTCTTCTGCCCACTCGTCGAGGGCTGAAGAGGTTTGGCTTCTTGCGATGCCTAGTACAGGCTCCGGCCCACAGAACGGCGTTGCGGATCCGGAACTGGCAAGTCCGTCTGCCACCTCGTTTCCGCGCACTCCTCTGTGACCCGGCACCCATACCAGCTGTGAACTTCCTTCATTTCAGCTAGTTTCTCGAGCGCATCTCCGCATTCCTGTACAAGCGCTGAGCTTGGTTTAGGATGGCAGATGGCTCTGAGCGCTGCCTGACTATCCGAACAGATACAGATTCTCTATTCGGACCCTTCTTTCACCTCTTCCCTCGTAGCTATGGACAGGATGACGAACACTTCAGCTTGAAAAACTGTTGTATTTCTGCCCAAAGCGTAGCTCTCTCGTACTTCTCTTTCTTCCAGGTAGATTCCGGCTGTTTGTCAGTCAGACGCGAACCGTCCGTATAACATATTAGGCTTCCTGTGCTAAACTCCACCGTGTTTCCTTCCCATTGTTCTCTGCTCGGAATAGTAAGAGTAAACTCTCTATTCCATCGCAGCGCTTTTTACTCTGAGGGCAGAGATCGGGAACTCCTGCTCCGCCTACGTCACGATTTCCGCGTGACCTATCATTGCTCCTTCGTTTACCCAGACTCCCGAGTCCCGCATCTTTAAATGGGCTGCCATTGCCTCCTTCTTGATCCAGACTGGAAGCGGTGGCAGCCTCAGCAGTACCTCCAACACTGCGGCTGGACTCGTTCTCATTGAGTCCGTTATTACTGAACAGGCCAATCTCTGTACCTTGCTAAGTTTACGGCTTACTGTGCTGCCCTGTGCGCCTGGCCACCACACGGCTGACCCATAATGGATCTTTGGTCTTACGACTGCCGTGTACAGCCAGCGCATGATCTCTGGATTGGTGCCCCAATTGCTTCCTACAATTCTCCGCAGTTGCCATAGGATTGCTACCGACTTTTGAATTACCCTATCTACGTGCGTCCTCCATGAAAGTTTGGAGTCCAGGACCATCCCCAGGTATTTGACCTGCTGGACTAGCTCCAGCTCTTGCTCAAACATGATAGATGGCCTGAATCCATCTTTTCTCCTTCGTTTGGTGAAGAGGATCATCTCTAAGCCTAGAGCAAACTCTCTGTTGGGATGTGACACCAATGCACACCATGAAGCGTGGTGGGGCAGCACAAGTGACAACATGAGACACTTCTTACGATCAACAGAGTAGGTTATGAGCCAACCTTTGTTACTAGTAACAAGAGAAATGTTATTAAGTATACTACGTGCGATAAGTTGGGCGGTGAACTCAATTCACCCCAATAAATCGCCTGGAGAGAATGACATATTTTCAGTTCTACAAATCAGACAAGAGCTCTAGTATTTCACCATATACGACTCTTCGTGGAACTATAAACGAAACTAGAAATATCCCATCTAACTAGGTTGATTTATATTCCTCAAGTAGGCCGGACACACCCGAAATTGCTGAGCCCTTGTCTCCTTGGCGTCCTTTCTGTTAAAATACTGGATGTTCACATGAGATGTGGTGTATTTACAGAAAAATCCCCTTAATGTACATCACTGCGACTAACAGGTCATTGGTGGATCTGAGGGGGGCCATGCCCCCCCCCCCCCTAGATATGAATAAGTAGTTGATATTGGTTCAACAACCAGTCTGGATATGCAACTAAACCTTTGATTAATTGTCAACGAGAAGAAAACACGTTCTACAAACCAAAATTATAGTTATTATTAGTATTCGTATTATTCAAATTGAATGTTCTCAAATCCACACGTTTTTGAATTTCATACGAGTCATTCATCATCGAATACAACTATGAAACAGAAAATAGAAATATTCTTCCAGGCAGTGCAAATGTGTGCAAAAAACACAGGCAGCCAAATCAAAGGGCGGCAAGTTGTTTTTTTTTATATCGGAAATCGCACAAATAAAAATTCATTATATTCCACTTGTTTTTGAAAGAAAGGGTAATTTCACATTTGTTCTTCAAATAATATAAGTAAGGTTCAGTTTATAGATGTTTTTCATTGACATAGAAATAGTGAAGAGTGTAATTGAATTTATCGTAAAAATGGTAAGTAGTACAACTCTGAGATTATTAATGAGTTTGATTTTTGCATATTTTCAAAAACCGATAAACAGTGTATAAAATTATAATCAATTGTATGAACAAAACTATTTAGAGCTCCAGTCAAATATTCAATACATACTCGAGAATTATTTAATGTCAATTTTCCCAAATTTATCAAGTTTCAACTAACAAGTATTTTTATGATCATAGTGTCATGGCGAAAAGAAAAAAACTGAAACCTTCTATTTGATCTGGAGAACTGAGCTGAGCTGTTTAATTCTTCAGTTGGATAGAAGGAAGAGTAATTCTTATTTTTGAGAGTATAAAAAAGCAGAAAATTGAACAACCAACTCAAAGTATTCAAAGCGAGGCAGGACCGTCCTCTTTATCACGAGAAAACCGTTTTATATCAGAGGAAAATATAGAAAATGAAAATATTTTCGATATAGGTAGAGCAGTTGGTTCAACAATGAATGACTATGAAAAATTAAATTTCATCAAAAATATTTGGCATCCGCCTCGTAACCATATGTTGCCGTTTCTGGAACACAATAAAAATAACCGAATCGTGAAACTTTTGATAACATCACTTTCTGATTTTCTCATTACACTTCCTATCAGTGTTTTGCCTCATCGGAAAGAAGTTTTTCTTCGTTGAGACCAATAAAAAGTTGGCTCCGATCTACTACTTCAGAAGATAGACTACCTGGCTTAGTTAGCCATTATTAACGCCCATCCGAACTTTTCGATCAATGAGTTATTAACAGTTATCAACAGATTTGACAACAGTGGCCAAAGGCATATGGATACGTTTTTGTTTTATGTGTTTTATTTTTGAAAGTTTATTTTTATAATTATGGATTGGCGTTTTTGTCTTTTTCGTCATATTTTTATTCATGTTATTGTTCACTGATGATTTCTGGGTTCTGTTGTTTTCCGAGTTTTCAGAATATTTGCAAACAGTGACCAAAGATAATTTTTTTGTTTTACGAACAATAATTTTATAAGTGTTTTGTTACAGATGTTATATTTTTAAGACTTATTATTTACTAGAATTGTCGAATTGTGTTTTTGTTTGTTTCTTATGGATTTCATCACAACAGGCTGGCAAATCAACAGAACTTGCGATTGTATTTTTTGATGAAACAGGTGTGGGACTAGAAATTAATTAGAGGAATTTTAGTTTGTATCCCATGATAAATACTATTTGGAATTTTGCCTACATATATTCAGCTTGGATCATTCAGAAGTGCCGTCGTACTCAAGTTTTATTCCTTATTTTGGTTTACCTGTCAGATTTATAGCAAAGGCAATCAATTTATCATTTTTGAGTGGAATATTCCTGAAATGTTTTAATATAGCAGTAATAAATCCTTTGCTCATAGAGGAAAGCTGTGATATATCAACTTTAAGGCCTATTTCAGTATTGCCAACATTGGCCAAGTAAGTTGAAAAATTAGTAAAAAAATAATGTTCTCATTTCTGCTATATAATCATTCATTTATCGTAGGGTTTTTCCATTTCCAGAGGAGTCATGTATTGATTCAATTTTCAATTGAGAATGTTTCTCTTTAAAACATTCTCTAAGCTCTCACCTATTTGGTTTCCAAACAACAGAAAGCAAAAATGATGAATAAATGAGCTTTATTTAAGTAGGAATATCCAAATACACAAAAATGATAACAAATTGTATCTGTAGGCACAGTAAGTATATATACAACTAAAAATAAATTATATTATAAGTAATCCTTAAACCTAATAATCATTGATATTGAAAATAATCAACTACAAATGGAAATAACTTGAAAACAAAATGACAATTCGTTTTTTGAATTCGTGGATAGTATTTGATTGTCTCACATGAGCAGGTAATTTGTACACTCATCTAACCCTTTATAAAATATAGATTTCATTGTATTAGAAATGTTGTATTCAGGTAGGTGTAGGTGCAATGAGGATGGTGCAGTGGCAACACTCTTTTGCGACCTTACAAAAGCATTCGACTGTGTTGATCATAAGATATTGCATAAAAACTTAGAAATTTATGTTTTTATGGATTTAACATTAAATGGTTCCAATCATACTTATCGGAGCACACTCAGATAGTATCTCTTAACAAAGAAAGCTCGAAGTCTCAATCAGTCAGTTGCGGAGTACCACAAGGATCAGTACTTGGTCCAGTTTTATTTTCATTGTACAGTAATGATCTAGCAAACAATAATTAGGGGCAAGTTAACTATGTTCGCAGATGATACTACAATACTCTGATATGGCAACAACAACGATGAACTCAGTACACATATAGCTAAAGACATATCTGTAGTAGAGAATTGGTGTAATGCGAATGAGTTATCATTTAATGCTTCAAAAACATGCATTATGACCGTCAGATGCACTGTAGATTAGATATTCTTAGGGAACTCGAGAATAAGTTCTGAATCATCAGCCAAGTATTTGGGACGTTAATGCTTTATGCAAAAAAGGCATAAAAGGGTTTGTATTATCACTACATCTGTAGCAAAAGCAGTCTATTTTGCTCGGATTGATTCTCTATTGGGGTAAAGAATTTGTTTTTGGGCGAATAGATCTCAATTTCTTTTGAATGCTGTGTTCGTTTTACAAAAGCGTGCTCTGAGATCCCTTTGTGAAACTCAACCCAGAGAATCGTGTAAACTGTTGTTCAATGCTCAAAAAATATTGACGCAGAAAGTATGTGTGATCCACAAAAAAAAATTACTATAATATTCAATCCACGTCAACATACAACACAAGTAATCATAATTTTACAGTATCCCTACCAATTCCCAGAAGCACATTAATACAAAAATCCGAATTGTAATTCTAAAAAATGTTTAACCACCTGCCTTTACATACTCTATCATTGGTGGCACATCATATATTCAGGAAGGCTATGAAGGAATTACTGCTTGATAGAGTATATTACAATATGAAAGAATTTTATGACAATGTATTTCAAGTATTTTTTAAAGTTTTTCTTTTCATATGTCTGACTGTTTATATATTTACGTGCATATATAATTTATTGTAAATTGTGACTGTATACTTAAGTGCATATGTTTATAAACATATAATTTCATTAGTGAGTAATGAGTATTTCATTGATTTCGAAGTAATTGTGACTGTTTGTGGTATTTTTTCTGTTATACATATAACTTCTAATACATGACAAGATTCATGATTATAATACCAGAAATGCAGATAATATATACCCTCCTTTTTCAACATTGGCAGTTGATCAAAACTCACATATCTATCAAGGAATAAGTTTTATAATAAAAGTTGCAAAGTCCAAAAAAGTGTACCACCAGTCGCTAAAAAGCCTTTTATATAATCATTTACGTAAAACCGCCTTTTATTCTACAAAACAATTTCTACTTGTATGTTAATTAGTTCATGTCGATTTTTGTTAATGTAATTTTATGTCTAGAATATGACTCGATTTAAAATGTGTATATTTCACTAAAATTTTAATGTGATTATCTTTGTAATTTGTACTATTTAACCGATAATTATTTATTGAGAATAATACATAGATAAAAATTAATTTAAAAAATACAAAAGCGTTTTAAATATAAAATAATACCAAGATGAAAATCTTGATTGAAGTCCGGGGCACGATCTGATGGCGCATTTGTTGTTTCAGTTGAAGGAAAACCCGGAAAAACCCACAAAACTATCAGAATTCAGATTATAAACTTTCTCATAGAAAAGGACACATGCTTCCTGGGAGATGAGATAATCAATCTTGGAGGACACACGGGAGTCATCGAAGAGGTGCCAACAATTAGAATAAGGGTGTTTGCAATATGCTGTAGTGTCCATTGAAAATGCTGCCGCTATGATTAGATATCGTAAATATTATAAATTAATAGTATTAATTCTATCCTTAGCCGAATATTGGTCCAAATCCAAATTTTGTATCGGAAAATCAACCACATTGTCCAGTTTACTGCCATCAATCGAAGAAACACGTTTTAAATCTATAACTGAAATATCTGGAAATATTTGAATACGAATCACCTTTTTGAATTCCCTTTTCATTCCACTAGTTTAACAGTATGGGCTCTCATCGTCAGTCAAAGTCTCCTCTTCTGTCAACAGTTCAATACATTGTGGCTAAATTCCCGACTTCGTTTGGTAAGTCTGGAATAGGGATTGAAAGTACCCAGAAAGGTTCAAAAGTAACGGAGCAGTAATTACAAAAAGTACATCTCAATATAGACTTCAGCTGACCGGCAAATGTTTCCACAATATTTGAATTATGAGTAGCCTGATAGGGTGTGCTGTGCAATCAATTTTTTGTATCTGTATACTCCTCGCATAGATGAATAAAGTGCTATTCCATATCTGTTTTTGACTCATCGACTTGCCATTAAAATTTTTGTATTCTTCCGATAAAGCAAATTTGAATTAACTCTATCTGATAATCCATTTACATGTACTTCATAAATATTCGATGGGAATATTTGTGGATTAACACGATAATGAGTGAGGAAAAAAGTATCACGACACATTGAATGATGGTCACCTGATTATAATAAAACTACGTACTCAATTCGTTATAAGCACGTAATGCATAAAATTCACAGGATATGTTCGTATGCTGATTCCCAGGGACAAAAAGGGGCTCGCCGTAATAGCTATAAGGGTGAGGTCAAAGTTTACTGCGTTTTATTAGGTCAAAACTTCACCTTCATGAGTCTTATCATGTGAAAGTACCCTCCTTATTCATTGTGGGTAGATATTTTGAATACACCAGCATGGAATGAAATTACCAACGAGTGTAGCATTTTGATGAATCCTTTGAAATTGTAAATCCTACAATATACAGGGTGCTCTGTGATACATCTTTTGAACTGAAACGTTTGTGATGAAAAAATCGTTTGGTTGTAGGTAGCCGTATTAAATAGATATACAAATGTTGCATCAACCCTATGGTACATATTCAAGGGTACCACAGTATGACCAGTCCGCACATGTGTGATTTTTTTAATAGCTTATTTTGAAAATTGACTGTGGTATCAAATTCTGCTTCAATTGAGACGAGAAATAACCATAAAAATAGTAGTCACGTGATTCGCATTATCTGTCAAATTTTATTTTTTTTTTTTCAAAAAAATTCCAAATGTGGGGTTATTCCTCAAAATATCGAAAAAAGTTACAGCTGCATGAGATGATTTTCATATTATGAATTTTTTTTGTGAATTGCACTAGTATCAAAACAAGACTCAATACAACATTCACAAAACTTCTTAGTTTTGACAATGATTTATAACAGATACATTTTCTTTAAATTAGCACCATATTGAATGTGTAGTTTTGTACAAAATCCAAATAGTGCTATTAAAATTTGGCCACATGTGATGCAGAGTTTATTTGTTTTTGACCCTGTATTAACTTCATGAAATATCTATTTTTGAAGAGGTAGTTTGTGTCTGAATGTATTACACATTAATACTGTTTTTTTTTAAATTGTTTTTTCCGTTAACCAGCTGTCGTCCCTTTACCAACTACAGCCCTCAGAAGTCGAAACTTTTTCGAGCTAAGGATTAACGAGGCCTTACCTTTTTACGTGCGATTCCTAGTACTTTCTCGGGCCATCAAAAAAATGAATGCAGTCGCCATGGTTCGAACCATCGCCGACTGACAGCCAAGTGATTGAACAATGTCACTTTAACCACTCGGCTACCTGGCCCATTTGCAGAAAATAGTTTGATCAAAAAGAGTTCAATTTTCTATTAATAAAATTGTAAGATGAAAATTGAACGTATTTAAATTTCCACCTTTTCAATTTATGCAAAAGTATTTTTGGTATTCGAATATTAAATAGAAATCAATTCAAACACTAAAATTCAATATTACATTTTTGTGTTCCTTCCATTGCATTCAATACAAACAATTATTCTTCTTGACACATGTTTAATGGAGTTTCTGATACTGAATGATAGTAACAATAGCCTTTACTTTCCAAGAGTTTTCCATTCATAGGAGAATATTAATGAATAACAAAACTTGAAATGTTGTTAAGTAGTAAGTAGATTGAAGAATGATGATTGAAAAATAACAACTATAACATCATAATAAAAACAGTAAAATATCAATATAACAATATCGTATGAATTTTTCATAATAGAAATATGTTCCCTGATGGAACACGAATTAATGTCAATTCGACTGCTTAAATCTAATATATAGCTTCGGATCACCGTTTCCAAATGATCCACATTACGGAAAGGTCTTTTGTTGCTAACATTTTGTTTTAGGTATCCACACAAGAAAAAATTTCAGTGCGGTTCAATCCGGAGTTCAATATTGAGCCCGATTACTTCTCCCCTAAATATTTCCTAAAGGCGTTCTTGAACCTGTCTTGTAGTATGGATGGGAGTACCGTCACACTGGTACATATCATTGTCCAAAACTTTTACGATCCCGGTATTTAGGAAATTGTCGGCTTCCTTCAGAATTTAAATGACCTCTTGCAAAAGAGGTTGTAGTGACTCATTACAACCGCTTTTGCAAGGTGGTCAGCTATTTCACTCTCATGTCTCATGTATGCTCTCGTGCTCTAGCACCCACGTCAGAGGTCAGATGTACTCTGTTGTTTTACTTTTTTCTGTTTTATGTTTTTACTTTTGACTCTTATCTGAAAGATTTCCACATATACCATTTTTTACATTTTATTGTACAAAGTTTGATTGCGTGTATTCCTCCCCTTTTTAGTACTTATCAACGAACGGGACATTTTGCTTTGGGAAATATTTCCCCGAAGCTACAATCTCCAAAAATTCTAATATGATAACGTACCTACCATCTTTCCCATGGTTTTCTGAACTGAACTTTCCTTTTCGTGGGAACGCGTAGATAAAGAACACTACCAACGATAGATATCCGAACTACTCCGAAATCCTGAGATATTGAAACTATTCATAATCTTTACCTCACGAATGAAATCTTCAGGGCTATAAAAAGACCGAAAATATGCAAAAGTCCATGACCTGAAATTGAAGTTAAGTCAGAGACGCAATTAAAAAATCCATTCGAAACATACGAAACGAGGAGTCACATATTAATTTGGATTAGTTATGACACGCAACACGTTTTTTGGCGTAGGCAATAGTTACTTCGTAAGAGAATATTGAATTGATAGAGTTCTCGGTGTGTTGTATGGTTTTACTTCTCCATTACGAACCACCATCTCGGGAAGAATTTCGTAGAAACAGATTTGATTCTTATAAAATAAACTACTGAAGGAAGAAGTGGAGAATCTGTAGCAGGAAAATGAGAAAAATAGCATTACAGTTTTTGTTTTAGAAAACGATAAAGATTCTCTGACAATAGAGAATATCTGCCAGCAATTCGAAACCTTGCTAACAGTGAAAGTGAAGCCCACGGATATCAACAATTTCTATACGCTGGGGAAAGCTATTACGAGTCCACTCAAAATAGAATTCGTTACTCATTGGATGAGGAGTATTATTTTGAAAAATTGTAAAAATCTGAAAGGGCGGAATATTAGTATCATTGCCGATCAAACGCACCAGCAACGGGAAGAATAAAAAATTCTAAGGAAACACTTACTGTTGGCAAAATTGAATTCATCGAATGTTTGTTACATAAAACAGAAGAAATCATTTGTCAACGATAAAGCTTACCAGGTGTTTGATTCAATTCAGAAGGACGAAGACTTGGAAGCGAAAACTTCTTCAAAATCAAACAGCTGCCCTTCAACACCAGAAGCTACTAGAGAAATAGTGAAAGACCCAGGAGTACCCTCAAGTCAACGAACAACTACAGAAAAAATAATCAATAACAGCTCAAACAACACATCGGAAGGAAATATCTCTAGAATTACAAACAAGCCAAACACACGTCGACAAGGAATGAGCGACGCTATAAACAAAAGAAAAAATAGTACCAAATAATAATGATAATAGTTAAAAAAATATAATATTACCCACCTACTACTTATTCAACATTTATTAATTTACTCACTAATTTATATAATACGTATTCTTATTCTTTTATAATGGATAAGTATATTCGGGACTTCGAAATAGATCACATATAGTGTAGCTACTACTGAAGAATGTAAACAAATACTGGATATAAATAAAAACTCAAAAAAATTTAAAATCTTGCAAATGAATATCAGAAGTATCAATAAAAACTTAGATGAATTTATAGTGATGCTACAGAGAATTCTAAAATCGATTGTCTGATTCTGAGCGAAATTAGAAATATAATCGATATGGTTATAACATGATATACAATGAAAGTCATTTTAATTAGAATGATGGGGTTGTCTCTTATATCATAGCATGTTATAATTTCACACATGAAACGGCAGTGGTGTACGATGGAATAAAGGCACTTCAGATAAAATTGAACCTAGACATACAAAAAACTATTTTAATCACAACCTTATACAGATCTCCAAATTCTAATTTATAAGAGTTCAATAGACATTTTTATGACTTCCTCGAAAACTATGATCATTGTTTTTGGGAAATATAAATATTGATCTAACAAAATCAGATGAAAAAATAGAGTACAAAATAATAGTAAAAGCTGTCTCGATCACATTTTCATGAAATCTAAGAGTTCTGATTTGAATGACAAAATAATTCCATTTATTTCAAAAACATAATATTAAAACAACTATACTACAAATAGTGGTAGGTTGTGTTGGTACAGAATCGAAAAGGAAAGATAGTAAAAATAATTTTATAAAACGTATCAACAAAAACAAAATACAAGATGAACTCAAGAAGATTACGTGGGATAATGTATACTCTGCTCCTACTCCAAATCATGCGACTAAAATATTTATCGATATCGTTGTCAATGGAATAGATGCATGCACAGAGAGAAGACGCACAAACAGGAAAAACATAAAAATAGCCCCTTGGGTAACGAATGGTCTCCTGAAGTCTATTAATAAAAAAAAAACCATCTGATGCATGAACAGCCTTATAATGATGAATTGAAGACACAATACAAATGGTATCGAAATAAGCTAACTTTCCTTATAAATAAAACGAAATCCAATTTTTACAAACAGCAAATAGACAACAACAAAAATAACTCCTTAAAACTATGGAACGTAACTCAACAAATATCTAAGACAAAAAAACAAAAACATTCTGTAGTTAAAATAAAACATCATGCAACTGGTGAAATTCTTACTGAAAAAAGGCAACTAGCGAATACATGCAATACAGCTTTCTCAGAAATTGAAAAAACTCTCGCTATCAAAATAAAAACCAACACGAATTCAAGAATGAAAAGAGTATCTACTCATTTGTTTTCGAAGAAATAAGCCGACTGGAAATAAAAAACACAATTTTTGAGCTTAAAAATGGAAAGTCGGTAGGAATTGATGACTTAAAAGCTGAAAATATTAAATAATATAATACTGTCCAATTGAAAAGTCAATTTCAAAGTTTCGCACCTAGTTTTAGCGGTTATGCCCAGCAAGATGCTCAGGAGTTCTTACGATACCTGTTGCAGGGTCTACATGAAGACGTGAAAAGAGTAGCAGATAAGTCGAAATCCATTATGACATACAGAGATGAGAAGTTAGGTGACAGGGCGAGGGCTCAAGAATCATGGTCAGATTATTCTAGGATGGAGAATTCCAAAATTGTAGATAAATTCGTTAGCCTTTCAAAATCAATATTGAAATGTACTCATTGTGGTCACTGTTCAGTCGCCTTCGATCCGTTCTGGGACCTTTCCAAGTGTGAAGATGTACAACACTTGGATGTAAAAATAGAAACAAAGGAAGTCAACAACAGGAAGCCAACCACACATTTGTGGCTTCGGTTAGAAGACCTTGTTCTTACAAGGCAACAACTAACGTCGCCACGGAGGCAGCTATAGCTACCAGCGTGACAATCCTACCCAGGAAAATACAAATAAGGATGGATTTAGCGAGGGGCAATATATGAAAATATAAGTAGAAATGTTATTGGGTATAACCCTCAAAATGTTCTGCAACCGTAGAAACGTGTTTCGAGCTTAAGCTCTCATCAGTACGGTAAAATCAAGTGTGAAGATGTACAACACGTGGATGTAAAAATAGAAACAAAGGAAGTCAACAACAGGAAGCCAACCACACATTTGTGGCTTCGGTTAGAAGACCTTGTGCTTACAAGGCAACAACTAACATCGCCACGGAGGCAGCTATAGCTACCAGCGTGACAATCCTACCCAGGAAAATAGAAATAAGGATGGATTTAGCGAGGGGCAATATATGAAAATATAAGTAGTTTTAATAACTTTCCTACTCATATTTTCATATATTGCAGATTTTTTTGCATGTTTTCTTTCTTTTATGACTTATAAATAACTTGTTAAATAATGAAAACAGAGCTATAAATCTCAATACAACTTTGTTCAGCGGTGAAATATCTATAAATTAACCTTTACATCATATCTGTATCTCATATAGTTTAAATTATATACGTGTTTTAGTTAATATTTATCTAACTTGTTTTTCGTTAGGTATGCATTTCATATCTTAATCACATCACTTACTTATTTTGGAATATTTTCATTTTCTATGCTTTGTAACAAGTTATTCTGGTGAGCAGCTGCTTCTTGCCATGTTCGATTCTTTTGTTAATTTTTAATAATTTGATAGAAAAAGCAATTTTTTTAAATGAACAATAGAAATACCTATGATTAGAAGCTACAATAACTTATTAAAGAGCATAGAAAATGAAAATGTTGCAAAATATAGGCGAGTGATGTAATAAAGATATAAAAATTCACACCTAACGAAAAATGAGCAAGATAAATATTAACTGAATCATGTGTATAATTTAAACTATATGAGATACAGATATGATGTAAAGGTTAATTTATAAATATTCCAATACTGAACAAAGTTGTAATGAGGTTTATAGCTGTATTTCCATTATTTAACAAGTTATAAGTCATAAAAGAAAAGAAAATGCAAGAAAAAATCTCAAATTTTTATAAACAAATGCTTATAATAGCAGATAAACAATAGTTATGAATTTGTTAGTTATCTTATTTCAAGGACTAAACAATCCTCTATAAGAACAACATGAAAGTCTATTATCGTATCTCTAATAGTTTATCAGATCATGCTGCCGGTTCGACTTCGGTGCAGTGTAATATTAAAAAGTTTTATAAAAAATAGAAGATTTTTTTTAGTACTTTGATCTATATGCCTGTTTTGTAATTTTTTTAGATCTATAAAAAAAATATAATGGTTGTTAGAATCTGTTTACAACAAATTGTTAAGTTAACAAACAATGAAATTAATTATAATTTTTTTTGTCAATCCATGAAGAAATGCCTATTATATTTTTAAAGAGAAAATAATTAATTAACTAATTATTTAAACAATTAAAAAATGAAAAAAACGATTATAAACATTAGAAAAAATTTATATTTTTTTCAATTATAATTTTGCCAAGAAAATAGAGTGGTAAAAATATTTTTTCGAAAAATAATAATCTTGTTTATAAAAAATTGTTTAACAAATGATTTAAAATTTTTTTTCCAACGTTACTGAATGCCATTTTTAGATACAAAAACAGCAATGACATAATATTTAGTGAAAACAAAATTTATCAACAACATTTCTTGGACTTTTCATTTTTTGTCAAATTTAAATAATCATTATAAACAAAACGATAAACTTTAATTTACTTCTATCGCGTGATCTTGTTGACTATACGTATAAGAAGGGCCCAACGAAGCCAAAAATTTATAGATATATTATTTAAACTTTTATGTAGTCATTTAAGATAACAGAGATTCGAAAAAAATGTATTAATTAACAATAGTATAACTTCTTGAGAAATTGACATAAAATTTTTTTACAACGGAGATTTTTTCTTTCAAGTGTCTAGATGATTCCATAATTTGTTCAAAATTTTAAATTAATATTTGTTACTAAAAAAAAATGTATGTGGTACAGTGTCTTTAGCGGTAGTGTGTCTATGTTGTTACGGCTGTGCGGAGACCTATTTTCGGCGTTGAATTAAAATTATAAATAATAGAAATAGAGTTCCGGAAATCGGAACTTTTTTCTTGAAGATTTCCTCCTCTGTAAGAATCTTTTTCAAAATTCCTTAAATGTTAATAGTTTTTGAGTTATCAACAAAAAACGAAATGCTACCTTTTTTTATCTTAATTTGTTAATAACATTTGCAATTTTTTATGTGCTAATATATACAGGGTGTTAATTAAGTACGTTGACAAACTTCGGGAGGTGATTCTTTGAAGGTTTTCAGGACGAAATGTTCATATAAACATATGTCCCAAACGGCTTGGTTTTCGAGATACAGGGTGATAAAAATACATTTTTTTCAAGATTTTTTAGAGTTAACTTCGACATTTTCTACAATAATCAGTTCAAATTAGGCAAGTACAATCCATTCAATAGTACGCACGATACAAAATAATGCATTTCTCAAATAATTCACAGGGTCCTCCTTTTTTCAAAGTCAAGCTTTGTTCAACCCTTCAGAATTTTTTTTTCCGCCGCCACTGACATATTATGAGAAAGGAATATTGAAATTTTGTTTCATTTAACATCTTTTTGCTATCTTGATGTTTTTCATTTACTTGTACGGTTCAGGAGTTACAATGAAAATATTAACGCAAACATTTTCCAGTAACGCATAACATAAAGAAATTTGAGAAGCATATAGTCTAACAAACTTGAAGGGTGATTCTTTGAAAGGTTTCAAGATGAAAAGTTCATATAAACATGTCCCAAGCGGCTTGGTTTTCGAAGTACAGGGTGATCAAAATACATTTTTTAGGAGTTTTTGGAGTTTACTTCGAAATTTTCGACAATAATCGATCCAAATTAGTTCAAATTGGACAAGTACAATCCATTCAATAGTGCGCATGATATAAAATAATTCATTTCTCGAAGTGTCATTGCCACTCTCCAAAGATTAGCGCGTGACGCAATACGTCATTTTGTTCTCATTACACAAATAGCTATTTTCTGCTCGTGTAGAGAAAATGTAATGTTATGGAGCTCCCATACATTTTTTACCATAACTCAGGTTGAATATGTATTGCACAAAGTTAATTATGGCAAAATAATTTTGGACATTTTCAATAGTGAATAACTTTATTATCAAATACTAGAGCAAAGTAACATAAATTCCCTAGGAATAAAATTAAGTTCAGAAAAGGACCATTATTGAAATTGATATGTCAGAGCAGCTGCTGGAAATGGCCACCGCCAACTTCAATGCATGCGTTTATGCGCCTAACCATAGACTGGCGGACACGCTCAAAAATACCAGGAGTGTTTCTTATAATTCCGCATGACTCCTGTATGCGATTCCTCAGGTCTTCTTCACTTTGAACTGGAGTTCGGTACACTAATGATTTAAGGTGCCCCCAGAGGAAAAAATCAAGTGGATTCATATCGGGTGACCTTGGTGGCCAAAGTTGTGGCCCACCACGCCCAATCCAGCTATCAGAATAATTCTCATCTAAATATTGGCGTGCAACCAATCTGAAGTGTACTGGAGCACCATCATGCATAAACCAAATTCCAATTCTTTCCCTCAGTGGGATCTCTTCTAGGAGTCCAGGTAAGATGAATTCAAGAAAATGTCGATAATGGTCACCATTGAGTCTATGAGGCAGAAAATGTGGCCCGATAAGGAAATTCCCTACAATTCCAACCCAAACATTCACAGAAAACGTCTCTTGAAAATGGTTTTCAATCACGGCGTGTGGGTTTTCATCAGCCCACATATGATTGTTGTGAAAATTAATAATGGCTTTACGGGAAAAGCATGCCTCATCGGTGAATAACACTTGAGATAAAAACCATGGATTTTCCAACAATTCATTTCGAATCCAAGTGCAAAAAGTTAATCTCTTTGGAAAATCCCTCGGCAGAAGAGCTTGAACACGCTGTATGTGATAGGGATAAAGTTGTTGCTCTTTTAAAAATTGCCATACCAATACATGGGTTACGTTAAACTGTGCCGCAATTTGTCTTGTACTGGTGTCTGGATGCTGCTCAATTTCGTTAAGTACAGCTTCTTCTATCTGAACTGTTCTAACTCTCCTGGGTCTTCCTATGAGAACAGCAGACCTCTTGAAAGTACCCGTTTCACGAAGACGGGAGTGAATATTGATGAACATTTGTGTGCTGGAAATATGACGTTGTGGAAATCTTTCTAGATACATTCGTCTGGCGGCACGAGCGTTACCATCAGCCATTCCATACACTAAGTGCATGTCTGCCATTTCTGAATTTGTATATTCAACGATTTTATCCAAAGAAATATTGAATGAATCTGCTTTATAGCTTGCACTAATGAAGAATTAACAATGAGACAGTTTCTCAACTTTCGATAACTGTCAAGTTGTTGATATTTAAATAAATGAATTAATATCAAAGCCCACTTTGCTATTTTTATTAATTCAAATTGATTACAAAATTTCTGCGTTACTGCAGAAGAAAAAACAAACCGAAATTTCTGATAAAATAATGTACTCGGTACGGAAACAAAAATTTGTTTGATTTAGTTTTTCGGAGTTATGACCAGAGATTCATAAATGAAAATCAAATGTGTAATGATCTGCGACTATTAGATAAACCCTATTAACTATCTTCCATTACAGGATTACCTTTCGGAAGTTTTTTATGTTGAAAAGGAAACGTTCAATTGAAAACTGAAAAATATCTTTTTTTAAAATAACAAAAAATTTGTATGAGTTCTCTATCAAGACTGATGAGTAAAAACATTTTTAATCAAATATCTCAATGAAAACGCACATTTTTACCATCAGAATCTTCAGGTTGAAAGTTAAGGTTTTCCCAATATCTGTCAGATCTAGTTTAATATCCAGCGTACCGCAGTGACGGGGAGATAGTAGTTTTCTGTTAGATATCACAAAAAGAAATCACATCTTTACAATAACAAGCTTTTATTTAGCTTTACTTATAACTAACTAACAAACAATTTAATAAAAGTTGAATTTGACCCACTTCTAATACTCCGATTAATTTGAAATTTGGCAGGTTTCCGTAATTCCGGTGACAATGCATTAAAAAAATGTTTGTTAAAAAACAAAATGGCGGCTCCAATATGGCGGACGAGTTTTGTGATTATGATCCGATTCTGTTCAAAATTGGTATGTGATGGTTTTTGGGTTGGAGATTTTCAGTTTCACATAAAAAATAAACTAAAATGTTAAAAATGAAAATTATAAAAAGAAAACATTTAAAAGTTTTTATACAATACACTGAAAAGGAAAAAATAATTCATTTCATTGTTTGATCTAGGTAATCTTGTACAGAAAGATTTTGATACTCACAGAATAACCTACAAAAAATGAAACAAATTATTTTTTCATTTTCAGTGCATTTGTATAAAAGCTTGTCTTTATATTTTTTATTGTATAATTTTTATTCATCGTAGATTTTTCTAATTCTGAAAAAATATTTCCATCAATTTACAATAATTGAAAATGTTTAATTTTCAAATTTTCTAATGTTATGCCACACTGGAAAATGTTTAAATTAATATTTTCATTATAGCCCCTGAACCGTACAAGTAAATGAAAAAATGCAAGATATCAAAAAGATGTTAAATGAAAGAACATTAATTATTCCTTTCTCATAATATGTCAGTGGCGGCGGAAAAAAAATTCTGAAGGGTTGAACAAAGCTTGACTCTGAAAAAAGGAGGACCCTGTGAATTATTTAAGAAATGCATTATTTTGTATCGTGCGCCCTATTGAATGGATTGTACTTGCCTAATTTGAACTGATTATTGTCGAAAATGTCGAAGTTAACTCTAAAAAATCTTGAAAAAAATGTATTTTTATCGCCCTGTATCTCGAAAACCAAGCCGTTTGGGACATATGTTTATATGAACTTTTCGTCCTGAAAACCTTCAAAGAATCACCTCCTGAAGTTTGTCAACGTACTTAATTAACACCCTGTATATTTATTATAAAAAATAATAACATCCTACCAACATATGTGGTCTGTATAAATAACAAGGAATACTATAAAAACGTATAAGAATACAATAAATAATAAATTCAAAATATCTCAAGACTATTTGAAGAGATGTTTTCTGTCATTGACAATAAATATGTGCTCTCATTATTCTTATGGAAAATTTCAGAACGTCAAGTGCTATAAATTTAACAATTTTCATAGGTAAATTGAATTTTTTAGCAAAATCTACAAAGAATTTAGTGATGGTTCCTCGAGCACCAATGAATAAACCAATAATTTTTAATTCACCAGCTATTTTATATTTTTCCTTGAAGAAAGGGATCGTGGGTTCATAAATATGCCTTTTCTCCATATCAACATCAAATGGTTGGGATTCATCTGATTCGAATTTTATTGTTGGGTCCAACAAATTTCAAAATATTTTTCTAGATGTCATTCCGAATCGAATGAGCCATCGCTCATATTTTTAGGAGCTTGATCAAGAATCAACATATTTTTGAACTCGTTAATCAGACTACTAGTCAACATGGTTTTATCAAAGGAAGGTCAACAGTAACAAATTTAGTATGTATCACAGAGCAAATATTTGAAACTTTCGAGGAAAGCTCTCAATGTGATATGATTCATACAGATTTTTCGAAAGCTTCGATAGGCTGGAACATGGAATTCTTCTTCACAAACTATCAAATTTTGGGCTAACACTGAATCGCACACCTTTATTTCAATCTTACCTTCATGAGAGAAGGCAGTATGTCAGCTTCCATGGCCACAGATCTATATTGAAATCCTTCCTACATCTGGTGTACCCCAGGGGTCCAACCTTGGGCCACTATTTTTCATAATGTTCATCAATGATATTGTTGATACTCTCACCGTTCGTCATTTACTGTACGCCGATGATCTTAAGATATACCATAAAATTTTCACCAGAGAGGACTGTACTCTTCTCCAAGAAAATCTTGATTGCGTCAATGTCTGGTGCCTCGAGAATAACTTATTCCTTAATGTTTCCAAATGTCATGTTATGTCCTTCACCGCCATGCTGATTATAATTCTTTACAATTATGAAATGAACAATATTGTACTGAACCGTCCTGAAACCCTCTAAGATCTAGAAGTAACATTTGACAAAAAACTTTCCTTTAGGAATCATATTGAGCACGTCATCAAAAAACTTATAGTATTCATCAGAGTGACAAAAAAAATTGGGAAGGAATAGGAAAATTCTGCAACTATATTTCACATTTGTTAGATCAAACTCAGAATATGCTTCAATAGTTTGGGCACCGCATTATCAGATACATATATCCAATCTTGAAAATATTTAAAGAAAATTTTTGAAGTATGTATGTTTCAAGCTTGATGGTAAGTAACTACCCGATTCTAGGCTTTCCGTATGAGCAACTTCTTTCTAGATTTTCAGTGGATTCACTTGAATCTCGACGAAACAGGTAACATGTTATATTTTTTCTCAATCTTATTCACAACAATTTGGACTGTCCTATATTCTTAACATGTTAAACTTTCGTATACCTAGGTTCCTCTCACTTGTCACAGCCCAATGAGAAAACACCTGCACAAAATGGGGCTGTACAACGGAGAACTTTCCTGCAGACAATGTGGCAAAGGGACAGAAACAGCCAAACACGTACTGTCAGAATGCAAGGCATTAGACCGCAAGAGACAGGCAATATTCTGGAAACCCAGGCTATCTCCCGAAGAATACAACAGTCAACCGGTGAAGAACCTGTACAGACTGGTACAGGGGACTGGAGTTACGGAGTGGGTGCTGTGAAACTAACTGGAATGCACAAAAAGCCCAAGAGGCTAAGGTGCAGCTGGTGACAGGACCAGCATCCGAAAGGAAAAAAAACTATGCTCACATCTCGAAGAAATGATAATTTTTACCTCCCTCTTTGTCACACAAAAGTTAAGTTATATGCACCTGTACATAACATGTGCTCTACATATAATAAGATGAATGAAACCATTGACATTTTCTGCTGCAGTGTGGCCTTTATAAAGAAACTGGACTGTTCTGTTTTTACTACCAATTAATATTGATAAGTAGGTGTTATTAGATTAATAGTCCATCCTGTATAGTCCTATTCCATAATTGGAGCTTGTATCTGTTGAATTGTGTGATAAAAAAATTCATCAACTTTGCTTCAAAAATAGCAGAAATTCTCACTTTCTATTGAAAAACATGTTGTTGATGATTCGTAATTAAAAGTTAGTCGCATATTATAGCTAGTGGTATAAAATAGTTTTGCCGAAGTTATCAATTTTCAAAAATTCCACAAAATTTCGTATATATCAAAAAAATAGGAAAAGTGAAAGTTGCAATAGAACGTCCAAATTCGAGTCATAGCTGTAAACTCGGAATGGCCACAACATTTTTCTTTGAATTTTTCAAAATTCGAATAAACAAGCCTATATCAGCGATTATTTTTAAAAAATATTAGTTTTGACAGGCAGCTATAGTCACGTGACCGCATCCAATTAGGTCATTTTTCATATTTTTCAAAGCACAACTTAACGCCCAAGTCGAATTTCAAAATAAATTATCAATAAAAGTTTTTCCCATATGATGCCTACTCTTTGAAGGACACTGTAAAGGCATTGTTTAAACCTATACGAAAAAAAACAAGTGTGTTTAGAATTTATAACCACCTTCCATGTGGTCGGTTAAAAATAAACGGGACCCGGTTAGGCATTTAATCAGTCACGTCTCTCACTATTTCCGACATTTGTCAGTTATTGAGCGCTTCGTTAATATATAGGAAATAAATGCCCATATAGTTATTTCAGAATTGAAAATAAGTGTGATATTTGGAACGAATTATTATTTTCATGAAATTCCATATTCTGATTATTCACCAGTTCAAGGAGAAAATTGTTGTTAGTCATTTGGATCGACCGCATTTGCCCCCTTCTGGGCAAACTTCATAATGTTTGTGAATCTGATGCGATCTAAGGAAAAAATTTGGAGTATTCCTGTCTATGTGGGATCCCAATGATTTATTCATTATAAGTCTTGAATTTCACTTGGGCGAAACAGGATTGCTGAAAATGCATTGAACTTAAATTTATAATTAAGTTCAAAATCCAACCTAGAAGTTTTTTAAAGATCGAATTTCTGCGTTCATTTCGTAATTTTAATTCTCAATGAACTCTGGTCCAACCCTAAAGTATGATCACTGCACTAAACATCTTCTATGATTTTTCCAGCCACGTCCTCGTTTCCTTTTCATGTTCTATATAAGCCTTGTATTTTTCTCTCATGCTCCTTTTCCACTACAAAACAGCACAGTTAATTAGAACCCAACCGTGAATTATTGTTAGCGAGTGGACCCCATCGACCTTTAATTGGAGTAACCCTATTAAAATCATGGCTGAACGAGGGCTTGAAATCCAATCTTCTTATTGAGTGTTAGACGGTAAGCCCATGACACAACTAGCGCCTTCTACAGATTGTCATTGCAAGCATCTCGAAATCACAGGACCGGACTGAACAATATGGTGTCGTATGTTAACACTGTCAAAGTACACAAGTGAATCTATACAGTGTGGCTTTTTTTAGCCCCCCCTCCTGTTAACTTTTGAACGGTTGGACGTACAAACATAAAACAAAAACCATTTTGATTGGTATCACCGAAACTACTTTATCAAATTAATGGCATTCTGATTGCTTGATAGAGAGGGTGGGGGGACACATCGAATAAAAAAATTCAAATGGCATGGGGGTGAAACATCGTTGAAATTCTTTTTACAACCATCAAAATTTTTTCGTATTCCATTTATAATTTTTCACCATTTGCACTCGGAATATCACGTATTAGTGCTAATCTGAATGGTACCCTTATCTCGAAAATTTTTAACGGGTTGATGTGGGCAATGAGACAAAAATATTTTGAATGGTATCACCGATAATACTTTTTGAGAGAAGATACATTGCGGTTACTCTACAGATGGCACTGGGGCAGTGGGGCACATCAACTTGGAAATTTCGAAAGGCAAAGAGATCGAAATTGTGGAAATACGTATAAACAAAAATTCAAAAAAATATATATGGTTGAAAAGATAATTGAACTATCTGTTCAACGATTTGTAATTTGACCCCCATGCTATTTGAAATTTTCCCTATTACCCTATTGGGTAATCGCAATGTCTTTCATTTCAAAATGGTTTTTGTTCCATGTTTTTCCGTCAAACCGTTCGAAGTTAACAGGGGGAGCTAAAAAAACAGCACTGTATAGATCAATGCATTGACCTGATTTCAGTTTTTCAACGTAGTCCTTACGCTAGGTAACATCCTGTGTTTTTAAGAGGTCCACGATGTATTTTTGTGGCATAATTTTGTCTTAGACGTAGATATTCAGTATCATATGGTTACCATGTCCAAAAATGGCCAGCTTGGTTTTTATACAGGGTGGTAATATATTAAAACAAAAAATATAATATTTGTATACAAATGTTTTTTATTTACTCAAGATGTGAGTTTGTAAGTGTTATAATTTTAAAATGTAATTTACAATATATCTTTGATATATTTATCTTATTGTTATTATACAGGGTAGTCCAAAATATCAGTGTCAGTACCAAAAGAAAAATTCAGGTAGGTAGAATTGAAAAGAAGTAATATGGAATCATGTATCATTAAGATTAGTACACTATAGTGCATTATGTTGCAACGACAGAACGACAATGATTTATTCAAGCAGCCCGACAACAACAACTCTTTTACGTGAACATATAACACAGTTGCAATTCGGAGCTAATTCTTCAGTTATTGTCCACGGATTTAGGTATAAAATCATCATTTTCCATCTTGTCTCCAAACAAAAGGGAATCTGAAGATGTAGTAGACACTACTTAGTACTTTTACAGGTATTGTGAACTGGCAAATCTATCATAGTCTGCAGAGGAGTCATTTTTTCCCTCCATGTAAATAAAAACATTGTTTGAAATAATGGCTTTCATTTTAAGATCTTTTCCTTTAGATACTCCTTTTTTGCATGTCTTGAAGGAAAAAAAGTTCCGAAGAAAAAACGGGTTTCCGCACTTTCCATAAAATAGGCCTATTATTATTTTTCAAAAGTTTCAATTCATATTTCAAGTCGGATAATTGTTGAACAACAGCTCCTAAAATTATTTCGCATCGTGGAGAAGTTTTAACAACTATTCTTGATGATGTTATTGCATAAACTTGAATTGAATTGAATATTATCAGATTGCGATATTTTGAATTGTTACTATCAATTAATTATGAATTACTTGTGCAAAAATTTTAAATAGGGACCAAAACATTTTTTGTTCCATAATTCATTGATCTCACTGTCAAAATAATGATGATAGCGTTTATTTTCCAACAGTTTCATTAGGAGCAATTTAAAAATTTTGATTTTAAAAGTGATAAGTAGCACTGAATAGCACTATATCCTATATGAATAATTTGTAAAATTCAAAAATACGTACAAGATTTATTTTTCAGTTTACAAACACTGCAAAAAAAAGAAGTCACAAACGCTAGAAGGTGTGTTTGCATTAGTGCACATTGAATTGATTGAATCTTCAGCATTCAATTTGTATGTTATTCTAATTCGCGACAGTAACGCGGGACAGTCAATTTTACCATCGAATATTTTATACAAGCATAAAGCATTTGTTTGATTTCTGGATTTTTTCAATGATAGAAAGTCAAATCTATGTAATAAATCACGATAATTAAAACTACTTCTTGAAGGATAAATCGCATCAATTTCTAAGCTTAGGAATTGAAGGAATTTCTTTTGAACTTTATCTGTAGCAGATTGTTATTATTGTCATTTCCGTCAACCGATTGCACTCCTACGCACAACCCTCGGAAGTCTTCGAGAGACTTGTGTGAGCTAGGAAAGACGCAGCCCTTACCTTTTAACGTGTGATGCCATGTACGAGACCGACGACCATGCGAGGCTTTGAAACCTCGACCCTTCGCTCCAAAGGCGAACGTTCTACCACCACTGCCACCACGGATGATTTTATTGTCTGATTTAATCAGCCGTTACTTGATGTAGATCCATGGTAATTTTACCAACTACACAGAAAACGATTCAATCTCCACAAACGTCATTTTATCACCTCTAATGCCATCGCGAAAAGAGCTTGGAGCCGAAAGATTTTAACGTGATGTGGTTCAAGCTGGCTAATACCAAACAGACCAAATTCCTCTGCTGCATTTACCTATCACCTGATGAACCAACCAACCAACGAGTTTTTATCACTCAAATTGGACTTTATTCAGCAAAACCATACTACAGCTGAAGTAATCAACGTGGGAGATTTCAACGTGCATAACTCTTCCTGGCTCAAATTTTCCAACAAAACAGACAAGGCAGGTCGTCAAGCTGACGCTTTCGCTATCACGTATAAACGAGAACAGCTGGTCGAGCTTCCAGCACGCATTCCTGATGTCAAAAAATTGTTTTCCATTACACTTGATCTTTTTCTCATCACTAATTCTGATCCATAAAGTATAGAAGTGTGTGCTTCACTTGGGAAGTCCGGTCTCAACAACTCCTCCTCTCTTTGCTCTTTTTCTAGATCATCGAACAGCACAACACTGCTCCGTCTCATATGGCACTACAACTCATCCGACTGGAATGGCATTTGCATGTTTTTCTCAGCATTTCCACGGAAAAGGGTGTGTTTCTCATTTGGAGATTCAACACAATGCGCCGTTAGAATTTTTAAAATCATAATGATGCAGATGCAAACATATATACCAAACACGTCAACCCTGGTTTAGCAGAAACTACTCCAGGGCTGTCGCCTTCAAGCAGACAGTCCATCGATGGTATGAAAATCAGAGCCTTGACACCAGATTAGAATATGTTGAACCTAGAAACATGTGAAAGGAGACAATCGAGTTCTCAAAAGAGGATAGACCAGTGTCCAAATTATCTATATTGGTAAAAAATTTTGAAAGTGTCCTCTTTGAATATCTTTATCAAGATGTCATGCACATTTTGAATATACAACAACATGGATTTGTTAGAAAACGCTCTGTCGAAACAAATTTATTCGAATGTACTGAATATATTTTGAAAAGCATGAATGGTCGAATACAAGTGGATGCCGGTTACACCGACTTCAGCGAAATTTTTGACACAATAGGTCGAAAATTGCTGGTCCAGAAGCTGGCTGGGGTCGGTGTGACCGGTTCCGTATTGAATTGGTTTCAATCTTACGTTGGTAATCGTTAACAGGTTGTTAGTATCGGTAACTATCTTTCAAGATCAGTTACAATAACGTCTGGTGTACCTCATGGTTCACATCTAGGAATGCTTCAACTTCTTGAATTTTCTCATGTATGTGACACTGTGACACTTGCACAATTGTATCCTCATTCAAGGGGATTTTGGCCGGTTTTCAGAGTACTGCCGAAATAACGCCCTTTACCTAAACCTCAACAAATATTATCAGATGACTTTCAGTAGAAACTCTAACTTGATAACCCATAACTATACCGTGGAGGATCATAATCTCCACACGTACAGTGAAGTGAAGGACTTGGGAATTATTTTCGATTCGAAAATGACTTTTAACGAACATATTTCTTACATCTCTCAGAAAGCAAACAAAATGCTACGTTTGATTTTAAGAACAGCCTATCTTTTCAAAGATTATAATACTTTGCATACTCTTATCATGTCATACGTAAATAGTCTGCTATGCTTCGCCTCAACCATTTGGAACCACCAATATATAATATGCATGAAACAAATTGAAAGCATCCAAAACAAATCCATTGACTAAAAATTGGCAAAAAATATTTTGGAAACATGCCATAAAATCACTTCGTGAGGCGAAAGCTCAATTTGATCAGTCTTGCTGATAGAAGAGCTATAGCCGACATCACATTCTTTTTTGAAATTATAAATGGTATAATTAATTCCTCGTCTATAAATGATTGTATTCAATAGAATGTTCCACAATATTTCAGCTATAATTTGGATACATTGGCTGCTTCTCATTTAGCCGGAACTTCTAAGTGTGCTGGTGCTGCAGCTATAACCAGTGAAAAATTAGAAGAATCAAAATATCAAAATCTCTAACTGATTATCATTTCTATCCAGTTGCAGTTGAAACTTTTGGTGTGCTTGGTCCTAAATCTTTATTACCGTAAACTGGGGTGAATAGGGACATGGAGGTGAATAGGGACAAAAAAATCAATAATTGTATAAATATTTATAAATACAATAAAAATAAAGATATTGAAATTGGGTTTGTGGCAAAAGAAGGGCCATTCGTCATTTGTCAGTTTTTTCACATGAAGGCGTCAAAAAAAAATTAGACGGCATTTGGCAACACTGCCTGTCAATTGTCATTTTCTTCAAAAATATCATAACCTCCAAACTGTTGACGGAACGAAACACGTGGTTGTTATTATCAGTTCGGTGAATCTAACTGTTGATGAATTTGTATTTGGTAAGTAATTTGTCATATTAGACTTTGAGATTAAGGCTTTCATTGAATTGTTATGATTTTTTTTGTAAAGCAAGACCTAACACATGGCTAAATTGGGGTGAATGGGGACATAGCAAAGAATACGTTTGAATCGTTCGGTGCCAATATTTATAGTGTTAGGTATTTGATAATACCTATATCTACCATTTTGAATAGGTAAATAAGTTGTTTTTTCTATTCAGGTGGTGTTCAAAAATGGTCAGAACATACAAAAAGGACCCCAAAGCTGGAACACATGCTTCTGTTGATCCAGAGTGCGTTCGGAATGCAGTTCTGGATGTACAAAGAGGGATGGCATTGAGAACAGCAGCGGCGAAATGGAAAATTTCAAAATCCGCTCTGCATCGATATTGTTCTAAACCCAACCTGGAAATTGGAAAGAAAGGTGGACAAACAGCATTATCCACAGCTTTAGAAATAAAACTTGTTGAATGTTTAAAAAAGTGCGCTGAATGGGGCTATCCGCTCAGCGTTTTTGATATTCGTTGTTTTGTAAAATATCATTTAGAGCGAGAGGGGAAAGTCGTACCAAAGTTCAAGGACAATCTGCCGGGGACCGATTGGGCACTTAGCTTTATCAACAGGCATCGAAATCAGCTTTCACAACGAATATGCCAAAATATTAAGAGAAGTAGGGCCGCTGTAAGTCCTGAAAATATCAACGCCTTCTTTGAAGAACTTGGTGCCACCTTGGAAAATGTACCGCCTCATCTCATAATAAATTACGACGAGTCTGCTCTATCGGATGATCCTGGGCGGCGTAAGCTAATTTTCAAAAAGGGATGCAAATATCCCGAACGGATCATGAACCAGACCAAAGCCGGGGTCACAGTAATGTTCGCTGCAACTGCATCGGGTGAACTCCTTCCACCTTATGTTATATACAAGGCGGTACATTTGTATGAACTTTGGATCCAAGGTGGTCCCCAAGGGACAAAATATAACAGAAGCAAATCAGGATGGATTGATGGACACTGCTTCCTTGACTGGCTTCAAAAAATTGTTTTGCCATATGTCCGACGTTTTGAAGGGAGAAAAGTCCTCATTGGGGACAACTTGAGTTCACATTTGTCCCCGGCTGTAGTTCAGACTTGCGTGGAGAATAACATCTCATTTTCTTTTTTGCCAGCAAACTCAAGCCACTTAACCCAGCCGTTAGACGTTGCTGTTTTTAGGTCCCTTAAGACCCATTGGAGAGCGGTTTTAGAACAAACTAAGGTCAAAGCAAAGAATACCAATCAGCCGTTTGATAAAAAAAAATTTCCTGGACTCCTAAATCAAACTTTAATTAGAATGAAGAAAGAGGATGGTCTCAAAAACGCCATATTATCAGGTTTTAAGAAGTCAGGCTTGTGTCCTTTAAACAGACACAGGGTTCTTGAAAGACTTCCTGCTTTTGAACCAAGAGAAAATCCGGATATTCCGCTAAATGACAGTCTCACTACATTTTTGCAAGAAATGCGCTATGGAAATGAAGAATCCAAAAAAACTAGAAAAAAAAGACTTCTTGTTCCACCAGGTCGAAGCATTGGTCCTGACGACTTCAAAACTAACACTGACGAAAGTAGTGATGATGGTCATCAGAGTGATAACGCAGACGAAATTAGAGATGATGATCATCAGAGTGATCTGGAAGGAGAAAATTCCGGTGAAAATGAGGGCGAACTAATTGAAGATGTAGTAGGTGGACAAGAAGAAAATAAAATAATAAGCAATTCAGAAGACAACAGAAAAAAAATTGAGGAGCTGAAAATAGGTGACTGGGTTAGCGTAAAATTCAAATATGACAGAGGAGTTGACAAAGTATTTTATGGAAAAGTGCTACAGATTGCAGCAAACAAATTTCTTGGGACTTTCCTAAGACAGACATCTAAAATGGCATCCATATATGTATTTCGGGATGTTCCAGATGAATGTGAATTTGACAGGGAGCAAGTTGTGGATGTATTACCTTCCCCAGATATTCGAAGAGGAAGGCACACCTTTAAGAAATAATTTAGCTTTAAGAGATACTTTTATATATTTTGAAATAAAGTTTTTTTCCTAAAAATGATGTCATAATGTCCTAAAAACTTTTTTAAATAAATACAAAGTCCCTATTCGCCTCATAGAAGTATTGAATAGGGACGTATACGAGAAATAAAGACGTGTCCCTATTGACCCCACTACGGGGGCGAATAGGGACACCCATTATAAAATATATATATATATATATATATATATATATAAACCAATAACAATATGATCATATGCAGTATGTCAGTTCGTAACTTTAGGTCGTATGCCATGATATCATAAAAAAACATTTTGAAAAATGTTGTCCGATTGGTCAGGATTTTCAAAAAACCTTCAAAACTGTCCCTATTCACCCCAGTTTACGGTATTTATCAATGAAATAGGAAGGAGATTATACCAGGCAACCAATGAGAGGTCCACTTCTTTTTTGATCCAGAGAATTAGTCTTGCTATACTACGTGGAAATGCTTCTTCTGTTTTTGGCACTATACCACCATCCCACTCTTTCGAAGAGATATCGTTCATCCTACTTGAAAATATTGGTTATACTTGCTATATGAACAGTGTTATTCGGTGCTTATCCAACACAAGATGGCTGTTGGAGTATTTGAGAAGTGATGCCTATACAAGGGATATAAACACGGTCATTTCCAGTATGAAAGGAGCTTTAATCAAAGCCTTCGCATAAGTGATCAAGAAGCTGTGGTCAGGTGGAATATCAGATTGTGCAGTAAACACTGTCCCATTAAAAAGTGAAATTGCACCTCGTTTCATCGGTTGCGCCCAGCAAGATTCACTGGATGGTTTGCATGAGGACATAAGTAGAATTACAGATGGGCGTAAACCCATTTTGTCAGAAATCGACGATAAATTAAGTGCCACAGAAAAAGCTGAAGAGTTATGTTTGGAAGGCTATTTTGAAAGTGGATAAATTGAATGAGATCACTGCTGAAGAATGTTATTCCCGTTTTCGCATCTGCAGTAAGCACATTTCAACTAATATGTTTTTTTAACTCGAAGAAAGATAAATTGAAGAAAGAAGCAATGCCAGTTAGTTCTGTCGAAGCAATACACCCCATAGAGGAAGGTAAATAAACGCATTTAGTGAATACATTCATTGTTAATAACCTCCAGGTAGTGAAAACAATAAATTCAATTCAGCTTCATCTTATTCCAAGATACGTCAGTGGTTGATGATAGTGAGTAGTACAGATTGACTGAGAATATAGCAGGCACCTCTCAAAGCACTCAAACCGTTGAATAGATATGATATTAGGCCTAAAAAACAAGTAAAAACCAATTTTGAATCACAACACTCGTCCACCATCTTGTTTTTTTCTTGCAAATATGGCTATGCATATTGTCAAACCCGAATATGATCATCTGACAAATTCATTAATTCTCAGATTTTACTTGAATTCTATTGCATATTTTTCAAAAAGCTCAGATTTACCTGAATACTACACAATTATCATTTTTTTCTAATGTTCTATATGTCTATCGAAATTTCAATACACTGAATTTTTGCGAGCAGTTTATATCAATAGTTGATATGTCGATCAGTGTATATACAGTGTGGTTGCGATTGTGGTAGGGAGAAATGTCATTAGTGTCATAGAAAAAGCAGCGTTATAAAAAATTAAACTCCTGGACACCAATATCAAAGGTACCGACGCTAAGTCTAGACTACTGTTTGTGTTAAACTGCGGTAATTATGTCAGGAGTATCCATACCAGTGAAGTTCTTTACTTCGATGCTCGGTATTTCTATGAGCAGTATCGTTTCATGGGAAAACGATGTGATGTCCATTCACAAAAGTGCCTCTCAAACACTTGTTTTTTTGTTTCGTGCGAAAACCTATTTCACTTCCCGTCAATTTATTATGATTTATAAGGCACAGATCCGACCTGTCCTTGAATACCGTTTCCATATATGGAATCCAGCTCCTAAACACACACTTTAAGACTCTGACCAAAAAGAAGAGCCATTCGTCTCGTCGGTGATGCTGCGCATATAAACTCGCTCACTTCTCTGGAACACCGCAGAAAGGTGGGCGATCTGTTCCTGTTTTATGGATATATTCATGGACGATGATCTTCTGAAATATCATACCTGAGTCATCCCTTAAGAAATTTAGGAAAACAGCAATTCCTATCTTCTCTTCCGGCTCTCACGATGTTCTCTGAATATTACGTAAAGAATTATTGTTTTATTGGCAACAGAAGATCATGATGATGGTAACTTAGTTGGCGAAATGCAGGCCGAGTAAAATTGAGGTAGTTTCAAAGGTTGGGTTCTATGTTTTGTAACGATCATTTTGCCAGTGGACATTATTTAATAATTCTTAGTGAATACATTCACATACTTCGAACAATTTATTAGGACAGAAATTGAAGTTCTTTCAACCATCGGTATTCGAATGAGGGCATATGAAATTTAAAGCACTTCTATGTTGATTGTTAACCAAGTCAGATGTTTTCGTGAATCCATGTTTATTGTATAAAATGAGAAGGCCATTCTGCTACTGAAGGTACAGTACCAGTATATTATATTTCGTAATAGTTATTTCCGTTGAGAGATCAAGTATTAACCTATTAGTGGGTCAAATGAAAAATACATTTTCAATTTGAGATTTGACGGCCTTCCGATCGTTCTTGTACCGATTACATTAAAAAAAAACTATTCATTGACGTACTAATCAAATACCCACCGGCTCTTATGGATCGATCTGAATCGTTCAACTTGTAAATGGAAAACCAATCCCAATTCACATGTAATTTTGGTTGATAAGCGAGCCAGAACTTATCTATTGCGTGAGACCGCTTCACACCGAGGAGTAGAGACAAAAAAGGCTGTCTTAAGGTCAGGTTTTTCCATTTTTTTATGATTTCGCACCGCACTTCATAAGGTCTAACAACATCGTCCACCAGTCAAATTGTCAAGTCAAACAACAGTATTTTATAATTATTTTTTTCAAGATTGCGAATACTTCTGAGTATAATAATTTTTCACCAAATTGAGTTAGCTTTAGTCCTGTGTGTATTCAAAAGTGTAAACCAGATATATGGGTCTCTAAGATATGACTTCTTATAGAAATCGTTATGTAACTGAAGTAAGTATTTCTTTCACCTCCGTTTATATACTCAAAGTTTAAAAGAAGTAAATTATTAATTCTGCTTAAATTTTATTTTTTTCTTAGCTTTGGTTTTTTCCAACTGAGATGGCGCCCAGTATTACGTAGGTCCACTCAGATATCCATTATTCAATCATTAATTAATTTCCGAAAACCACGCCCGCTCCCAAACACGAATGAGCTGCCGGAGCACAAGGGCCCTTATTATCAAACCAACGAAGGGTTACAGTTTTTCCAAACGCACATATTTTGGATACCGTTCTGTTCAACTTGAACTGGCTGGTTGCCTCACTACGTTGGTTCAAAATATACAAGTTTTATAAAACAACCCACTATTGAAAATATCCAACAGTTCAGTTTCACTATTAAAACTGGCTGAAAGAAGAAGTATCATGCGTGATTTTGTCTCTGTCTGGAACAAAAAAGTTAATTTGATCTACTGAATGCCACGGATTCAATGAATGTATTTCATCAAGAGTCCTTGGGAAAAATATTCTTTTTCAAGTATAAATGGCTTGAGTAATTCGAAAAAAACAAGTTCCATTGAAGACTTTGAAGTACCTCTTTTGTTGACAATATTAGGAATATAAGATGGCGTTTCGAATAACACATCAGTATCAGATTCACGTTATACGAGGTGACACACTATGAATACAGTGGTTTATTCAAGATGATCATCCACTCTGAACATCACCGAAATCAAGTAATATATTTGGATACGAATCGGATGGAGTATTAGTATTATTTTGTTCTTTATTTTCGAGATTAATTGATAGTTCGTTAACAAAGGGAATTTGAGTTATTAGTAGAGAAGTCTACATCATAAGTGGTTAAGAACAGTGTTGGGTTCGGTGCACCGCACTATGTTGTTTTTTTCGACAGAAAACAAGATGGGCCGTCGTCAAAGGAAAAAGTGAAGCAAGCAACGCTCACCATCTTCTACGGAAAGTAGTTCTACGTGCATTGAAGGCGTATATATATATATATATATATATATATATATATATATATATATATATATATATATATATATATATATATATATATATATATATATAGGGTGTCCATTTGAAAACTTTCCACCCCTAATATCTTCCTTCCAGTAAATAATATGAGGAATCGAAAAAACAGGTCAATTTTATTGTCAAGGGGGACACTTTCAAGGAATATTTGTAGCCCTCGTGGTTCAACCCCCTAGGATGGGTAGATGTTACCCATATAATCTTAAATGGGAAGGGGGGTCAAGTGGCACATCATTTTGATCGGCGTTCAATTCGTCTTCCAATGAAGTTTCCGAAAAATGGCGTTCTAAACGTACACTTGTAATTAGAATTTGCCTGTTCTGAGATACATTATTGTATTGACTCCTTTTAATAAAAATGGTGAGAAGAGTAGGTGGCACCGTTCCAACCCTTGAATGACAGGAATAAATGTATTACGCGTGGGATTTTCTATTTATTGGTTATTTCTTTTACGAAATAAAATTTAATTTGCGAGAAAAACATTTCAAACATAAAATCTACGTACGATTATCTTATAAACTGTTCGAAATGTCGTCCATTTTGCTCTAAACAGTGATAAAGTCTGTTTTCGAACTCCCCTCTAACATTACGGAAAACTTCACTAGGAATTGACTGGCATGCTGCTGTAATTCGTCTTTTAAGTTCTTCAATATCAGAAGGTTGTGTTTCATAAACAACGGATTTAAGATGCCCCCAAAGAAAGTAGTCCAAGGGTGTTAAATCCGGTGATCTCGGAGGACATTCAACTACTCCCCTTCTGTCAATCCATCGATCCGGAAATCACTCGTTTAACCACTGTCGGGCGGAAATAAAATTATGATGTGGAGCACCGTCCTGCTGGAAATGTAACAGATCCTCCTGCAAAAGTTCATTACCTTCTGCATCAATTTGAGTTTCTAGCTCGTGGGTTATAAGAGGATCCATAGTCTCTTCAAGCATTTCAAGGTACAGATTGTCAGTCAAGTTTTCTTCCAGAAAGAATGGACCAATAATGGCGTTTCCAAGAATACCAGCCCGAACATTAACTTTTTGTGGATGTTGTGTATGCCCGAAAAATATGTTACCTTGCCATTCAGAAAAAAAGAACACTCATCGTTGAAACAGATGTTTAACAGGAGATTAGAAATGGTAATGACTCGATGAGACATGATTTCACAAAACTCTATGGTTCTATCGTAATCATCCACGAGGAGCTCTTGAATTTCATATGGATTATTATTAGATGCAAACAAATTTGAATTTGAGAATGTCCACGGTAATACCAGAATTTGACCCCAAAGAGATAGATCTTAATGAGTGGATAGAAAATATCCAGTATGATATGCAACAACGTATAAATCGACGGACAGTATTTCGATATTTCAAGCTTTGAACAAGTTTAAAGGTTCTGCTAAAATGTGGTACGATAGTTACATAAAAAGTAATTTGGAATGGTCAATGCATTCTCGGGCAGAATGAAAAGACATTTCAAGATCTACTTCTGTGGCGAGTCGGTATGCTTATGATTTATTAATGGATCTGTGTTTTACCTAAAATGTCAGAAAACTTTCCCAAAAGTAAACTACAATTTAAAAATTTCAGAAATCAAGCAAGTACAAATCACTCTAAAGCTTCCACAAGTTAGAAAATAATTGTGTGAAAAAAACAGAAAAACCAGATTCACAAAAAAATAATAAAACTGAAAATATCAACCTTATATGTAGAAAGTAACAAGGTACAGTCAAATTGTATAAGGACATCTTTCTTGGTGAAAATAGCTGCCAGGCATTCATAGATTTTGGGAGCGAATGTTTGATAATAAAAAAATCGTTAGTTGAAAAATTTCAAGTTTCAAGCAAGCAAACTCGTGAATTTTTAACGCTTTCAGGATTTTTTGGAAAAGGTATAGCTTCCACATAATATTTATCAGAAGAAACTCAAGTTAATCAAGTTTGTCTACATATTGAATATTATACATTATAGATGAATAATTGACTTCAAGTTTGAAATATTGATTGGAACTAATTTAACAGAGAATCCAAATATTATGTATTACAGGGTGAATAATTCACTTTTATTAATAAACCTGAAATGTTTCAGAATATCATACATAGTGACATTTCCGCTCAAGATAAGGACAATTTTATCACTATATATATACGCCGTTAAGAATGCATGATTTAAACAAAATATTATTTCCTACATGGTACGATGGATCATGTTTTTAGAAGATTTTTTTTTCCAAACTCTACATGATAACGAACGAAACATGTAGACGCAACTGAGCCGCAATTTTCCCCAACTTAATAATTCCTACACACAGGTGATGGTGATCACTGAGAATGACTATTAGAAAGAATCTCAGTCCCAAGATAATGTAATCAAACTTATTGTTATCTACTGTTTGATAATAATAAGCTCTTGCTATTGGGTCTTCTTGGAGGAATTTTGCACAAATATCTTTCAGAAGTAGTTCAATGTCCGTCGTGGTATTAGCCAGGGAACCATTCAGTTGTTTTCTGTCAGATGTTTTCCTCATATTTTCCACTTGGTGGAAACATTTGGAGAGAAGCGTACGTCGGCATTGTGGATATTATCCTTTCATCAATAATTATAAAAAATATAAATATCGAATTACATCACTGATTAATTGACGAGAAAATGTCTTTTTCTTCTTGATATAATTATCTTCGAGAAAACAACAATAATCTATGGTGAGTGTAGTGATTTCATATTGGTACTTCATAATGAAATAATAATCAAAATACAAAAAGATAAAGTTGCCAATAAATCGTCAGGATGAAGTAATAACAACAAGAGGTCGTGAGTATGTGTTTACCTACTATAGTATATTTAACAAAATAATGAATATACCAATACAAATATTTGCAGTAGACATAACAAATAATTGTTGGTATAATATTATCCAAAAGTAGCTCTTATAAGGATAATATGTAGAAACCTCATTCAGAATATTGCAAAAAATACAATTCAATAAGGTGGAAATGACATCATCTTATAAATAGCTATAACTTCATAAAGGACGGTGTACCTTCAACAATAAGATGTTTTCAGTACAGCAATTCCACTTGATAGCTATATCGATTGTATTTTTCTTAAAAAACATTGGGTTGCAGTTGAATTAGCAATTTGTTATTGCAAACATATCATCAAGCAGTAGTAGTACTATTAGTAAGATATTGAAAATATAGTGTTTCCATTAGCTGGAATAGCAAAAATTTATATTTCTTTTGCATACAACCTACTGAATTTTCGACCATAATAAGTATCGGATATCGAAACACAATGTTGTTGAGGTAAACAGCATCCATCATTGTGGAAAATTACTCCATCTGCTATTGACATACTACAAAATTGTTGTAGACCTACTGAGACTACAATTTTATGTTAATTCATTAACTAATTTCCAACAGTGTGAGAAGAAACCATTTCCAAAGATAGAAATTCATATTTCAAATCAATCTTTTAATGATTTCATTTTCATGCACTATTCAATCATTTGAAGAACCTCAACTATACGATCATTGAGGTATTGATAGCATCAATAGAAAGTAATGGTGATCTCATTCAGAAAGTTTGTGTTGTTAATCAGAGACAACAGAAGATTCTCATTTACAGGAATAGGTCCCTTTTTCAGGTATCGCTATCTCAAATTTAGATCAAGGCGACTGCGCATAAAAGTAGTTGCTCGAACTGAGATGTTATGATTTTCATTCATGATAATGAAGGCTTTTCTATCAAAAACGATGATTCTCATCTAGACATTTATGAGCTCAAACTGATGAACTAATTTTTCAATTTCAATGCTATAGAGTTTCAATTTGAGGATATACAGTTTCATAATGAAACATGTTTAGACTATATGCACAGTATTACACTTTAATTGTGAAATATTCCATTCATGTTATTATAATTCAGTGCTCTCCATTCAAAAATATCGTGGTGGCAATGAGATTTGGCAGTATTTTAGTTGAACTCGCATTTATTTTATTTCAAGAAATTACAGATTTCGAGAAGAACTCTTTCTCAATTAAAAGTTTTCAATATAACAAATGGATTGAAAGTCAAGTCCAATGATCACTAAGAATTATTCTATTTGTAACATTGAGAGCCTTCATTTGAGAAAGAACAATACTGTTTCTCAAGATCTGTTTTTCATTGAAACCAAAAAGAACTGCGAATTTGACTGAAGTGATGCCAACTATCAATAAAAACATGCACAAGGTTTTTCAGTGAAAAGCTGTTAATTAAAATAATAAGCGCCGCAAAAATGCTATAAACAAATTGGCAGAATGTTTTAAACACATTGAGGCCACTTTGCGGTAGATTTTCTCGATGAATTAGAGGTTTCAAATTTCAATTCGAAGGAAACTGTGAGAGGTTGAGGTAAACTAAGATTTTAAATAATTGTTATGCATTCTTTACCTATTACCTTATCTATTATTTGCATTCTGGCATTGACTATCGAAGAAAATTAACAATTAACAATTCATGGTATTCACCTCACAAATTCACACAAATCAAATGATTATTTATGTACTTGTCAATAGATTTGACAATTTGTTATTCTGTTAATTCATGGCCCTCTTTGAAAAAATCAATTCATTTCAGTTCTCAGAATTTTTTCTCCAAGATTTCAATTTGCCAGAAAACATCAGGAACGAAATTCGACTATTTTAGTTTTTGGTGAATATCTCAAAAACAACCATCGATATTCAAGATCTGAAAAAAGAGATTATTATTGCTCCCCAAAATAGAAAACTTTTGTCCAATTTAACCGACCTTGTAGGTCTCTCCGTTTCCGAGATAGCAATTGTGGGATCTGCTAAAAAACGGCCTGTATATATACAAATACATTTTATTTCTCCACAAACATAACCACAACAAGGAACACGCGCACTATGTTGCTAACATCAAGGAACAATGGCGATTGCACAATTCTGGGACCGGGTTGTAACGAAATAAACCCTCTCTCTTCATCTCTTTTCTCTGTATACTAAACGACTGAAACGGGAAAACATCATAAACATTTCACGTTATATCAACTCGATGACAGAAAATGCTCTTGAATTTATTTCATATTGGCTGAGGTGAATAAAAATAAATGTGGTAAATGCTCATAATATATATATATATATATATATATATATATATATATATATATATATATATATATATATATATATATATATATATAAGTGAAATAGAGTATATTTCGTTTTAATTCCGAGAGTTCTAACCTTTGACAGCTGTTTCGTGCTAACGCACTCATCAGAAAGGATTTATGGAGCTCTCGAAATTAAAACGAATCCACTCAAGAATTAATACCGTGAAGGCAAGACAGATATAACAGAAAGTTAATTATGACATCTACAGTCACTAGTTGAAACTTAATTTGACACGAACCAAGGAATCCAAAAGCGGAGGTTTGTCCACAAATTGACAGGCAGCCAACAATTCGTTGTTCTGACCAACCCAAGGTTCAATCAAGTTTCTAATACGTTATGAGGAACGCAAGCAGAATCTAAGTGAAATAGAGTATATTTCGTTTTAATTCCGAGAGTTCTAACCTTTGACAGCTGTTTCGTGCTAACGCACTCATCAGAAAGGATTTATGGAGCTCTCGAAATTAAAACGAATCCACTCAAGAATTAATACCGTGAAGGCAAGACAGATATAACAGAAAGTTAATTATGACATCTACAGTCACTAGTTGAAACTTAATTTGACACGAACCAAGGAATCCAAAAGCGGAGGTTTGTCCACAAATTGACAGGCAGCCAACAATTCGTTGTTCTGACCAACCCAAGGTTCAATCAAGCTTCTAATACGTTATGAGGAACGCAAGCAGAATCTAAGTGAAATAGAGTATATTTCGTTTTAATTCTGAGAGTTCTAACCTTTGACAGCTGTTTCGTGCTAACGCACTCATCAGAAAGGATTTATGGAGCTCTCGAAATTAAAACGAATCCACTCAAGAATTAATACCGTGAAGGCAAGACAGATATAACAGAAAGTTAATTATGACATCTACAGTCACTAGTTGAAACTTAATTTGACACGAACCAAGGAATCCAAAAGCGGAGGTTTGTCCACAAATTGACAGGCAGCCAACAATTCGTTGTTCTGACCAACCCAAGGTTCAATCAAGTTTCTAATACGTTATGAGGAACGCAAGCAGAATCTAAGTGAAATAGAGTATATTTCGTTTTAATTCCGAGAGTTCTAACCTTTGACAGCTGTTTCGTGCTAACGCACTCATCAGAAAGGATTTATGGAGCTCTCGAAATTAAAACGAATCCACTCAGGAATTAATACCGTGAAGGCAAGACAGATATAACAGAAAGTTAATTATGACATCTACAGTCACTAGTTGAAACTTAATTTGACACGAACCAAGGAATCCAAAAGCGGAGGTTTGTCCACAAATTGACAGGCAGCCAACAATTCGTTGTTCTAACCAACCCAAGGTTCAATCAAGTTTCTAATACGTTATGAGGAACGCAAGCAGAATCTAAGTGAAATAGAGTATATTTCGTTTTAATTCCGAGAGTTCTAACCTTTGACAGCTGTTTCGTGCTAACGCACTCATCAGAAAGGATTTATGGAGCTCTCGAAATTAAAACGAATCCACTCAAGAATTAATACCGTGAAGGCAAGACAGATATAACAGAAAGTTAATTATGACATCTACAGTCACTAGTTGAAACTTAATTTGACACGAACCAAGGAATCCAAAAGCGGAGGTTTGTCCACAAATTGACAGGCAGCCAACAATTCGTTGTTCTGACCAACCCAAGGTTCAATCAAGTTTCTAATACGTTATGAGGAACGCAAGCAGAATCTAAGTGAAATAGAGTATATTTCGTTTTAATTCCGAGAGTTCTAACCTTTGACAGCTGTTTCGTGCTCCGCTTTTGGATTCCTTGGTTCGTGTCAAATTAAGTTTCAACTAGTGACTGTAGATGTCATAATTAACTTTCTGTTATATCTGTCTTGCCTTCACGGTATTAATTCTTGAGTGGATTCGTTTTAATTTCGAGAGCTCCATAAATCCTTTCTGATGAGTGCGTTAGCACGAAACAGCTGTCAAAGGTTAGAACTCTCGGAATTAAAACGAAATATACTCTATTTCACTTAGATTCTGCTTGCGTTCCTCATAACGTATTAGAAACTTGATTGAACCTTGGGTTGGTCAGAACAACGAATTGTTGGCTGCCTGTCAATTTGTGGACAAACCTCCGCTTTTGGATTCCTTGGTTCGTGTCAAATTAAGTTTCAACTAGTGACTGTAGATGTCATAATTAACTTTCTGTTATATCTGTCTTGCCTTCACGGTATTAATTCTTGAGTGGATTCGTTTTAATTTCGAGAGCTCCATAAATCCTTTCTGATGAGTGCGTTAGCACGAAACAGCTGTCAAAGGTTAGAACTCTCGGAATTAAAACGAAATATACTCTATTTCACTTAGATTCTGCTTGTGTTCCTCATAACGTATTAGAAACTTGATTGAACCTTGGGTTGGTCAGAACAACGAATTGTTGGCTGCCTGTCAATTTGTGGACAAACCTCTGCTTTTGGATTCCTTGGTTCGTGTCAAATTAAGTTTCAACTAGTGACTGTAGATGTCATAATTAACTTTCTGTTATATCTGTCTTGCCTTCACGGTATTAATTCTTGAGTGGATTCGTTTTAATTTCGAGAGCTCCATAAATCCTTTCTGATGAGTGCGTTAGCACGAAACAGCTGTCAAAGGTTAGAACTCTCGGAATTAAAACGAAATATACTCTTTTTCACTTAGATTCTGCTTGCGTTCCTCATAACGTATTAGAAACTTGATTGAACCTTGGGTTGGTCAGAACAACGAATTGTTGGCTGCCTGTCAATTTGTGGACAAACCTCCGCTTTTGGATTCCTTGGTTCGTGTCAAATTAAGTTTCAACTAGTGACTGTAGATGTCATAATTAACTTTCTGTTATATCTGTCTTGCCTTCACGGTATTAATTCTTGAGTGGATTCGTTTTAATTTCGAGAGCTCCATAAATCCTTTCTGATGAGTGCGTTAGCACGAAACAGCTGTCAAAGGTTAGAACTCTCGGAATTAAAACGAAATATACTCTATTTCACTTAGATTCTGCTTGCGTTCCTCATAACGTATTAGAAACTTGATTGAACCTTGGGTTGGTCAGAACAACGAATTGTTGGCTGCCTGTCAATTTGTGGACAAACCTCCGCTTTTGGATTCCTTGGTTCGTGTCAAATTAAGTTTCAACTAGTGACTGTAGATGTCATAATTAACTTTCTGTTATATCTGTCTTGCCTTCACGGTATTAATTCTTGAGTGGATTCGTTTTAATTTCGAGAGCTCCATAAATCCTTTCTGATGAGTGCGTTAGCACGAAACAGCTGTCAAAGGTTAGAACTCTCGGAATTAAAACGAAATATACTCTATTTCACTTAGATTCTGCTTGCGTTCCTCATAACGTATTAGAAACTTGATTGAACCTTGGGTTGGTCAGAACAACGAATTGTTGGCTGCCTGTCAATTTGTGGACAAACCTCCGCTTTTGGATTCCTTGGTTCGTGTCAAATTAAGTTTCAACTAGTGACTGTAGATGTCATAATTAACTTTCTGTTATATCTGTCTTGCCTTCACGGTATTAATTCTTGAGTGGATTCGTTTTAATTTCGAGAGCTCCATAAATCCTTTCTGATGAGTGCGTTAGCACGAAACAGCTGTCAAAGGTTAGAACTCTCGGAATTAAAACGAAATATACTCTATTTCACTTAGATTCTGCTTGCGTTCCTCATAACGTATTAGAAACTTGATTGAACCTTGGGTTGGTCAGAACAACGAATTGTTGGCTGCCTGTCAATTTGTGGACAAACCTCCGCTTTTGGATTCCTTGGTTCGTGTCAAATTAAGTTTCAACTAGTGACTGTAGATGTCATAATTAACTTTCTGTTATATCTGTCTTGCCTTCACGGTATTAATTCTTGAGTGGATTCGTTTTAATTTCGAGAGCTCCATAAATCCTTTCTGATGAGTGCGTTAGCACGAAACAGCTGTCAAAGGTTAGAACTCTCGGAATTAAAACGAAATATACTCTATTTCACTTAGATTCTGCTTGCGTTCCTCATAACGTATTAGAAACTTGATTGAACCTTGGGTTGGTCAGAACAACGAATTGTTGGCTGCCTGTCAATTTGTGGACAAACCTCCGCTTTTGGATTCCTTGGTTCGTGTCAAATTAAGTTTCAACTAGTGACTGTATATGTCATAATTAACTTTCTGTTATATATATATATATATGTTGCAGTCTGATATTGGATTTAAAGAAAACTCTTTGTCATCTTGCCAAGCTTTCGGAAATGTTTATTTCCTTCCTCAGGACAACTACAAAAGGACAATTTAATAAATGGAGAAAAAATATTGAATCTACTTACATAACTTGAGTAAAAATAGAAATTAGCATCAAAAAAAGAATGTTGTATATAAAAAATCTTAGACAGATAAAATTTTTAATTAATGTCAATCAACTTCAAAAATTATGAGAAGCAATCAAGTAACTCTACTGGGTGTATCAGCACTACTATAATTTTTCAACTTATCTCTGTTCAGTTTTAAAATATAAGTGTAAATTTTACTCAAATTATTGAGATCGTTTTTTTTATTTAGGCTGTTACTCTCTTCATTAATTTGCAACATTTCTAAAAATGTCCTTATAAAAATGTTGTTTTCTATTCCAAGTACACTAACATTATCAAAACTCATTCGATGGTCAAATTGATTAACATATTGAGCCAATGCACATGAATTCATATTTCTTTTACAATTACTTTTATGTGACGTTATTCTACCTTTCAAGAGTCTAGATGTCTGTCCAATGTATACTTTATTACAATCGTTACAAGGAATTTTATAAACAACATTATAATTTTGGGTTGTTTCTAGAGGTGTTTTCAATTTTGAAAAAAGTTTACTAATGGTCTTAATGTTTTTTTGTCCAATTTTGATATTAGTTTCTTTAATAACATTAATCAATTTAGGTGTTAATTCTCTAATGTGTGGTAATGATCTGTATTTTGTAATTGATTGAGGATATTCTGGAGAAACATCTAATGTTGCCTGAGATGTACTACTCCACCTTGTATTATTCCTGTTAAATAATCCATTGTTGGTAAATCTTGACTCGTCCGTAAACAAGATATAATAGTTAAATAGGTGATTCTCAGCATTTTGTCGAAGAAACCAATTACAATATTCCAGGCGCCTTTCACCGTCATTTTCATACAAATGTTGATGCAACTGATACTTGAAGGATTTCAATCGATGTTTTTTCAAAATTTTCCTAGCAGAGTCCTTACTTATAGCTAATTCGGCGCCAATCTGCCTTGAGGAAATTGTGCTATCATATTGTACTAAAGCTAATACATTAATTTCAGTTTCCTCATTAATAACAAATGCTTCTTGGTCTTCGTGAACATCAGGCTCAGTTCTTAATTTTTCTTCCAGCCACTGGAAATACCTTCTTGACGGTTGCTTCCTCCCTGGAAATCGCTCTAAATACAATCGTTCAGCGGCATAAGAATTTTTTAAACATTCACCATAAATGAGAAGCATGTCAATTTGTTCGGTTCGTGAATAACGGGGCATTTTTTGAATATTCCACTAACTGATTTCGATTTCCAAACCCTTTCAAAATGACAGAATCAAAAACACTACTTCGAACGTCAAAATAATATGGATAGCAGCGTTCGTGACAGCTCTCATTTCTTTTTTGTTTCATTCCAAAATACATCTTAATCAGCCTACTTGTTAATATTTTGGTTCGAATGATTATTGCAATGGAATGATTATTCTGAATACCACAAACATCGTCCATAGGTAGATATTAGAATATCTATGGACGATGGCACAGACCAAGTACGTTTATGTTCCTATTCAACCCAGAACCTACAGGATATAATTTATCATTCCACATTATTTTTAATTTTATTTTTGCGTATGGCGATAATCTGTTTTGTTATTTGAAGAATAATAATTGGATTTTTCGGTATCTCAGTTCAAAAAATTACTTTCTATTATATCATCAGAAAGGAATGGTTATGCTGAATAGTACAGGCCAGAAAAAGTTGTATGTTCCTATTCAAGTTATGGACCTACCGAGTATTGTTTTTTTCCCAATTTTTCCAATATTTTTTTTGGCGGCTTTTTATAACGCCGACGAATGAAAATAAAATATCACAGTGGTAGCAACTGTTATCAAGTGACGTATGGTTTCCATAGCCAACTTTTCAATTTTTGGCTTTCATTTTGCTTCCACGGCCTACTCGGTGAATTTCAATAATAATTTTTTTCTGATCTAGTTTCTGGTTAGATACCAACTTGTAATATGTCATTAGAAAGGGAATTGAATGCTGAATGAAGCGAAAAGAAAAAAAAATAGGGTTTCTATTCAAAATAAGAAAGTTAATGTTACTTCCGGTCAGACCGGAAGTTAACTTCGACATGTCAATATGCTCAAATTCTAGCTCTTATGTCATTATATCGACGCTCCAAATTTCACAAACCTACTTCATACAATAACTGAGATGATTGTGTCAAGAAAGTATAGGCATTCAAATAAAATTTATTTTATTCACATCTACCAATGTCTCAAAATTAGAAAAATGGATTTGAAATAGAATACTTGTAGCTCATAAACTGAGAGCACAATTTATTTAGAACGAATGTTCCATAATTTTATTGTGAATTAATAATTTCACTCATTGGAGATTTCAGAATCTCTATAAGTATAAGAAATCTAGTTCTTTATTGTTGAACATCTTATAATTTTCATTTGGCGATTCTGGTGTTTTTGAACAGATGGAATTTACATTTAAAAGCGTGTTTTCAAATTCAGTACATGGGCTGAAATATTTTTTTCAGAAACTTAACATTATTTTAGAATGAAGAATAAATTTTCACTTGAGAGTGCAAGTTTTTCAAATGAGAAATTTTCATTAACATTTTTCTCCTAAATTTGCAGAATCTAAATGGTTAAATATGTCTAATCGAAGAAAACATCATCTTGGAAATTTTACTCTCAATCTTTTAAATTCATCATACTCGTCTTCTCTTGAAAATAAGCCAATACCACGCCGTAATATACATTCTAGAAACATTCTAAACATTTTTTTTTTAATAATAATAATTTATTCATAATATCCCAAGAAATAGGTTTGTTTATGGTAGGGATACAAAATAATGATAACAATAACAATGCCTTACAAATCTACAGAAAAAATAATATGCAATTGATATAAATACAATTCATAAACAACTTAAAAAAAAGAAAAAGTTTTCCATGTCAATTCAAAATAGTTGGACGGAAAAATAAAATAAATTATGGAAAAAAAATCATTTTAGACTAATTGACGAAGAAAATGGGTTTTTATTCTATTTTTAAAAATCGTCACTTTCGTAATTTTTTTTATTTCATTTGGTAGTGAATTGAAGATATCTATACCATCATGGTATATCGATTTTTTCCAAAATTACTTCTGAAATTGCTGATGCTAAATAGTTTGCTTGTCTTGTTTTGTGATCATAAACTAACTATGCCGCATCATCGCTCATCCATGTTTCGGAGATCCTTTATATTAATTCAATTCTGCTCTACAGTCTTCTACCTGAGGAATTCAAGCTACTAAGTATGAATAAATTCAAATATAAATTCAAGCAATCTTTAATCAACAAACAAGAAACAGTGAAATCATACTAATCACAACAATCACCCACGCCACTGGTGGATCAACCCAGCACAAACCATGTTATTTTACTATATTACCAATTGGGTCTGAGTATTTGCTATAACAATCAATAGTTCTTTTCTTTAGTTTCTCTCTCTGCGATCTGATTGGTTGGGTTTGAGTAGCTCTAAGCTAGACTCCGCCAAAATTAGTATTGTATATTCAATAATGTATTTCTAATTAGTTAATAAAGCCGATTTATTATTATTATTATTATTATTATTTTTTTTTTTTTCCCGTTGGGAATGTACCAGTCAGGCCCTGTCTCCGGTGCTCCGATACATCCGGAGGGCGCGCTGGTGTCGTTAACCCCAATAACCACTCCCTACGTCCGTAGGGTGAGTGACTATTGGGTCCGAGAATCATGTGCCCTGAGTAGACGGAGCGAACCAAGGATGACGGCCTTCTGCATTCGCGCTGCTAAGATTTCTGCCATATTACGGCAAGCAGGTATTATCTTCAAGTTTGAGAGCAGTGTGTCCATCATTCCACCAAGGACTCCTATGATCAGAACCACCATTTTGACAGAATGGTCCAGATATAACCTGCGGAGTTCAAAGAGAAGATCTCGATATTTAGTCCGTTTTTCCTCCTCTTTTCGAACGATATTCATTTCGCCTGGAGCGGAAAACTCCATGACGAATATCGTTCTACTTTGGTGGTCGAGGAGGACAACATCAGGCTTATTGGCTTGTATTTGCCTGAGGGTGAGGAATGAGTAGTTCCAATAGATCCGGCACCTCTCATTCTCCACCACGGACTCAATATCCCCCGGAACATAAGGCAACACCGGTGTCTCGTCTATATAATAATATATTATTATTATTATTATTATTATTATTATTATTATTATTATTATTATTATTATTATTATTATTATTATTATTATTATTATTATTATTATTATTATTATTATTTTTTTTTTTTTCCGTTAGGAATGTACCAGTCAGGCCCTGTCTCCGGTGCTCCGATACATCCGGAGGGCGCGCTGGTGTCGTTAACCCCAATAACCACTCCCTACGTCCGTAGGGTGAGTGACTATTGGGTCCGAGAATCATGTGCCCTGAGTAGACGGAGCGAACCAAGGATAACGGCCTTCTGCATTCGCGATGCTAAGATTTCTGCCATATTACGGCAAGCAGGTATTATCCTCAAGTTGGAGAGCAGTGTGTCCATCATTCCACCAAGGACTCCTATGATCAGAACCACCATTTTGACAGAATGGTCCGGATATAACCTGCGGAGTTCAAAGAGAAGATCTCGATATTTAGTCCGTTTTTCCTCCTCTTTTCGAACGATATTCATTTCGCCTGGAGCGGAAAACTCCATAACGAATATCGTTCTACTTTGGTGGTCGAGGAGGACAACATCAGGCTTATTGGCTTGTATTTGCCTGAGGGTGGGGAATGAGTAGTTCCAATAGATCCGGCACCTCTCATTCTCCACCACGGACTCAATATCCCCCGGAACATAAGGCAACACCGGTGTCTCGTCTATACCGTACGAGTGTCGTAGATGGTGGTATAACACTCGTAGCGCCGCGTTATGCCTGTGGATATAGGCTGAGACCGCATAAGATGGGCATGCTGATAGCAAATGCATTACGGTCTCAGGTGCCCCACGACATGCCCTGCATCGGGTGTCAGGGACGTCTATACCCATCACGCGACTACGGTAGACGAGGGTGTTGAAGACACCATCCTGGCAGGCCATTATGAATCCCTCGGTCTCCGACTTTAGCTCACTCGAACTGAGGAAGGCAAAGGTCAAGCTTTTGGATAAGCCAAGGTCTTCGATGTTGTGAAAGAAGACGCCATGCATTGGCTTATCCATATGTAGCTGTAGCAGGACCTCTGTCTCCGCAGCTTTGATGTGAGCTTTTTGCTGAACGGGTCCCAACTCGGTGACAGAGTTTGGGTTAGCCCGTTCAGTGTCGAATACGAGACCGAGTTCATCGGCCGCACGGGTTGCTGCCTTAAAAAGAAATGCTCCAATCCCTGCTTTTTCATGGTCGCGGACCATGCAGAGAAGGGGATCTGAACTCCTGATGACTTTACAGGCCCCATCCAGAACCATTCTGTTATGCATACACTCCAAACTCAAAAGTCCACGGCCTCCCCGTTGTCTGGGAAAGTATAACCGTGGAACGGACGATTTAGGATGCAAGCACCTATTGAGATGCATCACTTTGCGAGTTTTAACGTCGAGTTGTCGCAGCTCTTCCTTAGTCCACTTCATTACTCCGAAAGAGTAGAGAAGGATCGGAACGGCAAGCATATTGGTTGCAGCAACTTTGTTCTTCCCCGACAGTTCTGATGACCAGATCTGTCGGAGTTTTTGCTGATACTTGCCGCGGAGAGAGTTCTTAACTGTGAATACCTCTTGGGAGTGGCGTTGCTCCACCCCTAGGTAAGTATACGTCTCTCCGGCATCCAGATGATGTAGGATGCTTCCGTCTACGAGCTGGACATCCTCTCCGTATTCCTCGCATCGTCCTCTTTTAAGATGAACCGTGGCACATTTGTCGATCCCAAATTCCATTCCGATAGCATGCGTGTACTCTTCCACCACCCTAAGGGACTGATGTAGGTCCCTTTCTCCAGAGGCATATAATTTTAGGTCATCCATGTAGAACAAATGGGTGACTTTATGCCTCCGGTTGCTGGGGGTGCCGCAGTTGTACCCACGGGTATTCCTAAGTACAACGGACAATGGCAATAGTGAGATGCAGAAGAGAAGAGGGCTGAGGGAGTCTTCCTGAAACACGCCTCTTCTTTATTATTATTATTATTATTATTATTATTATTATTATTATTATTATTATTATTATTATTATTATTATTATTATTATTATTATTATTATTATTATTATTATTATTATTATTATTATTATTATTATTATTATTATTATTATTATTATTATTATTATTATTATTATTATTATTATTATTATTATTATTATTATTATTATTATTATTATTATTATTATTATTATTATTATTATTATTTTTTTTTTTTTTTTTTTTTTCCCGTTGGGAATGTACCAGTCAGGCCCTGTCTCCGGTGCTCCGATACATCCGGAGGGCGCGCTGGTGTCGTTAACCCCAATAACCACTCCCTACGTCCGTAGGGTGAGTGACTATTGGGTCCGAGAATCATGTGCCCTGAGTAGACGGAGCGAACCAAGGATGACGGCCTTCTGCATTCTTGCTGCTAAGATTTCTGCCATATTACGGCAAGCAGGTATTATCTTCAAGTTGGAGAGCAGTGTGTCCATCATTCCACCAAGGACTCCTATGATCAGAATTATTATTATTATTATTATTATTATTATTATTATTATTATTATTATTATTATTATTATTATTATTATTATTATTATTATTATTATTATTATTATTATTATTATTATTATTATTATTATTATTATTATTATTATTATTATTATTATTATTATTATTATTATTATTATTATTATTATTATTATTATTATTATTATTATTATTATTATTATTTTATGCTTCCTCAGATTGAGATAACTCTTGTTTGTGTGTATAAACCTACGTTTCTAAATCAAAGAAATGTTATCGATAAAAAAATAGGTACTGACGAAATATCAATTCTATGATTTCAGAAAATCCTAATTTCAATATTTTGAAGGTTACTAAAATTGCTTTATTATAATCAGACAGAAAAAGACTGGGTTTTATTACGTAAGTGTAAAAATTTATCAACGGCAGTTTTATGCAAAATGAATTTTGAACAAGTTTTTTTTAACAAGCGTTTGTCAAGGACATCGAAAGCATACTTAATAGTCTAATATCAAGATAATGCTTCATTTGAAATTGGTACAAACTCCAAGAATAGTGAATTAGTATTTGCTGACCTAATATATTAGGAAGTTTAAATAACAAGACAATTAAACTTTCCTCTACATACTCTCTTCAACTGACAATCGTTTAATTTTTCAGTTTCTGTCATAATTTTTTGCCACACTTCATGAGCCATCTGCAATTCTATTTAAAAACCAGGAATGGGTATGAAGCAAACACATTCTGCCTAGGCAAAATACATTTTTGGAGATTTTATTGACTTGTATTCAGTTTTAATGATCAACTTCCAATTTAACTAGTTCACTTGAAATGTATGTATGAAACAAAAGTAAATGGTTGTACTTCAAATCATGCATAGAGAATAATTCGATTACTGATACAAATTACATCGAATAATATTTCAAATTATCCTGTAATTTTTAAATATTTTCAATATTTTGTTATTGAAGTATACCAAATCAGAAGTAAATAATGAAACGGTTTGGCTTATACGGGAGAATGGTGAAAGATGTTAGGAGGTACTGAAAACCTCTTTTGGTGGTTTCAATTCAATAATTTTCAATACAATAAAACATACAGGGCGAATGGTATTATCTATCCTATAGTCGAAAGTTAATGATGTGTGGACAAATATATGGCAAAAACAATTTAATGATAGTGAAAGGTTTATTTTATCATGAATAAACAAACAATCAAATGATATAAACTTATGGTTTATCATTGTAATTCATTGAATAGTTGAAAATATTTATCTAATAGGTACGACTGTATGCATTGTGAATTTTTCCATTCATTCCCAGATTAGAATCCACGGATGATTTTGAAAATTATCTGAATATTTCTACGATTATAATAACTACATTCAGTCTTTGGTGAATTTCTTGTTTTTTGTACCAATCATACATTTTTCTACATTCTAGTTTTCTCCCCACGTTCACATTATACTTTTCATAAGTACGTTTCGATCATTTCATTACTTGTGAATTAAGGATAATTCCATCAATACAAATATATTTCGTATGGACAAGTCTGGAAGAGAAGATGCGAGTTGGATAATATTTACTTCAAATACTTTTATGTCAAAGAAATTTGCATATGCTCCCAGTTCACTACATCATGTCAGAAATTGGGTAGAAAATGATGAAATGAAAAATGGAAGAAAGTTGGAAAAATAACAAAAATAATAATTTAAGATCAGATTATTATTTCATAACGTCACTGTCAATTCTACAATATTTTAAGTTGGTATTTTAAACTGAATTTTTTACACCTTTTATACCTCATTTGTGTTAGTTTTACTGTTGTATATTTTACTCAGCTCCAAGTTGAGATATTGGAGCAGTTGGAGTGATATTTACAAGATCGAAGACAAATACTGACATCATTTGTCGATTGTTAGCAGATTTGAAATTAACTTCATGTGATCTCAATAGGTACATCACTGGTTCATTGGATCTACACCGTCCTTGAAGATTTGAAGAATGTTGTGCGAGTTTAAGGCCCCAAACTTTTTTTTGTGGCAGTTCCATCAAATTTGAAAATCATTGAGCTATCCGATGATGATGATTACTTAGCATCAAAATATCCGCAGGATACTACATACAAGTTGAAATATGATTCTTTCATCATACCAACGCAAGATTTACATGAAGCTGGTCCATCAAATGTGAATAAAAAAGTGCTGAACAACTATGAAATTATTCCAACCGAAAATTCTCAATCAACAGAGATTTGGTTGCAATATATGTAATCGATATTTCAAATCCGTGAGAGGTAATAATATACACAATTCTAGAATTCATGAGCATGGAGAATCAACCCAACTGAAAAACTCACAGGCAAAAGATATAAATATTCGGCAAAAGTGTGAATCTAAGTGTGAATTGTGTTCTCAATATTTCAAAAATGTTGCTATTCATATCAGTAAATCTCATCCTCGTGACTACAGGGAGATTGTAACCTGATATTACAGAAAAATTAGATGGATTTATGTCTTGGATTGAAATGTTTTCTAGAGAGATTGAAGACAATCAAGAGTTCAATGATAAAATTACACGATTTATTGATTTTTCTCAAAAACAGAATTCACAATGTATCAGGTCCCAAATATCCTGCTTTGAAATTCCATGAACTGAGAAGGAAAAGAAGAGATTTTACACAAAATAAATCATATAAAGACCTTAGGAATCCACAAAATACATCGAAAAATGAAAGATACAGCTATGATCATATAGTGAATCTTTGAATAAAATAATACTCGATACTGCTCCTGGAATAGATGAAGTAATAGTCAGAATACTGAAAAATTAACATATTATGAAAATTCATGTAGATATTAGTACAAATATTTCGAAATTTGGTTACGTTCTTGATATCCTCAAGAAAGCAGAACTCTCTTCATTTACAAAGATAGAAATGATAAAGAAGCAAGTAACTGGAGACCTGTTTCCATTAATTCCGTTGTCACCAGACTTATCGAGAAGGTGTTTGATAGAAGACTCAAGAGTCACATTTAATTTCGTGAAAATCAACGTGGTTTCAGTCTTTTTCCTGGAGCTTATATGAATACAGCGATACTTAATGGTATTCTGAAAGATGCAAAGAAAAACAAGAAATATCTCACTGTTGTATTCTTGGATATTAGTAAAGCTTATGATAACACTGGGCACAAAAATCTGAACAACACTATTTTGTCATCGTCATTACCTCAGAGGATACAGATGTTCTTATAGATTTCCAGTCGAATAATTATACCCAAATTGAAACAGCAAGAGGACGAACCAAACTTATTGGGATCAGAAGGGACGTAATGCAAGGTGCCCTCTTGAATGAAGGGCAAACAAAAATAATTGATGTTAAGAAAGAAAAACTTGTACCGATAAGTTTCTTCCATAGTCCACTACAATCTGCACCATAAAGAGACAATACAGTATCTTGGTATCACATTCAATGATGACATAACTCTAATTCAGGAAAAAATAATGAATGACCTGAAAAAGAAACTCCATAACTTGGATCTACTTCTTGAAATGTCATCGGAAATTTCGAATTTTAAATTATTCAATTTGGCCATCATTGATTTATTCATTCCAATGCACTTCGTTAAATAAAATTCCTATGAAATTTCCCAATGATATTGATAAAATTAATAAATCATTCTTAAAGGAAATTTTAGATCTATCTTCTGATATTCCAGAGAGCATGTTGAAAGGACTTGGCCTTTTCAAAGCATATTGGGAAGCTTTCAAACAAAGTTATAATAATTGTAAATTGTTGAAGAGACAACAAAATTCATATTTGGAAAAAACAAAAAAATTTGACAAATGTTTGGAAAAGTTGAATATTCCTGTGGACAATGATAAATGGTCATATTCTAGGAAAAAGTTGAGAGAAATTTTGAGATGTAGAGAATACGAAAATTGGCAATAACTTGTTCAGAAAGGATCCGGTGCTGTATTATATCAAGAGTATACTCCAGCAAAATCTTGGCTAAGAACAAGCGCAGGTCTGTCTCTTTCAGAATGAAAAGAAGCTATAAAATGACAGGACATGTTGTTAATCTGAGCGGAAATCCAGGTAGATCCCATGATGGTACCCAGTGTAGACACTGCACTGAGAAAGAAACTCTTCCTCATGTCTTGGGATCATGCCAATTCGGACAACTTCTCAGAAATACAAGACATATTAAAATTCGACGTGTATTTGCTATGGAACTAACTTACAAAATTTGAAGTAAATGAAGAAATTAAGTGTGTCGCTGAAAACGAATATAATCGAAGGATTGATAATAGCAATAGATCGAAAACATGACGAAGCATTCACAATTAATCCTACAATATGTTTAGAAAATAATGAAAATCAGCCAATAGACGTGAAAAATGAATAAAAAAGGCTATTTATGAACCGACCATTCCTTATTTCAAAGAAAACACTCAAAATTAATGGTGAAATTCGAGTAATAGGACTATCTATTGGAGCTAGGGGTACAATTTCAAAATTTGTCATCAATTTTGCGAAGTTATTTGGAATACCAATGAAAACAGTAGAATTTATTGGTTTGGAAGCCCTAAAGGACTCGATACAAATACTGAGAAATCACATGTATACAAAATGATTTTTTCTACTCCCGTATGTGAATTACTAACGTCACACATCGATAAAAATGTGTAAAGCTTCATTTCACGAATCGGTGTGTGAAGTGCCATGCTTTTCTTATGGGATTTATTTCACGCACCGGTGCCATAAGAGTCAATACAAATTCACACACCGGTCGCTGGTCTAGATAGCGGTGGCGAGAGAAATTGACAAATATGACAGTTCCCGCAGAGTGAAGTTCAGAGTTACATCAGTTAATAGACCGTAAATAGTAGGGGAAAGTAGCCTAATTTGGACCACACTATTAATTCGACTATAAGTGTGAAGTAGCGACATCTGTCGCGAAGTTCATATCCATATTCGAAAGGAATTCAATGAAATTCTCAGTTCGAAACTTACATCGACGGTTAAACTGCTCTTGTGTGAAATTCGAAGGTGTACAGCAATATTTCAATAGATTTTGTAATCTATTAGCGCCTTCCACGCAAATGGTGAGCTTCTCATATTTTATATCATATATCTGTGGTATATTAGCGTTAACTCAGCGTCAATTTTTTGATGATATCTCAAAACGTAAATTTTTGAGGTTATCATTGAATGCAAATTGTACCGTTTCCTAAATTGGACCAACACAACTTGCCTTAATTGCACCGGTCCAATTTAGGAAACGATTTTTTCTTACATCGGTATTGTCAGTTTATCAGGAATATTTTTGATTATCTGAAGATGTCCAAAAGAGAAAAATATGGCAGGTGGTCTCAGGCAGATTTAGCACAGGCTTTGAATGCCTACAGAAATAATGGAGTGGGATTGAACGAATGCCAAAGGAGATATCACATACCAAAAGCCACTCTGAAACGGCATTTGGAAAATAGAAATAAAATTGCCAATGAGTTGACAAAGGTACTGGGCAGGCCTGCTGATTTTGATCAACAAATGGAAAGTATTCTGACTGAACATATTCTGAAATTTGAGGAGAGAATGTTTTGCCTCACCATTACCGATATAAGAAGAATAGCTTATGAACTTGCGGAGAAAAACAATATTCCTAATAGCTTCAACAGTGAAAAACGTATGGCGGGGAAAAAATGGTTTTATGGATTTATGTGGCGCCATCCTCAACTATCAGTTCGTCAGCCTGAGTCTATCTCGATTGCAAGGGCAAAAGGATTCAACAGAGAACGAGTGCAACACTTCTCTGATATTTTAGAGCAATTGGTAGATAAGTATAGGATAACCGCCAACACCATATTCAATGTAGACGAGTCTGGATATAGCACGGTTCAAAAAAGGATGCCAAAAGTTGACTCATTGAAAGGCAAGAGACAAGTAGGTGGAATCACTAGTGGAGAGAGAGGAGTTAATACTACAGCAGTATGTTGTTTGAATGCTGCCGGACTGTATATTCCGCCTATGCTGATTTTCAAGAGAAAACGTTATGCCCCTGAGTTAGGAATCGGGGCTCCATTAGGTGGATTAGTGGAGATTTCTGATACAGGATACATGAACTCTGAACTATTCTTGAAATGGCTAAAGCATTTCAATAGCGTAGTACAACCAGGACCAGATAAAGAAGTATTGTTATTACTGGACGGGCATTCGACCCACAGCAAAAATTTAGAGGCGCTTATCTATGCAAGAGAGCGCAACATCCATCTTCTCCAACTTCCCGGCCACACCACCCATAGACTCCAACCTTAAGTTGTTGCTTTCTTTAAGCCACTACAAAGCTACTATGTTCAAGCACAGGAGAAATGGTTGCGATCCAATATTGGAAAAACAATTTCTCAATACAACGTGGCTTCTTTGATTTCGGAGGCCTATGGGAGAGCAGCTACTGTGGAAACCGCTGCAAGTGCTTTTCGTGGTTCAGGAATATGGCCGGTGGATAAATCACTTCAAGGAACATGACTTTCCACCATCTGAAGCCCTTCGTCCGAATGATGTGCAGTTGCACGAAGACAATGAGTTAGGGATAGATGATGATACGGAAATTGAAGACAATTCAACACTTCAGAGCGAAACTCAGTCAGGGCATGAGTATAACAATAAGGAAGTTGAATTTCCTGAAATTGAACAGACAACTTCAACAATTGAAGGGACTTCCAGTACATCGTTATCAAATGTGTCAACAAGAATTGCTGAGTCAAGCATTGCTAAGTCAAATATTGCTAAGTCAAATATTGCTAAGTCAAGTATCGCAACACCATCTTGTTCAAAAACAATGTCTGCATTCGAAATAAGTTTGAATAAAGTCTCACCTCTACCAGAAGCTCATTTGGTTAAAATGGTAAAGAGAAAGACAAGAGCAACACAGATAGCTGTAGAGTTAACAAGCAGCCCTTATAAAACAGAGCTTGAAGAAAAGAGGAAAGCTGCAGAAGAAAAACCAGGAAGACGTAATTTGTCAGCTGCTAAGAGTTCAATCCCAAAAAAAAACTGTGAAGTCACAAGAGAAGAAAGGAGTGAGAAATTTGTTCATGCAAAAAAATACTACTAAAGTAACCGAAGACATAGAATCTGAAAGTTCGGTAGCAGAAGATGAAAATGATACAGAGTGTTTATACTGTGGAGGCACCTACCTGTGTTCTAAAAAAGGAGAGGGTTGGGCTCGATGTTACCAGTACCATCGATGGGCACATGAAGAATGTGCAGGAATTGGGGACGAGGATGATTTCATTTGCGATTTGTGTGTGCCAAACTGACTTTTTTATATATGGTCCAAATTAGGAACCCGTAGGTCCAATTTAAGACACCAGTCGCCTAATTTGAAACAAATGCATTTTTTTTTGTTTTTTTTTTTTGTGAAATACTCTTTTAATTTTTGACACATTTTTGCGTTATATTGTCATAGCAACACATTGAGGATTTTATTGTTTCACTCCATTCAATAAAAAGTGAAGTTTTAGCATTATTATGGCAATTCTTTCGAAACTGGTCCAATTTGGGCAACGCTCCCCTAATTAATTACCCTCTGAATTAATAAATAGTACGACGAAATTTTGATTTAAACCGATTAGCAGTGTATTTCACGCAAATTCCTGATGGACAGCATTGAAGTACTCCCATCAACTGCTCCAAATATAACGTTAGCAGCCAGTGAAGCAAAATCATCGTTATGCCACAAAAATCGTTGGGAATTTACGAAAACACTTTGGAAAAGTTTATGCAATGGCGCAATACAAACAACGTCCAATCATTCTCCGAAAGGGTAATATTAGCCTACCTATCTGAATTATCAACAAAGGTTAAATCTTCTACCTTATGGAGTCACTACTCAATGTTGAAAAGCACCCTTAGTGTTAAGTACAACGTACAAATTGGTGATTATCCGAAAGTTCACGCTTTCTTGAAACGGAAAAACGAGGGATACATTCCTAAAAAATCACGCATTTTGGAAAAGGAACACGTATTAAAATTTCTCAAAGAGGCACCCGATGAAAATTTCCTTTAATTCAATCTCTAAGTAAAAGGTCGTAGAAAAAGTATAGTGTGCACCACGTGCGTGAAGACTTTTTTACGCTCGTGCGGATTGTGAAACTCGCCTGCGGCTCGTTCCACAAACTTCCACACTCGCGTAAAAAAGTATACTTCACGCACTAGATACACAATATACTATTTTATTTCATAAGGTTTTTGATTATTCACCTTAGTTTTTATCTCTACTCATTTACATTGATTAAAATATATACAGGGAGAGGCACCGAAAACGAAACAGATCGAATATCTTCAAAACACATGTGTTGTAAAAAAATGCAAAAACACGTTGATTTTTAATCAAAGTGGGACATCTTCCTATCATAACCTCAACTGTCATGCCTCTTCCCCCACCCCTTGGTCACTATCACCCAAACAATTTGAATAGGGAAAGTAGTAAGTGTGACACATCATTGAATAGGTAATTTCATAAGGAATTCAGCCATGTCAATTGTTGCTTCCTAACTTTCTATTTTGGCGCCCTCTTGCGGGAAAAACAACTGTTTTGTCTTCCAAATTATGATACTTCATTTGCAAGCTAATTTGATATGAATTATGGAATTTTTCTAAGGGAAAAAACAAAATGGTGGCTCCAAAATGGCGGACATGATTAGTAATTATTGTCCTATTCGATTCAAAATTATTATATGGTGGTTTTCAGGGTCAGAAATCATGATTTGCTCGTCAATGCAAAAAAACAAGATTATGGTCCGATTCGAATCAAAATTATGATTTTTTGTAGAAGCAAAAAGTAAGAAGGCAGGCGAAAGGACCTCGCACTAATCTTATGGAAAACCAGTTTCAGTGAAAATCGCTAAAATGTCAATATGATGTAGCCCATGCCATCCTGAACAAAAGTTACCATTGCGCCAACTCTCTCAATAATGGCATTTGGATTCTACAGGGGGGCAAAGTTTGATATTTTGACGATTTTTCAAAAAATCTGGAATGTCATTTTCATCGTATCAATCTGAATTTTCATAATGGAATAGTCCACAATATGTGCATCAAAACGTTTAAATGACAAAAGTTTCTAGAATCAAAACTGGCGGTTATTCAGAGGGTTAAACTTTGTTTTTGGTATTTTTTATCGAACTTCTTTCGAGAAAATATTCGTTTTCCTGCAGATCCATAAGCAATTGATGGTACTTACAGTACATGAGAGAGCAATCATATTTTGCATGTGAACCAACCACCCAACTTTAAATATTTGGAAGATACGGGGCGATCAAAAATATATTTTCAATTTCAGAAAAATGTATCCCTTCGAATAGTCAGCTTCCACCGTTATATTTGGCTGATTTTCTGAAACAAGGTAGCTAATATATATACAAATGTGTACACGTCTGTGCTCAATAATCTGAATCCAAACAAAGTTGCGGCGATGGTCCGAAAAATATGGAGAAGGGATGTTTCGGAATAACTTTGAAATGAATTCTAAAATCATCAGTGAATTTCTTTCATTTTCTGACATAATGTAGATGAGCCATTCTTGATCAAAAAGTTCCACAGTGCCTACTTCGCCAGTGCCACGGTTTGAATTATACAGTGGAAAGAAGTATAGTAATTCATCAATTTTTCGAATAATTCGAATATCAATTTTGAATAGAATCGGACCATAATTGCAAATCTTATCCGCCATTTTGGAGCCGCCATTTTGTTTTTTCCTCTAGAAAAATATCATTAGGCATTGTCACCAAATTTATGTCAAATTAGCTTGCAAATGAAGTATCATAATTTGGAATACGGAACAGTTGTTTTTCCCGCAAGAGGGCGCCAAAATAAAAAGTTAGGTAGCCTTCGACGCTTTCAGATCGCAACGCAAAGTTGACATTTTCTCATAAATGTCATTTTGTGACATCTTTTTTGCTCTAAGCGAAAATATTGAAAAAACGCTCGATCTCCACAGCTTTTGTTGAAAACTAACGACTTCTTGCATGATAGTAGTGTAGCTGACTAGTTAACTGAAGGCCTGGGGTTAGATCTCAACATTCGGTATTTTTTTCCCATGCAAGTTATTTTTCATTCTGTTACAAATGTAAATTATTGGATATTTGGATAGCTTATACATTTGGGATTACTATTGAGTGTTAATTTTTATGTCTAAGAGCTGCGTTTGTAGAAAAAAAATCATGTCTGTATCTTTGTCGAGCGGGAATCAATCACTTTGCGCTCTGAATATACAAGTAGTTATACATCGATGGAGTAGAACTAATTACCCAATAAACCAAATTTTCAAAATAATCCATTGTTCCGTTCTCCAGAATCATCTTATAGGCCATCGAGTTTGGAACACCCTGTATATCACAAATTATGATAAAGCTATATAAGAAGGATCTGTGAAACACTGCAATCCGAAGTTGTGGCACTGTTTGTTTTCCTTATGTTAAACTAATTGTGGTAGGGGGAGAGTGAGAAACTTGGAACTATTTCTTCAGTATAGGTTTGCCTTCAGCAATTTTTCAGAGTTGTGGTAAATATAACCTCTCCGAGCAATAGTTTATAGGTAGTACATGTTAGATATTTGTAAAGGATATATTTGAAAGGACTTTACCTTTTCGGCATCTTGTGAAATGTATCTACTCCAACAGCTTGACTTTCAATTTCACTTACACGATTTAAAAATATTATAGTAATATTATAAAATAATGATACAAAAATAATGTCTGCAATATACCTACCAACTTTCAAAGAGCAAATCTGGTTGCTTACGAAAATTGAGTCAATAAGTGCTCAAGATGTACCTGAAATGTTCGTTGGTTTTTTCGGCATCCGTTCAAGGTCATAAAATTCAGAAAAATTGAGTATCTGACTGTTTACATTGAAAAATACTACGTTGAGACCGATCATCCATATTACATCATCACCAACAGGATACACTGTAGGAAAAATTTATTTAAATGCTACTAATCATATTTTGATCCTTATAGTTTTCAATTTCAAACATATCTTCAAGATATTCAATGACTCGAAATTTCGATACAATCATAATGACTTTTGAAATGAACTCCTACTCCCCTCCCCTTCCCTCTCTGTCTTAACGAAGGAACTTGTAACTAGGATTATGGCATATGAATCAACTTCAAAGTTCATAATGATACTGAAATCAAGGTGAAGTATAAGGGTTAATTAATGAAACCTCTGTATTGACCTGAGATTCAATTGAGCAATATTCATTTATGGATTCAATGGGTGTTTGTAGGAAACAGACAAATCATTTTAGGTTATATACCCTGGATTCTCTCCTCATATGAATGTTGAATTTATAGTATACTTATAATATGATGGGAAAGAAAAAATAATAAAGAATTAGTTGAAGAAAAAATATAAGTGCTCTACTTAAAAATTTAAGTAGACCGACTTTAATTGAAATAATTATACGTATAATTACGTTCCGCCGATTTGAAATGTTTGTTTAGTTCTTGAAGTACAAAGTGCTACATTGAAATTCAATAGGGATAGTAGTCATTAGTAATATGAAAGTAAAATGTGGAATCTGCAATATTAACGAAACTAAATGGAATTCGGTCAAAAGGCGATTATTATTCAAATCTTCAGCAAGGTGACAAGTGTGAAGAATCTGCTTTGGACTAACACCAACTCACTAACATTTACCAAATGGAGATAATTTCATATCTGAGGACCATATTCCAGCTTGGTTTTTACCTAAGAAAAGTAAACAGACTTCATAATACCAATCGATTTGGAATCATTATAATTACAAATAGCATAACCACTAATCTAGTTGACTGCTGAATGTTTTCTATGTGGTGAATGTTAATTTGTCATCGAAAGGTAAACCAAACATTTATTGACACGTGGTAGAATAAAATTATTTTAATCATCTCGTTATTTAATAGAGAGATTCACGTGAATATGTCAATATCTTAGATTCGCCTATATTAGGTGCAATCCAAGAGACAGCATTTATTTAGGTTATCATTGCCTTGTTGGAAAGAGACGCAATGTGTGATATCGCGGATTTCCCTAAATTTTTTCGTATCATCAGTAAACATAAATTTCATGTAGTCAACATTCACAAACATAGGAAATAGAAGAGGTCTGTCTCAAGTCAGATTTTTGGGCAATACTAGAACAAACTATACCTTTGGAAACTTGTTCTTATTAGAATTTATAATTTATATTGCACTCATTGAATAACCGTGACTACAAAAGATATTTTCTAATTATGTTCAAATCCTAGAACGATCAAATTTTTCAATACGATATTTCTGTTATTTCCGGAAAACATCGTTAGAACCTAGGAAAAGTAGGTAGAAATTATTCTGTTTTATTAATTTCTGGGGGCTATTTTTTGCGGTATATTCAGTTTGTCCAAGTTGTTGTTTAAATTTTTTTAAATTCAAACGAGAATAATTCCGAGTTTTCAAATAAATACCCAGTATACTATATCTAATAATGAATCCCCACAAGGATTTGCATTCATGAGTTATTGTATTAAAACAGTTGTCCAATATTACATGTTATTATGTTAATTTTTTTCCCCCAAAGTTATAAAAATAATGTTAAAGTTGAAACAAATTTATTATCTATTGGGATGAATAAAGTAATGAGACCACAAGGAGGCATAGCAGGACCTTTCATTATAAAATATACTTCACTGGGGTAGTTGAAAGCTCCAAATTAATTTTGCCTAAATTTAACAACGTTTTAATTTCGAATGCAGACTGCCTGTTAATGAAGGTATCGCAAAAATACCTGAATGATATATGTGGAACCCTGGTTCTATTGTGTTCAGATAATGTTTCCATGAACGAATTGAATGAATCAGCTATGCCTTGTACTTCCAGAAAAAAATAATAGGGAAATGACAGTAACGGATTTTACTTTTCGTCGAGAAATGAAGGAGGAATCAATTTTGGCCAATGAATACAGTGTTCCATTCAAGCAAATCATTTCAGCCTGAAATTTGCAATATTCATCAACATTCTAATTTGAGCACAGTGTTAATAATCATATCGTTAAAACACTGGATTGATGATCGTGAAACCTCGTTGACACTGTGTGCAGAAACATTTCCAAAATATGAATAAAGTATGTCCCATTCATCATAAATTCGCACCGCAGCAATCGATTTGAATATTCTACATGTCGATGGAACCGTATATGAAAGAGGGATCACTGTCGGATAAAAAATTCAATTTAAAAAACTTGACATCAAATTGACCCGCTTTTTTGAGCACGCTGTACAGTTAACTAAGAATATTTCAGAAATATGCAACAAAGGATTTTTACTTAAAGTTTTCTCTATTCGTCAATTGAATACTATTTATTATAAAAAAAAGGTATCACAAATTATAAAACAACAACAAAAATTAATTGGCGCTCCAGTGGTGCAATTGCTTTTTCAGCTGCAGGAAAACCCGGAAAAACCTGCAGCACCACATCATCTGAAGATCTTGATCTGCCAAAGTCCTCTCTCTTATAAAATAAAATGTAGGGTCCAGAGGCTACAGTAAATTGAACAATGAACAATGACTGCATAAAGATTTTAATAGTGGTCTGCCAGATTGAGGTGTTCATCTATTTCGATTTTTTTTTTTTTCTTAATAAGTAACAAATCTTATTTTACCGAATGAAGCAAAACAAAAAAAAATTACAAGATGAAAATTTCTCCTAAATATTCGTTCCTAGGCATCGAACCAATAATTGACGACGCATTACCACGAACAATTTCAATACTCAGTCTTTGCATCAAGAAAGCTAGCGATTGATTTTCTCCAGTATTGTTGATCATTTTCCTATCAATTTCTTTAACAATTTCGAGACAATTCAGTCCAAATCCTCCCAGAGTATCAAATGCCAAAGGTGAAACAATGTAATTATTTTCAAATGACTGGTATTTAATTCTTTTTCGTTCTTCTGCACGTTCTGCTAATTTTCTGTGTGCTATTCTTGCGGTCCGTACATTCGAATTTGCAAAGACATCCACACATGTAACATCCCATATCATTGCCTTTCCTCTTGACCATGGTATCAAAGTGGTGCCATCTGGTCGTTTTCTGTCGTCATCAAAAGGAGGTTCCGTTAGGTTCTAACTTTGATGGAATTTCAGCTAATACCAAAGCTCGCTTAATGATGTCGTTAAGTGCATGATGACGGGAAAGGCGCCCCGAACTAAAAGAACAACTAAGGCCATGAGTCCCCAAGTCGTCAACATGTGCACCACAACGGCAACATTTATTTATGTATTAGATTGACTGGTGCCTCAGCTATACTTATTGTCTCATGACTGTCAGTTAGTTTGGTTTTCAGTAATATCGGGAAATGCTCGTTGTAGTTCCAGAAAGTCACATACGTTTTTGCTATCTCTTGAACGTAAATTCGTCAGGATTTTTTCAGCGGAAGATCTACAAACACAAGACGAGATAGACTGTACGGAATCATTTAATCCATCAGAGCGGTCGGGGGTATTGATTTTGTTATTTTCCTGCACACGAAGAGTATTCAACAAGAACCCCAAGAATTCGAAACAATCTTCTAGTTGTCCTAACAAGTATCTAGTGGACTTCAAAGACTCCAGGAAATCGGTTGGTGGAAATATTGATAAATTCTCACAACACTGCAGCTGCATGAATAGGTGTTTGAGTTTGTTGAATAAGTGGGAAACATTCTCGTTCATCGTTAAAATCTCGTTCCTGAAATTCTTCGTCATGATTAACACTTGTAAAATGCTACTCATATAGCAAGTGTTTCCCAAATTATCCTTTCCAATCTTCTTCGCAAGATTTTCAGAACAACTGCCTACTGCCATAGAGTGATCGATTCGGCTCTTGCTCGATGAAGCTATTCCGCTCTTATGGATTTCAAGATATCGAAGAATTGAGCACTAAATGGTCACACTGTATAGGTATTGTGTGCTTCACGGATGCTTCATTTTAAACTCGGGGAGTTCCACAGTTATAATTTTTCTGCGACAAATATTCATTTATTACACGTCGGATCTGAATAAAATTTAATTTCATTCAACATTTTGATTCAATATTCGTAGCTAATGTGTGGTTAACCAGTCAATGATCCTTCTGAAATCACGAATTATCCTGACGCATGAATGAGTTCATTTTCACGAAATCTAATTGATGCATGTTAGAATCGCACATTATATTGTATATCTGGTTTTATTCATAATATGCATTTAGAGATCACGAATTATTATCAACGATATGTGCAACAGAAAAGTCAGTTTGTTGCCTATGACAACACTTCGATTTTCTTATGATTTTTTCAATGCTAATACATCATTATTCATTATAATTGCGATTCCGTGATGGCAAAGTTTATGTTGGATCTCTGCAAATAGCATTTTAAATTTGATTTAGTAGTTCTTCATCATGATGAAACTTGATTATCGAAATGCACATCTATGAATATTTATAAAAAAGAGTATGGTAAAGACTAACATATTTTTCGATATACATATGGACTCAGCCACATTTCTAGAATGGGAATACAATAATTGGGTAGAATTCAATGGAAATAAAACAAAAGTTTGTCTTTTCTTTAATGGTGCACAGCGTGGGCGTGATTATGCCAGGAGTACCTAATCAATGGAATATTTAGGATGATAATTGTTTACGCTAGTTTATTAAATTTTTTTGAGTTTTATAGTTTAAATACTTATACCTGTGGTCAATTAAATTTTCTCTGATTCATTGGGAATCTCCTTAGTTTTCGATTATATTTCACTGCTAGTAAATATTATTTAATTTATTTATGTCGAGTTCATCTCGTTTTATACAAGTCAAGACTCGGCTATCCACACCACACGAAGATTAAAAAAATCTACCGATACCGGCATTACCAACTGTACACCCGATCCGATCGAAACTCTCTCGGTCATTAATCAGTGCTCGCGATACGCCCGGAAAAGTACGGTCTACGTGCAGGAAATATATCCCTCTAGGGCCCCTACTTTACTAAAACAACCAAAATGCAAAGCTTTAATAAGCGGTTTCGAACCGTTTTTGATCTCCACTTGCTGGAGGTGGTGAGATTTTCTGGTTTGGTTTTCGTGAGAAAACTTCTCAACCGATTTCCGGATTCGAAGGAGTTTTTAATGTTGTATTTGTTCCCAACTTTTGCATTGGTTCCCAACTATTTGTCCTTCCTTGGTTGCTTCGGAATGAATGGCTTGTCAAATTCAACGAAGAAAGGCATTCGTTAAGACACTCTTGTGATCAGGAAGAACTCCAAACTGAACTGACTAATATAAGGAGTGATTTGCGCCAAAACGGATATCTGAAGACAAATCATTCACTCCAAAACATTCGAGGAAGAACAACCGGGATCAAATACAACATTGAAAGCTCCTCCAAATCTGGGAATACGTTTTGGGGTTTTCTCACGAAGAGCAAATAACTCAATTAAATAAAAAACTGGCTTCTGGTTGTTATGTTTTGAGAACGGTGTCAAACGAATTAGGATTTACTGCTGCCAAATCGGTTTATTATGCACTCATAGACTCCCATTTACACTATGGCATATCTTTCTGGGGGTTATGTAACAATCAACTATTCCAGTCAGTATTTGCACTTCAGAAACGGGCAATTAGGTACCTTTTTAAAGCAAAATTCAGAGAATCATGTATACCTTTATTTAAAGATCATAAAATCCTAGCTCTTGACTCAATTTTTGTATTGGAGACAGTTTCTATAATTCATAAAAATAGATTGGAGTATGAAATCAACAGCACCCTCTATAATACTCACCAGAACGAAATTCACTTGAAGCTTCCTATTCCCACATCCAATCCAATAAACATATATTCTCTCTCTCTCTCTCTCTTTCTCAAGAATTGCATCTAAGAGGTCCTACGCGAATGCAATCTTTCGTACATCGGTGAGACTAAGAGGCTCCTAGCAGTGGCATGAATGTCAATTATTACCCAGTGACATTGAAGAAAGGAACGATTTTGGGTCACTGTTCGTCAATTTCTTCTGTGATCCGGAGTGTGCGAGGTACGATTAGCCAAGCCAACAACTTGCCTGAAGAATTGGAAAAGCTGGTTGCCATTTCTTCCAAGGACATTGCACATGTTCAGCAATTCAAATTGTAGAATTTAGTCAAGAAGTATCAAGACATCTTCGATACCAGCCAAGGAAGAGCGGGTCGAACGGATGTGGTTCAGCACAAGACTGATACTGGGGATGCCTGATCGATCCGATAATCAACTAGAAGACTGCCGCTGACCAAGAACAAAGTAGTCAGCAAATTGAGGAAGGAAGGAGTTATCGAACCATGTGACAGTCCCTGGACCTCTCCAGTCGTACTGGTGAAGAGAAAAGACATGAGCAGAAGATCAAGCGGTGGCCTGTTCCAGAAGATATACAGCAGCTTCGAAGCTTCCTTGGTTTGTTCACCAACTATCGCTGATATGTGCAGGAGTTTGCTAACATCGTTAAATCACTAACCAGACTCATGGAATGGCGAACACAGTTCCAGTGGTCCGAGGAATGCCAAGACTCGTTCAGAATGCTGCAAGGAGCTTTGATCAACGCACCTGTTCTGATCTTTCCCCTACCTAACGGGAAATTCATTTTGGATTCGGATGACACCAACGAGCGGCTTGGAGCTGTCTTGTCTCAGATCCAGGAGGGGCAAGAGAAGATCATTGGTTATTTCAGTGAGACCCTTATCTGGCAGTCTTCAAAGAAGTAGATTATTTCTACAAATACGTATATGGGAGGAGGTTTCTGTTGAGAAATAATCATGCAGCCTTCAATAGCTTTCACAGTTCAAGGACCCAGAGGTTCAAGTAGTTCGTTGGATCGAGAGACTCCAAGAATTCGATTCGAGATCAAACCCTGCCCTGTCGCAGAGAACGAATGCAGAAATGAAGGAAGCAACAATTTTCAGAACCTCTGCAGTAGATGATAACTGCAATAACAACAAGATACAAAAAGACCAGGAGAAAGAACCATAACTTGGTTTAGTCATCGTATGGAAAAAGAGTTAGTATTCGAAGACCATCATAGCAGGAAATATTGAAAACTTCAGAATATGTGTTGAGGAAAATTAACAATAGAAATATTTCAAAAGAAGGAGGACAAATTATTTCGTACGCTGATGATTAATACCAAGGCCAGTTAGTCAGTTAGTCAGGCAGCACTGGAATCTAAATCTGGAGCAGTATTGAACTGTAGATACAACTTGAATAGACTAACGTAATGCAACAGAGTTACCCTAGTCTGGATACCAGATCACACTGGAATAGGAGGAAATGAAATATCGGACGCCCTGGCAGAAGGGTGAGCCAAAATAACATTTACTGTACCAGAACCGATGACCGGTTTGTAATGTAGCCAAGCCAAGCCAATAATATAACAACATCCTGGGCAGACAATAAATTACTCGAGAATTGGCAGACTAGGCCCGGTCTAGTCCATCCCAAAGCACAAGGCACAGCACAACTTAACAACAGGGAACTGATAAACTACTAGAACTCAGTGGAGCACATCTCTCAGTTATACTAGGTGTGGCCACTGGCCACTGCAAACTCAAATACCACATGTATACAATCGGCCTAGCACAGGAAGCACGGCTAAACATATTCAATGCAGCGGCCAGAACCAGATTTTCCATATTTGGCAATAAAATAGTAATGACCGAAAATCTGGCAATTTTTTCTACCAATGTATTCATCAATTTCGTCAAGAGATTGGATCAATAGAGAGAAATATAAATATGAGGTGAGCCACAACAGGCCTGATGTAGGCCCACTCACATTGAAACCTAACCTTACCTAACAATAAACCTTCATGACTGCAGTACACTGAAAATCGTAACGAAAGACAGCCGCAATACAAGAGAAACTAATTGGCAGCCACTAAATAATATGTATCTTATCAAGACAGTGCTGTTTGGGAGTCAACAGTACGCCTTGATCGAATGTGTTGTGGATTTTTTCTTATTTTGATACAATTTGCGGACACTCCAGACCAGTGCATTGGCTGCCACTTAGTCCAACAGTCCAACACACATTGGAAACAAGCCACGTGTTGTATCACTGACCTTATATTTCATTATCTACTTAAAATACCCTTCTTTCACTTAGATTCTGCTTGCGTTTCCCATAACGTACTAGAAACTTGATTGAACCTTGCGTTGGTCAGAACAACAAAATTTTTTAAAATTATTGGTAGATATTTTTATCTTTCCATAGGAATCGTTGCTCCTGTACTGTTTGTTAAGCTGTGGCATAGTAATGATAATTTTTCTTGTGAATGAATGAGTCAATGAGGAATTATAGAACGGTCGACCGCATTGACAGATCTGATATCCTCAAATTATCTCTCTTGTACATTTGGAATGAAACACCTGTCCAATATTGGGTACTTTGAGTACAGCTGGAAGAACTTCAAACCAAAGTTCAAAAAAATTTTAGATTGCCTTAAATTACTTGGTGTTATAGCACACATAGTGTTCACATGGGATAGTTTCAGGCCCAGCAATTGGTTTATCCGGTCCTGATCACAACAATATTAAAATCCATTTGAACTTGACTTCCAAACAAGAGTCTTCGCAAAATGAGAGTGGGAAATGCATATATTCATAGTAAGCTGGTTAACAAATGTGAAATTATACACCAGCATGCTTTTATTATTTCAAACGATGAAACCGAATCAATTACCAGGAGTTAGCTGATTCATGCCTCTTGAAATAATTTTCATCGTCCCTGAATTTTAAAATGTGAAAACCGCCCGCTTTTCAAGTTAGGTTTGGCAAAACGTGCATATCGTTTCAATATCGTTTAGACGAACTTTTTCAATTTTATCCCGAATGTAAGCAAAAAGTTATAATAATGATTTTTGAATGAATTTTTCATTTCAAATAACAATTCGTGTGAGAACAGAGTAGGCTTAATATGGCAAGTACCTGTCAGAAAACAACTACTACCATGCGGCTAAGATCACCACGGGTATTAAATTATATCTAGCAACGTTCCTCAATGCATCAGAGAACGCAATTGCAAGTGCCCCCTGTAACCAACTAGCAGAATTATGTTTTGATTCGGACAGGGTGACCACCTGCAGACTGGTTTCGAGGTTTTGCTTCTCATCAGTGCAAGGGTAGGTCAACACAGACAGCACTGAATCCATATGATCCCCGTCTAAATCATTACACATTCCGCTGCTTGGTCACCACTGGTTACGCGATGAAGCGGTTTTTAGCGAGTAGAGGAAGAACACTGCGAGTCTCCGGATTGAAAGATTTATGCGAGAACACAGTTCTTTGAGTGATCGTTTCGTAACGAACAGTCGTTGCCGACCGATGTTTAGCCCTTTGCTCCTATATACACCTACTACGTAGGCTTATTATGACAAGTACCTGTCAGAAAATAACTACTTCCCTGGCTAAGACCACGACGGGTATCGGCCACCACGGCTTAACTTAACAGGAATTTATGCAAACAATAATATGGTTTATAAGTAATTCTTTCCAAAAATGTACGATACAATTTTCTTAGTACCTCCCCGGTCTCGTTTTCAAATCAAATGGTAATAAGGAATTAAAATAATAAATACGAAATCTGAAATTGCTGATTATTTTGTTTAACCTCTACGCACAAACCTCAGATGTATTTGAGAGACTTGTGCAAGCTAGAGAAGACGCAGCCCTCGCCTTTTAACGTGTGATGCCATGCACTGCTAACATCGACGATATAACAGAGGTTTAATATCTTATTTGCGTTGCAACTCGGCTCAGAATCATTCAAAATTTCGAAATTTTTTATTTTTCTGGATCTTATTTCGTTTCTTGAATATTATTTGTTATTTCATCTAACTTGGAAATGAAAATTACTAAATCCGACTTCATTCGAGCTTGAACTTTATCAAATTTGTATTTGTTAAAAGCTCGCATAGAAACGCTCGTTTCTTAGTTAGATGTTATTGTAAACAGAATGATGCTGTCATTATAAATGAAAATATTTACGTCAAAACGAATATAAAAAGAGTCTTTTCATCATTAAAAACCCATACATTCGCACACGAACATCCCTCAACATAATAATAAAAAATGGAATAATGTGGCGAAATATAGAAATGAAAATGAGATGCTGCTTTTCCATCAGAGAAAAACTCATTGTCCCAGTTTCATATTTATGATAATTTTCCATAGCTTCTGCAAGCTGTAAAAATATAGTTATAAAACATTACGTTATTAATACTTTCAAAGACCGCAGACGTAGCCTTACTTACGTTAATATAGTCTTCACAGCATCAAAAAAAACTGTTTTTAGTGATACTTCTCTAAGCGCCTCTCTTATAGCACTAAAGCAGTTCTTTTTTTCTTAGAAAGATTCCGTGGTATCTATTGTCATAAATGTCTCCTGCCGATTATTTCCATGCGGCAGAACAACAAAGTAGCATCCTGTGCCACCGAATTGAACTTCGCCCTTTATTCTCATGTTAGTTCCGCATCTTTTTTTTCTATGTAAAATTAGTGAATGAAAATAATAAAGACGATATTATTATATTGCACCCCGCTGACCAGACCGCTGACACTAGCAAAGCAGTGACGTCACATCTGCTAGACTTGTACGGTTTCAAGCCTCGATGATATCATAATTTTTGTTTTGTGTTTAATTTAATCACATTTCAGTTTAGTGATGGTTGTGTTTGTCGCGTAAATTGGTTCGATTGAAATCTGAATGAATCGCAAGTTGAAAATGCACTCACCTGTGATCCTGAGTGTGACTTGCGTAACGATACCTGATTCCAGATTCTTCTGAGGACTGTAAGAGCGGTGAGCGGAGCGGCGTTGCAGCGATTGATTTTATAACGGAAAAAATAGCGGTAAAAAAGCGGCGAGCACAAAAGTACTGTTTTTAGTGATACTTCTTTAAGCGCCTCTCTTATAGCACTAAAGCAGTTCTTTTTTTTCTTCGAAATATTACGTGGTATCTATTGTCATAAATATCTCCTGCCGATTATTTGCATGCGGCAGAACAACAAAGTAGCATCCTGTGCCACCGAATTGAACTTCGCCCTTTATTCTCATGTTCGTTCCGCATCTTTTTTTTTTCTATGTAAAATTAGTGAATGAAAATAATAAAGACGATATTATTATATTGCACCCCGCTGACCGGACCGCTCACACTAGCAAAGCAGTGACGTCACATCTGCTAGATTTGTACGTTTTCTAGCCTCGATGATATCATAATTTTTGTTTTGTGTTTAATTTAATCACATTTCAGTTTAGTGATGGTTGTGTTTGTCGCGTAAATTGGTTCGATTGAAATCTGAATGAATCGCAAGTTGACAATGCACTCACCTGTGATCCTGAGTGTGACTTGCGTAACGATTCCTGATTCCAGATTCTTCTGTGGACTGTATGAGCGGTGAGCGGAGCGGCGTTGCAGCGATTGATTTTATAACGGTAAAATAGCGGTAAAAAAGCGGCGAGCACAAAAGTAATGTTTAGCTTTCAGAACTTTGCATGGAACCATTCTGTTGTCCCTTTTTCTCATAGAGAGGGCGCCTCGTATTGTGCATGTGCGAATTTCAACTTATACGCGGTAGATTTGAATTTAAGAATATATAAATACATATTTAATAAGTGGAATAAGTTTCATTGCATTCAATATATTATCTATAATAACTAACCTTAACTAAAGTAAGTGGCAAAAGATTTAACAGTATTTTTAGACTGGTATAACTGTCGAAATTCACTATAATTGGGAATCAGTCTATGACAACCTAAAAATAATCATTCGTTGAACTAATTACGTAGAATTTCATTCTGCAATGTTGAAGAATATCAAAATGTATTACAACCTTTCAAAAACAACGAATTCATGGATAGTGTAATTTCTGCCAGATATGTTTATAAACCATGATGGGTCCACCATAGGAATACTATTAAAAAAATGAATTACTTTAGTTTTAGACATAAAAAAATATCTCCATGGTGCAAAGCAGAATTGTCATTACTTTGTTTATTGTAAAGACAAACAACAAATTGGCAAATCATTATGATTTGTTATGAGTAAAATTTTTAATTTCTTGGTTAATTCAGTGGCCACACTTGTTTTTGGTATATCCTTTTATAATAGTGATAACTCTGAACATAATTGACAGATATTTGAAATGTTGGAATCATTAGATTCGTCTCTTGAAAAGTTATGCGTCAAACAGGGTGCACAAAAGAGATTCCATTTAAAAAAAATTAGATAACTCAAAAAAAAGTTATTTTTCCACTTTCAAACACCCGCTGGTGGTCCAGTATTTTAATCAAAATGCTAATTCAACCTTCATGGACAACATGGCATCGAGAAGGAACGATTCATATGTATAAAATCATCATCAGTAAAAAAAATTGAGACAGCAAAATTTTAAAAACTACCTGTTCGTCCATTTCAAAAACTAAAACTAGGACCGTTTACGATGAAACCGAAAGTGGAGAATTCGTTTTCATCTATTCAATAGCCCCCTGAATTTTTATGCTTCGAATCAAAATATTCCTCTCAAAAAGGAGGGTGCGCCATCTCTCAGTCTCACCCGGTAGTTGAACATACAAAAATGGTGACATCGAATTCAATGAAAATAATAATTTTCAATAATATCAGTATAATCATTAATTACCGTATAAACCTCAATGCTCCCAAAACAAATATTTTTTATGATGGTAAATGACAATAATAAATAAAATTGAAACTTGTCGTATGCAATGCTTATACGTTACGAATAAGAGAACGTAAATATAATGAAAGATGGTCGACTGATGGCGTTCAGAACGTGGAGGCTGGGATTCCAACGTTGCCTGATCTTTTATGGAGACGGTACTCGACAAACGAATTTAAAATTTCATTCAATTTTATCAGGCTGTATACGACTGGCAAATATTTAACTTATTGCACACAAAGGTCCATTAAATCGGTTGTTAAAAAAGACCATCATTGAACGAGTAACAAATGGATCCAAGAATTTCCGATACATTTCTGTATAGTTTAATGAATGTTTCATGACTTCAATCATCTGGAAACATACAAGGTGACAACTTAAAGAGATCGGGTTATTGAATAATACTGAATATCATAGAACGGCGATAAAACCCTACCTAGCAACTACAGACCTACCGCACTGCTATCTGTTATGTCGAAGGTCATGGAAAAAGCCATCAAACATCGAGCTAATGAAATATGTAGAACGTTCAGGAATTGTAAATGCTCGACAACATGGTTTTAGTTATCAAAGATCAACTGGTGACCGGCTTGCTTATGTATCACATATATAGCAACTATCCACTGAAAAATATGGTGGAACTCTAGCCGTGGCATTAGATATCGCCAAGGTGTTTGATCGCGTTTAGCACCAGGACCCCCTCGCCAAGCTTCCATCTTATGGCTTGCCCCCACAGTTCTGCTCTCTGCTATCTAGCTTTCTCTCAGACCGATCTCTCCAGGTGTGGGTTGATGGAGTTTCACCTGACACTCTACCTATCAATGCTGGTGTTCCGCAGGGATCCATTCTAGCACCAACACTGTTTGTCATCCACATCAATGATTTGTTGGGAACTACCTCGTGCATATCTTTGCGGATGATAGTACCTACCCTTCATACCGCGTTCTCTTCCAAAATTCCGATATCAGCCCATGAAACTACAAGAGAACGGGGAAGGATCGTGAACGATTTAAATATGGACCTATTGAAAATTCTAGAATGGGCATCCAACAACTTAGTAGAAATAAACCCAAGCATGTATTTTCCATAGAAAGGTCGATCTCACATTGCCCAACGTAATTATGTCACGAGTCTCCATACCGTCAGCAGAACCCTGTCATGGGAAAGCCATGTGAGGTTCATTGTCAGAAGTGCATCTTAAAAACTTGGTTTTCGATTTCGTACCAAGAGCTATTTCACTTCCCCTCAGTTGATTGTGATTTATAAGGCACAGTTACGACCTGTCCTGGAATACTGTTGCCATATATGGAGTACCAGCCCCTCAACACACTCTGAAACTTTCAGATTATGTCCAAAAAAAGAGCCATTTGTCTCGACAGTGATGCTGAGCTTACAAGCTCACTCACTTATCTGGAACACCGTACAAAGGTTGACGATCTGTCTCTATTTTACAAATATTTTCTGAAATATCAATTTTTTCACCGTCAGCGGCCCCATCGAGACTGTCCCGTCGAGCTCAGTTTTCACAGTATCAGTATCAGTTTATTCGTCACAAAAAAATACATATATATTCAATACAAAAAAGACCAAACACAGATGCATTTTTATCGGGCTGGTCAAAAAAATGGGATATAAGTATACAATTAAAATACAATTAAAGTACATTTAAAATACATTTTAAAAGTTGAGGAAATCTTCTATACTATAAAATATTTGTTCTGTCAAAAAAAGTTTAAGTTTTGTGCTAAAAGACATATTAGACATATTACAGGTATATTGTTTATCACAGATAGATTTGAATTTATTATATAATTTAACTCCTATGTAGTTAGGCGAGTTCTGGTAAATTTGTAGTCGTGAGTAACTTTGGTGTATATTTCCTTTCATTCGTGTATCATGCGAGTGCAAGTCCTCGTTTTTCTTGAAGCTGTTTTCATTTTCTTTAACATAGGTAATGCTTTGAAATATGTATAAGCTGGGCAATGTTTGTATTTGTGATCTTTTAAATAGGTCTCTACATCCCTTTGTAGTCGCTTTAGGGACATGCAGAACATCTCTTTTCCAGGGCTCGTTCTTCCAACGAACGGAAAAACTTTGGAACTCACTGCCTCAGGAGGTATTCTCTGAGGCATACAGCCTGCAGAAATTCAAGAAGAAGACCAATTCTTGCCTATTTTCCCTCGGCTCTCACGATGTTCTCTGAACATTACAGGATTTTCCTCTTCATGGGAGCCAGAATATTATGAAAATTATGAAACTAAGCCTGTTCCAAACATTAACCTCAAAGCCATAGAATTAGACGGAAAGTTATTGAATGGAAACCAAAGGTCACATATCTGGGACTAATACTAGATAATAACGAAAGCTCTAATGGTGTGCGAGAAAGAACTGGGGATGTAACCCAAAGACCCTGCACTGGATGTACACGTCTATAGTTAGACCAACCATCACTTACGTGTCAGTACAGGGGCAAATCTATTGAAAATTCAAAGACTAGCCTGTATATGCATAAAAGTTGCAAAGAGAACGTGCCCAACGGCCGCTATGGAAGTAATCCTAATTATACCCCTCCCTATAGTAGTGGAGAGTATAGCGATAAGGACCACATAGAGAATTACCAGAAAGGGAACCAAGTGCAAGTTTCGACTCCTCCCTGGCAATCACCAAACCTGGGATATGCCCCAAGATGAGATGACAAAAATGGTTAGCTTTGTGAAAAAATTCAGTACAAAACTAAGTAGCAACAGTGAATGGGAAAGAAACTGGAATAGGAAGGAGTATATGGGCCTGTGACCAAATATTCCGAAAGTCTAGGCGAATTCTGTAGCAATTTCCAAGCGGAAATTCTCGCCATCGAGAAATACGTCCAGTTCAATATAGAAAGAAAATTTCGCAGACAAGAGATTATCGTCATGTCAGATAGCCAAGCAACCATTAATGCTCTGAACTCCCATGTAATCAACTCCAAGATGATAGTGGCTGAAGAAACTAAATGAACTAGATAAGAAAAACACTGTTACCCTACTATGGGTTCCGGTAGGGTAATGAAATAGCAGACGTAATGGCAGAAAAAGAGGCTGATTCACTATTTCTGGGACCTAAACCGTTTCGCGGAATAAATACTAGCACAATACTTTATGAACTAGAAAAAGGAGTACACAAAAAAAGATCCCAGTACTGGATAGAATAAAAAATAATGAGGCACCAAGATACTACTGGGAAACAACAACCAGAAAAGATCAAATGACAGCACCAGCAAGAGTCAAAACAAGTTCAGAATACTAACGGGAATCCTAACAGGGCACTGCCAGTTGAACAGACACCATGAGAAACTAGGATTGGTAGAAGAAGAAGAATGCAGATTTTATCCACCTCAGAAAGCAAAAACCTGCAGAATCCGAGGGTGATATTCCTCGGAGAGCACCAAATAGAAGAGCAAGATCTACCTTACCTAAAGCCATCAGATATCCTGAACTTCTTGAAAGCCATAGGACTGGAGGAATTGCTCTAGTCGTTGAGACATCCTAAACGGCTGAACAGCAGAAAGGGATACAATACATCTTATAGGTGTATTGACACCCACATACTGAACAGAACAAAACGGAACAGAACAGAACAGATGCCTGTTCCAAAATGGAAGTTGAACGAAGGTGTCTCCAGATATCATCCAAAATACCGGAGTCGAAATAGATTGACAATCATATTAATTTTTGAAAATGAATGAATCTATGTTGAATGTAGCACATAACGCCATAGGCGAAACCATAACTCATCCAAAACATAACTCCCTCGGTGAAATAAAGACTGCGCAGAAGTCATAAAATTATGCAAAATGCTCACTGAATTTTTCTCTCCGTGAGAAACAAAACATAAAATATAGTAGTTCCTAAGTATCTACAAATATCCATTCTAAAAGAGTTCAGCCAATTGCTAGGTTCCAGTCACAGTTCTACTAATAATTATTGAATGTGTGAATATTCACCTCTATTCTTAAACCAATCTTTTGTATACCGTGTGCGTTTTTGTATTTTGAATTCACATATACTGCAACAGCTATAGGCCGACACCATTATGAAGAAAAACTGTCTATAGATTTTTTCGACGATTTATATATGTCTTCCGGTATGATGATTTTGTTTAGAAAGTGACTAGTAATCATCTGACAAAGCGGAAGACGATTTGGTTGAGGCGCACTACTCGAAACCTATTTTGGAAAATTTTGGTACCGAAAATCAATCATCGCAAAAACTCGACTTCTCACATATGCTTAATTTCGTGTTCTTTCACTTTGTTATGAACTTTACTTCGAGAAAATCCGAGTGGAAGACTTTTTCAGTAGGGCATGTCCTCAGGGTTGACCAAATAAACAAATGAAAAAACTCGCAGGAGCGGCTAAGTTGAAAAATCGAAAACTGCACTTGGGTTCAATCGTAGGCTTCCAAATTTTGCATGGAGTTTCTTCAGGGACCAGAAAACAGGTTTTCCAAAATGGCTCTGGTCCGCCATTTTTTCTTTGAAATAGCTGGGAGTCGAGTGATACATCACTTGAATTGTATTTTAGTTCTGTATAAGTACGACAACAAAATTTAAAACAAAAATATTCATTCAAAACAAAATAGCAGTACATAATGTTAGAGCTCTGCCATATTTCGATGGCTATTAATGAGCTCTAGTGAAAAATTGTAAAAGAGTGAATGAAATTTAAGTGCAGGTGATTGTTTTATTGAATTTCAGAAAAATAAAGAAAATCATCCAGAAAAAGAACAATAAACATTTTACATAAATATCTGAGGAATTGAGAAAGAAAATCAAATCAAATGTTCGCCATTGACTTCCTGGCATATGGAGAGACGATTCTGAAATTCGCTTCTTACATTTCCAAACATTTCTGGTGTAAAATTCCTGCATACTGCGTTTCTCCAATTCATTTATCGTTCCTGGGGCGGTTCTGTACACTTTCGCCACGTTTCCTCACAAGAAAAAATCGAAAGGGGTCAAATCAGGAGAGCGAACTGGACCCCTCCAACATATCCATCTTTCCGGAAAATGTTCATTTAAAAAGTTGGTTACTGACCTGAAATAATGAGGTGGTTGAAAATGAATATTTTCTATGTTATTTTCAGCCACCTGAATTATTTCCGGAAAGATGTATTCTTGTAGCATGCTCAAATATAGAACTTCGTTCAAATTTTCTCTCAAGAAATAGGGACCTATGATACGGTTGCCCAATATGCCAGCCAAAAAATTTACTTTTTGGATGTACTGAGTATGTGCTTCCCTGAACTGATTTTCAGTGCTCCAATAGCGGTGATTATGTCTATTCACATGTCCATTCAAGAAAAACGTGCTTTCATCACTGAAACAGATGTTGCTCACATGAATCCTATATTGACGAAGTTTCTCACTCATCAGGTAACAGAACTGAATTCTACGATCAGGATTGTCTTCAAAAAGTTCGTGAACCATTTTATTTTATTTCAGTTGTGAATTGTTGAAGGTTTTCTTGAAGATCCACCAAGATATCAATCTGCTTGTTTGGAGAGACAGATCGTCGACAACATTTCTTCATATTACTCAGGTTCCCAGTTCTTTCAAATTTCCCAATGAGTTCTCTTATATATGGTGTACAATGGTGTACAAATTATATTAGAGTTTCCTTCAACTTGCAATTGTCATGTCATTGAAATTATTTCTTTCAATTCAAGTAAATCAAGTCCCGATTCAAACAGAATATTTTATCCACTCCACAAGCCTCTCACTACTATCAGAATATTTATTGAGAAAATATTTTATTTTATGTAATAATCATCGTGTCTGATTCTTAGTTTTTCGGCACGACTTTAACTTAAGTGGCGCTCAAGGGTAGCTTTTTACCACTTTTTGAGTTTCTCTAATCCATTGCCAACTCGATTGCCCATTTTGCTCTCCGGCGAACAGCACCGTGCTTTATGTGACATTTGTACCTGTCTGTCTACCAGTTATAAACTTAATAAGATAAAAGTTGGTAGAGGTAAATAAAAACTGTTACACCGCATAGTACATATACAACATATACTATTATAAAACTTGACAGACAGACCAGAACTGAGACTAAATCAAAAGTCTATAAAAAGCCGCGGATGAATAAAAAATCCCAATCTCCATAATACTGATTTCTGCAATTTTTATTATTATACCATATTTCATGAATTATTGAAGCCGAGAAAGCTATTCAAATATGTGACAGTACTGAACGAATTAAGTTAATTTAATGAGGTAGTTGAAGATGCTGAAATATGGAACGGTTAACGTAACACGCCCTCAATTATGCATTATTTCAGACCAGACGGACTCATTTTTATGTTGAGCGTAAATTTTACTTTGCTCCGAATATCAAAAAGTGAATGTATTCTTAATTGATCACATTCACTTCAAGAACTTTTACTCGAGTACAGTTCGACAATTTGTGGAATTTATCAGCATCGAATATCAAGGGATCATCAGAGAAATACAATGAAGGAACAAGGAATAAAAAACCACAAAAAGCAATAAAAATAAAGTGTATCAGCCTAAAGTTTCGTTGGTACGGTAGACAGTAATTGTCTTCTCCGCAATACCAATGATGACAACAGGACGAGATACAATAATTATAACCAGAAGTGGATTCTGAATTTGCTAGAAAAAGTTCATTTCACCGCATATATGTTCACATGAGAGTTTTGATAATCATCAGATGGATATCTTTCACCATATATCAGGACCAAGGACCATTTGATATGCTGGACTCAAATAACTTTCTAGATAAGTGAAGACTTTAGTTATTTTCGTTTATAGGTATTTCTTACAAGAACCATTCATACCGAATCTCTTTCTTTTTGTTATTTAACACTGAATCTAGTGGATAACTGCAAATGAAGATAAACATGTATTACCAGAACTGTAGGGGATTACGCAGCAGACTGCTAATTTTAGCTAAAACTTTTTATTGATGGAGACATATGTCATAGTACAAAAACTATTCAATAATAAATACAAAGTCTATAGAAAGGACAGAGATAAAAAAAATACAAGTAAGACAAGAAGAGGGGGAGCCCCCATAGCTGTGAGTAATAAGTTCGTTTCTTCAGAAATTGAATTGGAATCACCATTCGTTATTAATTGAATCACGCGTTCTTGGTACATATAACATTCATTCTGAACCCAACATATATACCCCCATCCTCTCTATACTATACTATTATAGAGCAAATCACTGATCACGACCATATTATCATGTTACCAGTTGGAGATTATAATTTACCAATCGTTACGGGTTTAACATATAAGTTGAATCTTTAAAATTAGATTGAAAAAAGTATTCAGTCAACAATGGACTCCAATATTTTAAAATTTTACAATAATATTTTGAATGAAAATAATAGACTCAGCATTAAGCAATATATACATGTGGATGTAGTTGAGGAGACGGTGCCGATAAAGATAATCATATAATAATAATAAAAAAAGATAATCAGCATATTGCTGTGTGCTAGCATGCGAAATACAAAAATGTACTCAAAACGTGCAAACAAACAATCTTTGGGATACATACAATTTCAAAAAAGCGATCTTTTCTTTACTTTATGAACTCTTTACGGAATTCAATTGGTCGATGCTGGGTTCCTTCAATAACGTTAACGATAGTATGATACATTTGTATCAAGTATTCTGTAATATTCCTCACATATGTGTACCGAAATACAAACCAATTAAAACTAAAAAATCATTCCCAACTTGGTTTTCAGAAGAACTGAAGTATGATTTACCAGGCACAAGGAAAATGAATCTGAATATTATTTAACAAAATATAAAATATTGAGGGAAGAAATTAAAAGAATCAAATAAGATTAAGGAAACCCCAACCCTAGTCTTGAATTTTGTTAAGAAACAAGGACAAAGAAATCAACTGAAAACCACTAACAGAGAAGTTGTCGGATTCAAACATTCGCAGACAACTTTGTCTCTGTATATGAAAATCAATCAACGTATGATCTCGGCGTAATAGACCATGTTTCAAATATTATGCTGTGCAATGGTCAACAAAACGTACATTTTGAAAAATAACTCTTGAAGAGCTACAAAAGGCAAAAATGAAAACCAAAGAGATCGGCTGGCCCTGATAAAATTCCGTGTTATATATGCAAGGCATGCAGAGATTTATTACTTTTATCCACTTCTTATCATTTTTAATAAATCATTGAGTACTGGAGTCTTTCCGAAGGAATTCAGAGTATCAAAAATAACACCAATGCATAAAAATTGTTCAAAAATAGTATATTATGATACAAGTTTTATAAGACCATTTTGTCGCACGCGTTGTTTGGAGTACGAAAAGCGAAGCAAGGAGTGCTCCAAGAAAACAAGTGCGACATGTGTCTTATGAAACGTGTTTCATATATAATTTTTTCTATTTGGCATTTTGTTTTGTTTTTTATTGGAAAAAATTGGATTCAATATTACTAAATAATATCAGAAATGACGGGTTGGTAACATTGATAAAATATTTAAAATTTGAAGGAAGCTGTCAGGTAATTCATATGTTTACATGAATTGTTTAAATTTTGAATGCAAATATCAGTAAATTACCTTTTTTAAAATGACTGATGAAGATAACTCAAGTTGCACCCCTCCTGAATAGAGAGAAATTGCTGTGAATGATTTGTTGCCCAAAAAATCTGGTTCAGTTTACGAAACGGAATTTCACAATTTTGAAGTATCCGATGCCTCACCACTCTCCCACTGCAATCAAAATAACTTTTGAAACAATCAGACCAATGATCATAATTTTGTAAACCCAGTCCAAACCAAACCAGCTAATTTAATTATAAACGCCCGAAAAACCAGTCACGTAACGATTAAAGTTTATAATAACTGCACCATCCAAGGCAACAAATAACACCACAATATTCAAACTTTATCCTTCTTCTTTGTTTAATATCTGAAAATCCCATCCCTCTTGTCTGACGTTCATCTGACAGTTGATGTTACCATTGTTACCAATCTCGACAAAATTTAAAATGCGTATCGAAATAGAAGCTCTTTCGATACGCATTTGGGTTTCATAATGACTTCATTTTAGACTCCAAATAGAAAAAAAACTATTAGTTATTACCGACCGGTGGCAGTACTCAACTATATAGCAAAAATTTTCAAATTTGTCATTCGTGGAAGTTATGTGAGGCATTCAAAAACGAACGAAATCAAGAGTGATCTGAATAACAAGGTCAAGGAACTAGCGACATCACTATCGCGAGCCGAAGAAAAAATTGATTTACTTGAATCAAAAGTTGTGTCCTTGGAACGTAAACTCAGGCGTAACAATATTGCTATATTCGGCTTAGAAATTAAGGATAGGTCTAATCCCCTAGACGAGACCCTAAATAAGCTAAATACTATTCTGGAAGTATCGATTGGTGAACACGATATAAATTTCATTCATACGGTCGACAACAAATCAAATAAACCTCCGATTATTTTAGAATTCAACTCGTTGCTGAAAAAACGGAGTATCTTCAAAAACGTCCATAAGTTGAAAGGAACTGGAATCGCCCTTGCGAACGACGCTTCATTTGAGGATAGACAAAGACAAAAGTCACTCATCCATTACATGAAGTTGGCCCGGGAAGAAAATCCTACAGCTAAAATTAAAGGAGGTCGATTACAAGTGGGAAACAAGCTCTACACACTTGAGGAATTGGAAGAAAGCTTTCCGACATCTGGCGGACACGAGGATTCTGCGTCTGAGCAGGAAGGTTATTCAGTCTCAGTTTCTCAGAAATCTACAATAAACCCTGGAAACAAAATTCACCAAAGAAGACCCCAAACACGTAGCAGGAAGCCGTAATCTAAACAGCGAATATCACATCTGAATACCAGCATTACATTTTTTTTTTCTCTCTTTCATTTATTTCACTGTTATTTTGGCTTGATACATGAAGATAGGGCAGTTTACTTTTATCCGATAATAAATTGTAAAATATTATTCCTTATTCACCAATAAATAAGTTAATATGATGTCCAACGGTCTATACTTAGGGCACTTGAATATTAGGTCAATTCTTCCGAAAATGGTTGACTTGAGGACTCACATCTTGGACAACGATTATGATGTTTTTTGTGTATCTGAGACTTGGTTGACACCTGCTGTGAATAATCACTTAGTATCAATTGATGGGTATAACTTGGAAAGGAGAGATCGTATGAATCGAAGAGGTGGGGGAGTTTGCATATTTATTAAAAACAATCTTAACTTCACTAATGTTAATTATAATGACCATATCGAACAATTAATTATCAAGTTGAAAACAAATAGACGCCAGATAGCTGTAACTGTAACATACAGACCACCTGATTTCATTCTCGGTGAATTCTTGGACATTTTCGAACAAAATATCAGTAATCTGATTGCGGAAGTTGACGATATCATATGTTTCGGAGATTTTAACGTGAATATGTTGAACATGAACACCAATATTTTCAAGAAATTTAACACTACACTAGAAGCTCTAAACTTATCCCAATTAATCAATTCACCCACTCGAATCACATTAAATTCTGAAACGCTAATCGATCTGATTATCGTTTCCTGCGAAGCATCAATCGAATCCTCTGGAGTTCTGTCTGTTGATCATATGTCTGATCATGAGCTCATATTCTGTAGACTAAATGTGAAACACAATAAAACAAATGTAGAATTTAAAACAATAAGGGATTTCAAAAACTTTCGCCAAGATGAGTTCACGACAGACCTATGTTCACTTAACCTTGACTCAATCTATGATATGGAAGATGTTAATGAAAAACTAAATCACTTCAATAACAATTTGTTGATGTTGTTTAACAAACATGCCCCTTTCAAAATGATAAAAATAACAAAGAACTATAGTCCCTGGTTAACAGACAATATTCGGTTATTGATGAGATTACGTAACAAATCTAAAAATAGGTGGAAACGCACTAAGAACCAGAGCCATTTTGACTACTACAAAATGTTACGTAACTATACCACACTCGCATGCAAAAACGAAAAAAAAGCATTCATTGAACATAGAATGAGAACTAGAGGCATTAATCATATATGGAAGAGTTTGGACGTCTTCAATATTGGTAAAAAACAGGTTGCCATTCCCAATCACTTGAAGAATGTGGATGAAATAAATAGATTCTACTCTGAAATTGTTCCTTACCAAGAAGCAGATGAAGAAATATTGAATCACTATCTTAACATTCCACTTGATAGGGAAGAATTAATCTTCAGAGAAGTTCTCGAACTCGAAGTTCAAGAGATACTGTACACAGTTAAGTCAAATGCACAAGGTTATGATGGACTGAATATCAAAATGCTACTCCAATGTTCCCCAACCATCCTACCATACATAACTCATATCATAAACACATGTTTGGTAACCCATTGTTTTCCAGATGCATGGAAACAAGCATCAGTCAGACCCATACCGAAAACGAGCAAACCATGTGACTTCAAAGACCTACGACCCATTAGTATTTTACCAACCCTTTCGAAAGTTTTGGAAAAAGCTGTGGAAAAACAACTCAGGGCATATGTTGCTGAAAATAATATCCTTCCCGAATTTCAATCTGGTTTCAGGCCATCTCACAACTGTGAAACTGCTCTGTTACAAATAACCGATGATATTCTCAAAACAACGGACTCTGGTAAAACTACTATCCTCATGTTGGTAGACTTCTCAAGAGCATTCGATACCATAAACCATGACACCATGCTGGCTATTTTGAAATCCATTGGTCTCTCAAAATATGCGGTAAACTTTTTCAGAAGCTATCTGTCGCACAGAACGCGAAGAGTGAAAGTTGATGAAATTTTATCATCTCCTGCTGAAGTTTCTTCAGGCGTACCACAAGGTTCAATATTAGGCCCTTTATTGTACACTCTATACACTTCCAGTATTGGTAGTGCCGTGACCTTCTGCAAGATGCACCTATACGCAGATGACACTCAGTTGTATCTCTCGTTTTCTCCTAAACATATAGCCACAGCAGAAAGGGAATTGAATGAAGATTTTGTCAATATCATTAATTGGTCGAAAAATCATTCGCTCAAAATCAATCCAGCAAAAACTTCTATGTTGGTATTCGGTCCGAAAAATGCGAGAGCAGAAGTATCAAGACAAATAGTTATACAAAATGATGGAAACCAAATTATACCGGTGGAGAAAGCGCGAAATCTTGGAATGATATTTGACACTAAACTCAAATTCAATTATCATACCAATAATTGCATCCGCATGGCCTATGCCAACATCAAAATGATATTTCAAAATAGGCAATATCTTAACAGGAATGTTAAAAAGATGCTGTGTGAGGCCCTAGTTTTGAGCAAGTTCAACTTTGGCGATGTTGTATATGGGCCATGCTTGAATGCACCTGACATAAGGAGAATTCAAGTGGTACAGAATTCCTGTTTAAGGCTTATCTGTGGAGTAAGAAGACGTCAGCATATCTCACATAAACTCAAGGACATGAACTGGCTGAACATGGCGAACAGACGACTTCTACACGCAGCATGTCTTTATCATAAATTAATTAAAACCAAGGAACCTCAGTATCTCACACATAAAATAAAGTATCGCACTGACGTACACAACTTGAATGTGAGATACAAACATCTTCTCACACCCCCACAGCACCGAACGGAACAATTTAAAAGCTCATTTTCATATCAAATATGCAAAGTATACAATGAGCTGCCCGCTGGATTGAAAACCAAGTCTCAAATATCATTTAAAAAGGCTCTTAAGAACCAACTTTTGAATAAACAAAATTTACTGCCTCCAATCAATTGAATGTTTTTTTTTTTCGTTTCTCTCTCTCTCTGATATACATATATTATGTTTAGAATATATTTTTTCTTTTGTTTTTTTTATAAGTATGTTGCTGTAGTTGTGCTTAAGATGAAAAACAGAGGTAGTGCTACTGGTCTACACCTAGTAGTGCTACCATCTGATCTTCGGCTTTTTCTTTTTTATTAAGAAATAAAGACCTTTATTATTATTATTATTATTATTATATAGTCACTAAACAACATGGCTTCTGCTGTAAGAGATCTATAGAAACAGATCTATTAACGTTTACTAATCAATTCATTGACAATATTCACAAGGCACAAATGGTTTGCAGTTATACAGATGTCGTTAAGGCGTTCGACAAAGTCAACCGTGACTTAATGATAGCAAATCTTGAAAATAATGGATTGAGTAATCGTCTTCTAGAATTCGTCAGTTTTACTTAAAATTACGATCACAATGTCCAAAATGAAAAATATGACAAGGCTCTACTGCTACTATGTAACCTTACGTATGGCCAACCAAAAATATCTGGGAAAGAATAAGACTTGCAGCGCATACAGTGCGACGCTAAATTATGGAACAAATTCATTATTTCTGAATATAAAGATATATCGGAATAATCCTCGGACAGGTCGATTTTCTTTTACGATGGGTCAATTTTTGAACCTCACCCAAAATATATAGGGTTATCCGCATTTGAGGAAAAGCGACTTTGGTGATATTTTTAAATGGGACACCCAGTATATTTGTCCATATTTGGTTAGGGATCGTCATTACAAATCCAGTGATACCAAGTTTGATGGGATTATGTCAAACGGCTGCGGAGATATGGCCAAAAAACTTCTCCATATACCCAATGAGTGCAACAGAGACTTTTAACCTTCTGAATCGTGTGGAGTCTCGCAGTCATACTCATTAGACATACGAGGAAGTTTTTTGGCCATATCTCCGCAGCCGTTTAACATAATCCCATCAAACTTGGTATCACTGGATTCGTAATGACGATCCCTATCCAAATATGGAAAAATATACTGGTTCCAATTTAAAAATATCACCAAAGTCATTTTTACTCAATTGCGGATAACCCTGTATATTTTGGGGGGGGTTCAAAAATTGGCCCATCGGAAAAGAAAATCGATCTGTCCGAGGATTTTTACGAAATATCTTTATATTCAGAAATAATGAATTTGTTCCATAATTTAGCGTCGCACTGTATAGTGAATCCAGCAGTGGAATGACCCAGACATGATAAAACAAAAGCGACTTTCAACATCTCCGCTTATATACCGCTAAAAAATCGGATACCAAATATATGATGAATAAAACAGCAGACAAAGGGAATGTTAAATGTATTTATTCATTAAAATATTTCGGATGCACTTTCAATGGAACTTTAAACAATGAAAGAGATCGCAATTTTCTAAAAAACTTGGCTTGCATGCTGTCTAATTTCATCCACTTACAGTATACCGGGTGTCAACGAATCTATTAGACAAGTCATAACTTCTAGACCATTAGGTGTATCAAAATGAGATTTGGTATAGGTAAATGGTATGTGAAGAGGAGAGTTTTCACATATTTTTCAATTTCCGGTCACTTCCGGTTTCACCGGAAATGGCTCCGGTTCTAAATTTTTAAATGGAACACCCTGTATATTGTAACATTTTTGGATTTCAGAGACAATTCTAGATCAGAATGTAACATTTTCGAAAGTTTTTATGCCTACTTAATTTTTTCGGAGTCACTTTTGAAATTACATCTAGGTGGCCATGATCGGAAGTAAACTAATCTAAGGACCTCAGGTGATATCAGAATATTACAATCGCGAAGTTTTAATGACTAGTATGATAGATATGAATAAGACAAGTTGGCAAAATTACATTTTCGTGTCTAACTATTATTTTTCAAATGGCGACCATTTTTTGACAAGCACTTTCCGAAAAAAGGATATTTTGACGAATCTAGCGATACTAATTTATTTGCGATTGGATCAACAAATTTAACAAAATTAACAATAATTTCAGCGATGCACTTACATTTTTTTCAATAACCTAATTTCTTAAAATTTTCACTATAGTAAATTTTCAAAGTGCATTCCTCCTTGTTGAAGACACATTTCAGTTCGTTCAATTGTTTCTCTCAACACGTTTCCTAACATTTGTGGCGTTATACTTCTGAATGCCTGTAGAATCCTTTCTTCTAAGATTTCGAGAGTGGCTGGGGCTGTTGCATAGTAGACCCTTTCTTTAACATATCCCCACATGAAGAAATCTAGCACAGTCAGATCCGGTGAGCGGGTAGGTTATGCATTGAGAGTTGTATAGAATGAATTGGAATTTTCAGCTTCCAAAACTGTGTACCATTCTCTTATTGAATCACATCTGCGGTATGGAATAGCATTTTGGGAAGTTTGCTGCGGATATCGATTTCAGAATGTTTTAATTTTACAGAAGCGTACTCTATGATATTTATGCAAAGCAAAGTATCGGACGTCGACGTCTCTTTTTGGAACACAAAATATTAACAGTTCTTGCAATTTTCATACTAGAAACTGTGTATTTGATATACAAGCATAAAACAAAATTTACTATTGGTAGCTCTTCATATCATATTACAAGACAAAATAATGAATTGAAATTACTCTCATCAAAAATGCAATAACTCATAATGGATGTAAGATGTTTAATCACCTTCTATCAAACATCAAATCACATTTTCGGTTTTGAAAGGACGTAAAGTGTTTGTTGTCTGAAAAAATGTATTACAGTTTGCAAGAGTTCTATAATGATGGGTTCTGAAACGCATAATTCAAGCATGATTCGAACATATTTGAATTCAAATTCAGATCTGGGAGATTATCATCATTATAGTCTATATAATACATACCTATTTCAATTAACATTTTTATTTATACTTGAAAGCTTTGTCGATAAGTTGAAAAACTTTTGACATTAAAGTATATTTTGACTTCGACTCTGACTATACGATTCAACTTTAATTGCCAGGAAACACCTGAAGATGAAAAAGTAAAAAAGCATAGTGAAGAAACATAATTTTACTGAATCACTATCAATTGAATAACCTTTTGAAGTAAAGTACTTATAGACTGGGCTCAACTATTTTAGCTAGCGCCGTGTAAAAGTATTTTTTTAAGCCTGGAAACTATTTATTTAAACAATTACAATATGAATAATAAAAAGATAAAATAATATAATCAACAGTAATAATGATCAGGCAAGAGAAGCCTCTTGCTCATAAAAGAGAAAATAAGCATCTCTGCTCACAAGAGAATTTGAAGTCACTATTGACACACTAGAGTCGTCGAACTCATACCAGAGCCATTGAAAGGGTGTCTACGGAAAGCCGTGTAGTGTCCACTGAAAGTAGATCCACTGTATTTGGGAAACGCGTAGAGGAAGTAACAACAAAAGGAAACATTTTCAGCTGCATATTAACTCATATCCAATTTTTCAGAAGGAAAATCAGTAACAACATTTAATTTCCTTCTGAAATCCTCTGTTGGAGAAAAACAATTTAAATGGAACACTAACATTTTGGGAATTTTTTTAATCAATATAGATTTAATGCACTTTCTCTTATCACAACACTTCGAACAAGTAGCTTTCTCGACTCCGTCCATAGTTTATTCTTTGCTAAATGCATCCAAAGTTGAAGATTAAGTTGGCCTGATGAACTTGGCGGAATTGGAAAGAAAGTAAGTACATTTTAATTTAGATTTGAGTTGGCCGACAGAGTTATCCACTATATTGGAATTGCCCTTCATCAAGAATCTCGACCAAGATTCTTGAGCTTTAGTATTGTCGCATAAATTTTCATCATTATCTTTCAAGATGTATTAAGGTTTCTCAGTCATTCTATTCAAGTCCTAAGGTAGATCCTCCAGTAAGGAAAGTAAGAATTCCTGAGCATCTTCCTGAGAAAAACCGATAAAACGTTGAATCTGAAGTTTCAATGGAAATGTATCCATTGCTCGATGTGTTGAATTTTCTGACAATATATCCTTGATCACCTTCCCAAAGGCATTTATCAAAGCTCCTCTAATACTAGACCAATTGGTTTATAATAAATGTCGAGATCTGCACAGAATTGATTGAATAATTTGCTCTTTGCTACGACTGGTTATTTGAGAAGTACGTTAGTTCTTGTATTGGGTAAGTAAAAAGTTTGTTCATTTCTAGAATTTAGTCTCGACACATGAAAATTAAAATAGGAGAGTAATTCAGGATAGTCAATTAGATTGTTCACTAGGTGGGAATAAAAGATTATTGTTCTTGTTCTTTGCTTTTGAAGGGATAGCAGTTGGAATTTATTTAATAATATTCTATCGTCGATACCTTATGTAGGGTTGACTCCATCTAATTTATGTGATGTATTTCATGAAACTTCTTTGAATAGACTCTATTTTGTTTGTGTGTATATTGTAAATAGGCGACCATATTAAGGAACCATACTCCAGCCGAGATCTCACGTTGGCATTAAATGTGTTATAAAGCTGTCCTGGTTACGAAAGTTTTTACAATTACGATATATGAGACCAAGCATTCGTTTGACTGCACATGTCATTGTGCTGTATTGGATAAAGAAGCTCAATTTTGTGTCAAAAATCAGAGCAAGATCCCTTGTTTGATTACGTTTTTGAAGGGAAGTGTTATTTATATGGTAGTCATATTGTGTACCATTATATTTCAGGGTATATTGAGTATTTACATTACTTTGTGCTGAGAGGGATATTATTTTTGATGCACCAAACATGCAAGCATTCCAAATCTTTTTGTAGGATTACGCAATCCTTCTCAGTACAACGGGTAGAAATATTTTCAAATCATCTGCAAAGAGTAAGAAATTACTTAGGACATTAGTTTCTATATCATTGATGAAAAGTGAGAATGAGAGAGGTGCTAGCTTACTTCCTTGGGGGACACCGCTATTTGCAACAAATTAGAAAGATTTGTGACCTCTATAATCTACGAACAGGATACGGTTAGTTTGATGAGAGCTGTGTGTCTGCGTAGTATTTGGCATTTCTCGACATGTTAGTGACAGATATGCAAACTGATAAGACAGGGCCCGATTATTGAAACTTGCGGAACACCTTCAGAGAGAGTTCCATAACGACTCTTTGAGTTCAATCTGATGAATATTTTTATTTGGACTATTTGGAATATTCTCAATGCAATCACGTTTGCTAGACTTCACAAATTATCCTCACTTCAATTATTGTAATAATAAACCTTTGATGAACGTTAGGCTTTAATTCGCAGAAACTCTGACATACATGAAATGTCGAAATATCAAAACATATGTCATATCGAACAAACATGTACAGAGATGTATGGAGGAATGGATAACATGAGAAAACAAATCAAAATGAAATCAAATAAAATTTATTGTTTTTAACTATGTTAACATATCATATGTCACAGCCTATATAATTGTATATTTTCTCTTCATCCTTCACGAGTTGAAAGGATGAGGATCAGAACAGCCAGTTGCTTGCCGAGCCATGAACTTTCACCAGTCCACCACTCGGTTACAACGCCTAGCCGAACCCTAATCCTCCTGGCGGAAGACACTTGGAACGGCCCCCACGTTCTAAGTGGGCATGTCCGTATATACTCTAAGACAGGTTGATAATGAGCAGAATCCACGAAACCTGCGATGCTTATGCGTGGGTCGGGAGAAGTTCTAAACAGAGACTGAATGACCTAGATCAATGTGGCCAGTGGTATGCAGGATAAATCCCGGAAAAAGCTCACAGCAAAAAACCGGGTTTAGAGATTGGTCTTACTTTAACCCTTGGCTGCCTTTTACAGGACCGCTTCTTCGTAACGTTCTTGGAAAAGATCCAGAGATTGGTAGATAAGGCCTCCGTGTTTACTGGGGGCGTTGTCATACTCCCTAATGCGAGTAAGATTTCTCGTCAGGGGGCTCTTTGGTAGGAAATATTTATATAAAAGTTATATCTGATATATGTCGGAACTGAGCCGACACCGCTGATCTCCCGGAGATCAACCAGGCGAATGTATATGTCATTGTTTGTGATAATACGAAGTATCTTGTTCTGCATTCTGTCCAACCTCGAGAGAGGCGAGGGGGCACGGCTACAAAGCACAGGACAAGCGTATAACATTGCGGGCCTGATAATCTGTTTGTATCATGAAAAACATTTCTGTAGTTATAGAGTTTTTTATGGAAAATTATTGGAAAAAGTTGTAGTTCTTCTTAAAAGTGGTTGAGGATAATGTACGGATTTTACAGACTCCCATTGAATGACTACTCATAAGTATGTAAAAGACACCCCACTGAAATACCAGCGAAACATGGTATAATGATCTCAAATGTGTTCTAAAACTGATACACGAGGAAAACGAATTCAAAAGAAGCGTGGTAAGTTATACATTTTAAATTGCAACACTAACTTATCTGAGTTATTTACGTAATATAAATACTTGTACTTAATAGTTTGACCAGTTTAGTCAGTAACACTCCTAAGCACTGACTGCCCTGACTGGTCTGACTGGGTGACTAGACTGACTGGCATTAAGACAATTTTCATCGTTCTTGCGTTTCTCAGTTCATGCGTTCGTGGATGGGTTAATTTCCGTAGAAATATTAGCAAAAAATCGAATAACCACAGCAAGACACAGTATAATCGTAAGTAATATTTTAGTGGCAGGTTGACAACTGTATCGCTGTAAGTAAGTGAAGTTCTATACGTTTATCCAGATAGCATAAGCAAAAACTTTGCAACCACAAGCATGTAACTCACTAGCAATTATTCAGCAATGAAATTATAAAATTCTGATCAATGAACTAACTGTCCCAGGCTGCCTGCCCAATGGCGACAGCATTGTACCTTGCTGCCGTAAGATATCAAACTGTTGCTTCTATTCGAATTTTTATAGTAATAGTATTTCTTATTATGGTAGCAAGAAATGTTTTAACAAAAAGTTCAATAAGAAGAATCTGAGTAAATTTTAGAACAACTCTCATGATGAATTGCTCATTGTTAATTGTGTCTATCTAAATGTTTTCAAAATTTGTTCTTTTCGTCAATCGGCTGTACCCTCAGGAGTCTTCCAGATACCTGTGCGAGCTAGAGAAGACGAGACCCTTACCTTTAAACGTGTGATGCTGTGCCTTTATCAGTTAAGTGGAGTTCATATAGTCACCAATATGGGTTTACAATTTTATAATTGTCTACCCTCACAAGTAAAACAAGAAAATAACATTCAAGCGTTTAAAAAAACTAATGAAATTTCTGGTTGGTGAATATTTCTATGATTTGAAAGAGTATCTGTCAGCAATACTCTAAGTGGTTTTTATGCATTCACACTATGTATCGTAATCCTACTATTTAGTAAATTTTATGTAGACTTATAGATCCAAAGGATGAATAAACAATCAGAATTTGAAATCATGTTATGAACAATTGCATCTTCGTCGCAGTTTAAGAAAAGCAGCGTTGCAGAATCAAGCAACATAAAAATGATCGGTATCTGGCTGAACCGTAATAGTTGGTGATAGTATATGCGTAATAATGAATGACCATTCTCTTGGAGAAAGCCGGTGGAATATTTATTTCCACGTCTGCCTTTAATTGTCGTGTTGGTTGCGCAATAATCTCACATTCTGGTTAAGTAAACTTTGATTTATAACTCAAATTTTGAAAAAAAATTATTGGATCTTCGCATGACCATAAATTTTGTTTTCTATGGTTAGATAAGTCTCATTCACAATCTAGTTTAGATCGAACTAAAAGTTAAATACAGGTACAAAATGAAGGAATGTGTCGCCGAAATATTTTGTTTCAAAAATAAAAACTATTATACAGAGTGACAGTTTGAAAAAGAAAAATTGGATACATCTCAGTATCAAAAAGATACCGGCTATATCAAGAAGGAACTAACTGATATAACTACTGCAGAGTTACTCCCGCAAATTTGAACTGCAATGGTATACTTGTGATATACCATTGAAAAGTTCTGGAAGAGTAGTCTCGAACAGCTAATGCAAACAGAGCAAATACTATATTGAATCTCTGGTTATATTATTTGAATAATATTTATTCATCATTCATTTATTACATATACCTATATCATATGAAATGATTTTCATTACTTTTTAGACAACAGTTGAGCCTGTTTCCGAATTCTGTACGAATGTTAGCAAAACCCATGTGGTTTTTTTGTAGATACTTGATGAGGTAATGAATCTATTTCAAATTTCCACTCTGCATCCCTGAAGGCTAAATAGAGAACGCATAGGAATTCGTAATATTTTCCGACTGTTTCAGACGAGGATAATTACAGCAAGAAAAATTTTGTATCGAGGGTTCGACCCTCGAAAAAAGATGTGAAATCTTGCGAAAATTGAATCGAAAAAATCCGCAAAGATCATGAAAAACATCGGGCATTGGAATAATTTCCGTAACTCAATCTGTGTTTATGTATATATGTATTAAGTTAGGTGGAAACGTGCCGATAATCTGGATGACAAGGGGAAGCAAGCATACGCAAGCTATTATGGTCCGTTGTGGTCGTGCTGGTAGAGCGTTCGCCTCTGAAGCATAGGGTGGTGGGTTCAATTCCAAGCATGGTCATCGATCTGTGCATGGCTTCACACGTCTCTCGATGACTTATGAGGGTTGCGCGTAGGGGTGCAAAAGGTTGACAGGAATAACAATAACTAATGGAACAACCTCTAGTGCACCTATCAGGATAGATAATTAAACAAGTTTTGATGCTGAAAAGTATACAAAATGAAATAATTCCACCGCTCAATTAACTTGCTAACTTTGTACTCACCTGTATATCGTGGATATGTGCAGGAATGATTATACTCTATAGTGGATTTGTATCGGCCATATGAATGATCGTTGCATAGTTGATATGGTTTACGTATTTGAAAAAATGTCTTCACAATGGACATTTTGAAATTTTGGAAAAGTTAACTTCAGCACCCTGTATAATCTTAACCGTTAGAGCTTTGGCGCAATAGTGACATTGGATCAGCACAATATATAAAAAATTCGAGCAAATTTATCGAAAGACAATTTTCCATTGAAACGTTGCGAGGTCCTTTTCCACTGAACAGTCACTATGTGACAGTGTTTTTGTTTTTAGACTTAGCGAAGGCATTTGACACTGTAAACCGTGCTATTTTATTTCAACATCTATATACTTTTGGAATTATAGGGATAGCTCTAGACATTTTTAATGATTACTTGACCAATAGAAAACAAGTGGTCAGAATAAATAACTCACACAGTGACCAATCACAAGTAACTATGGGTGTACTCTAGGGCAATGTCTTGAGGCCCATCCTGTTCTTATAGTGAATGAATAATATTTTCAATATCACCAAGCTAAACGGCAAACTAGTCTTTTACGCAGAAGACACAGGGAAATCATGAAAAGAATCTGTCGTCAACGCCTAGCGAAGGCTGCAAACAATTTTCAGTTTGCTGAATTACAGTTTACTGAGTCTTAATACAGCAAAAAAGGTTTATAACTTTCTCATCGACAATTACAGACTAACCCTCAGCAAAATGAAAATTCATATACATTCTTGTACCGAGTTCACAGAATGCATCTGCCAAACAAAACCAGAACAACTTACTTATGTTAAATATTTGGGTATTATAGATTATCAGATTTTGAGATGAAATGACCATATTGAATATACTACTTCAAAGGAAGTTTGATGGTTTCCAAAGAAAATTAGGTGATCTTATATCGAGAATTATTGATTTTTTTACTAGAACATCTGTCATTATCGAAGGAAGTTTGTGAAAGTGGGACCTTAAATTAAAGACAATATTTTGAGGAAAATAATTAACAATGAAGCAAGTGGAAATGTGTTTTAACGCATGTTTTTCTGGAAAACACAACTACTTATGTAACATATTCCTACTTGCAGAAATTTTTGTTACATGCAGGCATGCATACCCAAATAAACAGTTTCTTCTACTTGCTACAACTTTCCTCGCACTTGCAGATAATAGCTCCAGATCCAGATCTATTATGATTGATGCATTTGCACCTTGTGATAATTGTATTTGAATATTAAAGGTATTACCGAGTTTTGTTTTATTTTGTTCTGAATTGGGTTTAGAGTTACAAGTGATTTAAAATAACTGGCAACCCTCAGTGAGTGAGGCTCGGAATGCCTTTTTGGTCCATGTCAAAATTCCAAGCAATGTAGAAAAAGCCAAGTAAAGCTTGTGTTTGTAATATTTGAGTTCCCCCAGCATTTAACATTTTAAGGTTGAGATTGAAATTGTGGAGATGACTTTGAGTTTTTCTACATCGTAAATCCACAACACTCCACTTTGGTTACAATGGACTTCTACCACAGGTTATTATTAGATAGTATAGGTAACCTTTATTATACTTATTTTGTTTCATTGCCATATTTTTTGCAGTTGAGGTTAGCTCAGTCGGCTCTATTTTGTTGTCAACAGTTGATTAATATTGGTAGTTATATAGGTTGGCAAAAAAGATTGTATCAATTACAGTATTACACGTTTATTTTACTCTACATTATGTTTATGTTTGAAACATTCATGTATACTCGTACATGCATTGTATGTAGGGAATAAATAAAGTGTTCATCTTACTTTATATAGTTTAGTTCTTTCCCCTTCATAAGAATTTCATCAGAGTATTTTATAATGTTCAATAATGTTCTTTGTTCACTGACAATACACTGAAAATAAAGAAAAATGCATAATACTTTTTTTTCACATGACTTTCTCTATGTCTAAGAAATAGCAAAAGACGAACCAACGTTACTTACATTTTTGATTTATGCGGTTGTCTGCACTATTTGTTAGCAAAGAGTTGATGAGAAAATAGGAAAATTCCAAAGTAAGTCTGCATTTAAAACTACCTCCAAATGCATATATGTCTATAAATAATGTCAGAAAAAAATTAAAACGGAAAATGAAATTTTCGGTTTTTTTTTAGAGCTCTCCGGGAGTAGTCGGAATTTTCTTAAATTCACACCAGCACCAGGACCTTGAGCTCCATATTATGCAACTTTGCCATAATTCAACCTTTGTTGTATAGTTTATTTTCTTAGATCCCAATGGTGAACATCGATATTGGGATACAGGAAAATATCTGTTTTTGGACCGAGAACATAAATATCTGCTGACAAGGAAGTCTATAACAAATATATATACATTTACGACACATTTTAAGATAATGTAATCAAAAATCTAAAGTGAGACCTGAAGGATGCTATTCTTTGTAATAAAGATATATAATAATCTTGCGTCATAGAAGAAATCTTTAACGTGGTATTTTGCTAATCAATGTACTGAAGATGGTTTTGAACAGGAGCTTAAATCCTTGCAACAAAACAAAGCTCTTTAACTCAAGAGAACACGAAATAATTGTGAATTTGAATCAAAGATGTTTATAAAACATTTGAATTTTATCATCTTGTGATAAAGCATTATTTATTTTATCTATTACTAGCTCTTCTAATAAAGGACATTGCTGACTATATTTAAGACTATAATATTCATTTGGACATGTACAAGATCATTGCGACCTTGATATAATTTCGTTTGACTTCATTTTGAGAGAACCCTTTTGTCAGTGTGGTTCCCATGAAGAGCAACTTCCTGTAATGTTCAAGAACATCGTGGGAGCCAAGAGAAAGTAAGTGTGGGAATTGGTGTTCTTCCTGATTCTGCAGGCTGTGTGACTCAGAGAACACCTCCCGAGGCAGTGAGTTCCAAAGCATTGCAGTTCTTCGGAAGGAGCCCTGGTAAAGAAATGTTCGGAAAGTGACGACGAAGGGATCTGAAGACTGACCTCGACGGGTTAGTCTCGATGGGACCGTTAACGGTAAAACCAACGATTAATGATATCTCGGAAGAGCTTCGTCTATGGCCACATACAAGTTATAACTACATACACACGTGCGTATGTCCAAACTATATCTTAATATGTTTTGTGACAATAAACTATACCTTAAGATCATATATTCTGCTACTACCACTCCCAAGTAGGGTCTGGATATTTATTGGGAACTGAATGTTTGACCTGATTAGTCCTTTCAAGAAGTTTGCTCTTTGAAAGGTTCGACAATCGTAAAATATGTCATTTACTCCCCGACTTCATCGTCATGCGACCGAAGAGAAGAGTCTATGGCTACTATTTTATGCAAATGGGAAGGAAAGCATCCATGATGCAATTTTAACCGGATTATGATTGAGGAATATTTTTTGTTGACAATAAAGCTAATGACCACAGCAGTCGATGCCAAAAACACCAAAGAAAAAAAAAAGCTAAATATATGTGAAAGGATATTTGGAAATTCTCGATGAATGCTGATGTGATAGGAGCTATTTGAATGTTCACTAATTTATGCCCAGTACCTCCTCCAGCTGTCCAACATATTCAGTTGGAATACACTGAACAGATCCTGAAAACAGGACATGTCCAGGATATTATTGCAGGTTCGAGCGCACTTGATGATGTCGTTTCCAAAAATACCACTATGTGTTTTTGCCCATATGAAAATAACTTTCACTGATTTTATTATTGATCAGGTATATTCTTTATCTTAGTTTCATGAAAGGTAACACTGAATAACTAAATTCATCAGGAAGGTCAATTGTTTTCAGTGTTGGGGTGTAATACAAGATTTTATAAATTCATATTTCAAACGGAGAGAGACACCAAGAAATAAAACACGTTTTTATCGCTTTGAATAGGCTGAAATTATGATATCTTACCAAAACATAACTTGTCGGTTCTGGAACAGTGCGAGAGAAAAAATCCTGAAAAATGATTGTTTTTACTCTGATTGCCCCGAATACACCCTAATGTACTATCATCAATAAGATTATAATCGGACATGTTAACAAGTTCCGATAAATACATTTCGATCCTGAATTTGTCTTATTTTGATTAACAAAACAATTTATTTTCTTTGTTGATCATACCCAAGTACGACATTTTTCTACCGACTTACCCCGCAATAACATGATAAATTTACAGCAAATTTGACCTAGAGCCAATTTCCCATATGTTTTCGTGCGGGGTCCTTAGTCGTATGATTCGATATTCTAGATGAACAGTCGATTCTGAACAATATTTGCTCAATATTTGCAGGAGTAATATGATCATAATTTAAAAACATCGTGTTTTTTATCTCTTTCGTATCCAGTCATACAAAATGACCTTTTGATAAGCTTTTCCAAGTATCAAACAAATATAATTCAAAGGTCGTAGGGGGCAGTAGTTGTTTTCTGTTTACGAAAATCCCTATGGTATATATTTATGCGGAAAATTGGATAATGTGATACATCTTTTCACTATTAATAAATGTAAATTGGTTTTGGGATACAAAAAATAACAAACCAATAATTTTACTACTATGATATTCCATATTATGGAATAACTGAAAAGCTGTACAATCAATTTTGGTCAATTCATTTGGAATTCATTTTCAGAAGGTCGAAAACAGAAAGCAAATCAGTGTTCAATGAATTATGTAAAAACTATGACTTGTTTCCTCCATTCAAATTTTTCAACGAAGTGCACTGATAAAATGTTTCACGCAAGCGAAGCCCACACTCCGTTAATTTGCCATAACTTGCGAAATTGCACGCGCAAAATTGTGGTCGAGAAAGTTGTCAATTTTCCACCATCCAATGCAATGCCTTAATTTAATCGCGCACTCATAATTGCATGGTAACGAAGTATGAGGTTCTCAACAGTAATATGGGAATGCACTTCGTGGTTTGCAAAAGAGTATAGGTATATAAAAATCTGCTTCTTGAATCAGGCATGAACGATGAACGATATTATTGTTCCCAGCTTCTCTTCGATAGATTAAGCATTCAAATTGAAAACTATAACCAAAAATCAGAATTTCATAAACATTGGGGTCACTATGTAATCCATTCCAGGAGTACTTTATTTTGAAATAACCTCAATCAGTGAACCTTGTATCAAACGCAGTGATGCCGTTTACCCGATAATTATCCGTTTTACGGATAATTTCATGTGCTCGCGGATAATTTTTGAATCTTGTTATTAATTGTACAATTTCGGAAATGTTTGAATATAAATCAGTTTTTGTTTTTTTTTATTCTGTAAAGGAACACAAAATCTGGTTCAGATTCATTTGTTGGTGTTCTGAGCTCCAATATCAGCATCTCATTACAATTTCTAAGACACCACACAAAATTATGACAACGTAAATTTCACGTTCTATGAGTAACAGTCAACATTGGTATTAACATTGTTACCTAACGGCAAACATTATGACTTCTAAGTGATAATAATAACTTTTATTCAAGAAAGTAACATTCAAATAAGTACAAAATTTCGATAACTATCTGGAATAAACGAGGAAAATCGCAGAAGCTGCTCATGACATATTGTTCGTGATTATCGGTGAATATGAATATTGCACGAAAGCACTACTTGTGTGCATATAATAATAAAGATATATATATATATACATACATATATATATATATATATATATATATATATAAGTGAAAAAGTTATTGGGTATAACCCTCAAAAAGTTGTGCAACCGTAGACACGTGTTTCGAGCTTAAGCTCTCTTCAGTACGGTAAAATCAAGTGCGAAGATGTACAACACTTGGATGTAAAAATAGAAACAAAGGAAGTCAACAACAGGAAGCCAACCACACATTTGTGGCATCGGTTAGAAGACCTTGTACTCACAAGGCAACAACTAACGTCGCCACGGAGGTAGCTATAGCTACCAGCGTGACAATCCTACCCAGGAAGATACAAATAAGGATGGATTTAGCGAGGGGCAATATATGAAAATATAAGTGAAAAAGTTATTGGGTATAACCCTCAAAAAGTTGTGCAACCGTAGACACGTGTTTCGAGCTTAAGCTCTCTTCAGTACGGTAAAATCAAGTGTGAAGATGTACAACACTTGGATGTAAAAATAGAAACAAAGGAAGTCAACAACAGGAAGCCAACCACACATTTGTGGCATCGGTTAGAAGACCTTGTACTCACAAGGCAACAACTAACGTCGCCACGGAGGTAGCTATAGCTACCAGCGTGACAATCCTACCCAGTTGTTGCCTTGTGAGTACAAGGTCTTCTAACCGATGCCACAAATGTGTGGTTGGCTTCCTGTTGTTGACTTCCTTTGTTTCTATTTTTACATCCAAGTGTTGTACATCTTCGCACTTGATTTTACCGTACTGAAGAGAGCTTAAGCTCGAAACACGTGTCTACGGTTGCACAACTTTTTGAGGGTTATACCCAATAACTTTTTCACTTATATTTTCATATATTGCCCCTCGCTAAATCCATCCTTATTTGTATCTTCCTGGGTAGGATTGTCACGCTGGTAGCTATAGCTACCTCCGTGGCGACGTTAGTTGTTGCCTTGTGAGTACAAGGTCTTCTAACCGATGCCACAAATGTGTGGTTGGCTTCCTGTTGTTGACTTCCTTTGTTTCTATTTTTACATCCAAGTGTTGTACATCTTCGCACTTGATTTTACCGTACTGAAGAGAGCTTAAGCTCGAAACACGTGTCTACGGTTGCACAACTTTTTGAGGGTTATACCCAATAACTTTTTCACTTATATTTTCATATATTGCCCCTCGCTAAATCCATCCTTATTTATATATATATATATATATATATATAACAGGAAGTTATTCATGACATCTACAGTCACTAGTTGAAACTTCCTGTTGTATTCTGTCTTGCCTCACGGTATTAATTCTTGAGTGGATTCGTTTTGATTTCGAGAGCTCCATAAATCCTTTCTGATGAGTGCGTTAGCACGAAACAGCTGTCAAAGGTTAGAGCTCTCGGAATTAAAACGAAATATACTCTATTTTCACTTATATATATATATATATATATATAACAGGAAGTTGTTCATGACATCTACAGTCACTAGTTGAAACTTAATTTGACACGAACCAAGGAATCCAAAAGTAGAGGTTTGTCCACAAATTGACAGGCAGCCAACAATTCGTTGTTCTGACCAACTTCCAGTTATATTCTGTCTTGCCTCACGGTATTAATTCTTGAGTGGATTTTTGATTTCGAGAGCTCCATAAATCCTTTCTGATGAGTGCGTTAGCACGAAACAGCTGTCAAAGGTTAGAACTCTTGGAATTAAAACGAAATATACTCTATTTTCACTTATATATATATATATATATATATATATATATATATATATATATATATATATATATATATATATACAGGGTGTCAATTTGAAAACTTCCCACCCTTAATATCTTCCTTCCAGTAAACAATATGAGTAATCGAAAAAACAGGTCAATTTTATTGTCAAGGGGGACACTTTCAAGGACTATTTGTAGCCCTCGTGGTTCAACCCCCTAGGAGGGGTAGATGTTACCCTTAGAATTTTAAATGGGAAGAGGGGTCAAGTGGCACATCATTTTGATGGGCGTTCAATTCTTGTTCCAATGGTACCCTGACTTATTATTTTTTGATGAGCATTTTCCGAAAAATTGCGTTCTAAACTAACAGAAGTAATTATTAGAACGCCTATACTGAGATGCATGGTTTGGCCAGAACTGGTTAGAATATTAGGTGGTACCGTTCCAACCCTTTATTAGGGGTAACATTAGCCATTAGCTCCAAACACTTTACATAAAAAAGTAGTCTAATAGTAAAACGTAGATGGTAGTAAAGTTGTGTTTATTAAATGCTGAATTTTTAAGTGTCATCGCGGAAATTGTACAGATAGCCTTCCTTTTTTGCTACTTCTGCTGTAAAAAGTTTCTGTTTTCCGGCAAAAAATTGGTGAACAAATTTGAACTATGTGGTAGTATTGTGAATACCGTTGTACCTGTTGGGCTGTTTAGGAATTACTTTAATAAGTGTATAAAAGTGTAAAAATGGTTTACATTCTTCAAGACAGAATTGAAATGATTGTAATTTATGGCGAAGTTGGAAAGTGCGCACGAAGGGCGGCATGTCTTTTTAACGAAAGACATCCAAATTGTAATGTAAGTCACCGGTATGTGCTTGATTTGGTGAATAAGTTTTACGAAACTGGTTCAGTGACAAATAAAAAAAGAAATAACCCCAGAGTACTAAATGAAGCAGCTCAAATTGAAGTTTTGGGAACATTTGCTGCAGAGCCCACGAGCTCCTTACTATCAGTATCAGAACGGATCAGACGGGAATGTCACGCGAGACTATAAGAAAAGCATTGAAAATGCATAAATTTCATCCATATAAAATGCAGATTCTTCAAGAGCTCCACGAGGATGATTATGATAGAAGAATAGAGTTTTGTGAAATCATGTCTCATCGAGTCAATACCATCCCTAATCTTCTGTTAAACATCTGTTTCAGCGATGAGTGTTCATTTTTTCTGAATGGCAATGTTAATAGACAAAATTGTCGCTATTGGAGTGACGAAAACCCACATATTTTTCGGGAAGGGCATACACAACACCCACAAAAAGTTAATGTTTGGGCTGGTATTCTTGGAAATGCCATTCTTGGTCCATTATTTCTGGAAGAAAACTTGACTGGCAATCTCTACCTTGATATGCTTGAAGAGACTATCGATCCTCTTATAACTCACGAGCTAGAAACTCAAATTGATGCAGAAGGTAATGAACTTTTGCAGGAGGATCTGTTACATTTCCAGCAGGACGGTGCTCCACCTCATTATTTTCTTCCCGTCCGACAGTGGTTAAACGAGAGATTTCCGGGTAGATGGATTGGCAGAAGGGGAGCAGTTGAATGGCCTCCGAGATCACCGGATTTAACACCCTTAGATTTCTTTCTTTGGGGGCATCTTAAATCCGTTGTTTATAAAACACAACCTTCTGATATTGACGAACTTAAAAGACGAATTACAGCAGCATGCCGGTCAATTCCTAGTGAAGTTTTCCGTAATGTTAGAGGGGAGTTCGAAAACAGACTGTATTACTGTTTAGAGCAAAATGGACAACATTTCGAACAGCTAATAAGATAAGCGTAAGTAGATTTTATGTTGGAAATGTCTTTCTCGCAAATTAAATTTTATTGTGTAGAAGGAAAATAACCACCAAATAAAAAATCCCATGCGTAATAAATTTATTCCTGTCATTCAAGGGTTGGAGCGGTGCCACCTACTCTTCTAACCATTTTTATTAAAGGGAGTCAATACAATAATGCATCTCAGTATAGGCGTTCTAATAATTACTTCTGTTAGTTTAGAACGCAATTTTTCGGAAAATGCTCATCACAAAATAATAAGTCAGGGTACCATTGGTACAAGAATTGAACGCCCATCAAAATGATGTGCCACTTGACCCTCCTTCCCATTTAAAATTCTCCTAGGGGGTTGAACCACGAGGGCTACAAATAGTCGGTGAAAGTGTTCCCCTTGACAATAAAATTGACCTGTTTTTTCGATTACTCATATTGTTTACTGGAAGGAAGATATTAAGGGTGGGAAGTTTTCAAATTGACACCCTGTATATATATATATATATATATATATATATATATATATATATATATATATATATATATATATATATATATATAAAGAAACTTGCTTCTATCGGGGATTCGGTCTGGGAAAAGAGGTATACTCTTTTTTGCTACCCGAGCTTTCGCAAATTTTTATTTGCCTTATCGAGGGCTACAATATAATTATATGAACACATGTATAAGTTAAAAAAGGTATAACATACTGTGCAATGTGAGGTTTTCTTCGATGTTGAAAGTACATAATTAAAATGGAAAAATAGAAAACAAAAAACTTGACACGAACATTTTTTGAAGGACTGATCATTTGTTTGTTGATGTCAAATAATGTGAGGACTATACAGAGTAGTAAGTTTCAGGTATTAATATCTGATGTATGATTATGTGGAAAAAGAATGTAAGAGTAAATTTTGCTAAGATTATCAATGTCAGTTTTTTTGTTTTTTGTTCATATTATCAGTTTGTAAACTTATTTCAGCCATTTCCAAAAAAGTCTTTTGTTCAATTTTTTTTCCACGTGTAATATTTTTGTATCATCATAGTTCATTATCTAATACATGTTTGGTTAAGGCACAAGAGTTTTCTTTCATAGTTCTACAATTGCTTTTGTGCAAAGCTATTCGTGATTTTAAATTATTTTTTGTTTGACCCAAATATTTTTTGTTACAATCAAGACAGGGAATTTCATAAACTACATTGGACTTTTCTGTTATAGGATCTTTTTGTTTCAATTTAGTGAACAAGTTTTCCAATGGTTTGATTTTCTTTTGTGCAATTTTGATATTTTTTTCGTGCTTGGAAACATTTATAATTTTGCTGAAGAGTTCAGGAATGTATGGTATAGAAGCATATTTAATAATTTGTGGAACTTCAATTTAATGGTGATCTGTATTTGTTTCATTAGTACTAGAAGTAGTATTGTATAATAATTTTTTCAAGAAATGAGATGGATAAGAATTATTCAATAGTATTTCATATAATAATTTTATATTCTTGTCTCTCAAGGTCGGATGTGCTAATTTCTCAATTCTGTTCTTAAGAGCTAGTACTAAGTTGAATTTCATTTTTTTGGGTAGTTCATGTATCTTCCTGAACTAGTAGGCTTTATGTACCAATCCAGTATTATAGTGTTATCAGATGTTCTGATGAGTCGAGTATCTAAGAAAGGTACAGAGGGGCAGTCGGCGCGCTGGGGCAGCTCTGGGGTGGGGCGGAGCTGACGGCAGTCAGCTTCGACGACCACCCGGTGCGTCACAGAGTGCTGGTCTTCGTGCCTGGGGCAGCTATAGAAGAACCAGCAGAGTTCAGACGGCACCTCCAGCTCCAGAACCCGGACCTGAGGACGCAAGAATGGACTCTGCTGAGCAGAAACACCGAGAGGGATGGAGGACAAATCCTGGCCTTCTCAGTGGACGACGCATCGTTCAAGGCAATGGAGAGGACGAACTTCCGAGTGTATTACAGACTCGGAAAGGTCCTCTTCACCGACCTGAACAGAAAGCGGGAGAAGAAAGATGGAGGGGATAAGGATAACCCAGATCAACCTTCAGCATTATGAGGCGGCTTCGGCAGTCCTTACAGCGGCTGGGAGGAGGTTTGATGTGGCCCTTATACAGGAACCATGGGTTAGACATGGGAAGATAAGAGGACTGGGGGGAGACTGTGGAGAGCTTATTTACAGCAGATCAACAGAGGTCCCTCGGACCTGTATAACCATTAAAAAAACACATAAAAATACTGCCGCTAACGAATTTCTGTTCCAGAGATCTTACAGCAGTAATGATCAGGACGAAGGAGGGGAACGGGATCAGGGAGCTAGTACTCGGGTCGGCCTACTTTCCATCGGATCACCCTGAACCACCACCCACAAAGGATGTGGAAGACCTGGTGAGACATTGCAGGAACAAAGGACTGCAATTGATCATTGGATGTGACGCTAATGCGCACCACATCACTTGGGGCAGCAGCGACACGAACGAAAGAGGTGAGAACCTACTGCAATTCATGTTGGCTAACAGCCTAGACACGCTGAATGTAGGGAACAAACCCACCTTCATCACAAAAAATAGGAAGGAGGTACTCGACGTAACAATAGCCTCAACATATGTGAGTAACCTTGTTACAGATTGGCATGTATCTGATGAGGTAAGTTGCTCGGATCACAGACACATTAACTTCACAATAAAGAGCAACATCTACACAGACACTTATCGGAACCCGAGGAAAACGAACTGGGATGCATATAGTGCAGACCTAAGTCGCAAACTCCAGGGAACGCAAAGAAAGATAAGAACAAACAGGGACCTAGAGATGGCTGTGGAAGAACTCAATGACGCAGCCATCTCTACGTTCAACGAGCATTGCCCACTCATCACAAGGAACACCACTAGGAAGGTGCCCTGGTGGAACAAAGAACTTGCAGAACTGAGAAAGCAAGCCAGAAGAGAATTCAACAGAGCCAAAAAAAATAGAGGGTGGGATGAGTACAAGAACGCTTTGGCCATTTACAAAAAAGCTCTGAACAAATCCAAAAGAGACTCCTGGAGGAGGCACTGTGAGGAGATAGAAGGCTCTCGACAGTGTGCCAGACTTCAGAAAGTACTCTCGAAGGATGCACAACAAGCAATATATTCCCTGAAAAATGAACAAGGGGAACACACAAGCACAGGAGAAGAAACAATCAAAGAACTACTACGAGTTCACTTCCCTGGAGCCCAGATAGAGCAGACTCGTGCTATGGGAAACCCAGAAGAACTGGAGCCTCTGAAGAGAGGTTCCAGGCTAGGCTGGGACATAGCAAAGAAGGTCGCGACCTATGAGAAAGTTCAATGGGCATTAGGCACATTCGAACCCTTCAAATCACCGGGACCAGACGGGATCTACCCTGCAATGCTGCAGAAAGGTCCCGAAGCACTGCAAATCAGACTCTGTAATACGCTCAGAGGCAGTCTGGCCCTCGGGTACATACCAAAACCTTGGAGGCACGTTAGGGTTACTTTTATACCGAAACTTGGAAAAGCTGGACAGGATTCGGCAAAGTCCCTAAGACCAATCAGTCTTATGTCATTTGTACTCAAGACTTTGGAGAAGCTAGTGGATAGACATATTAGGGGCGGCGTGCTGGTGGAAAGACCACTGCACCGTGAACAATATGCCTACAGGACTGGCTGTTCAACGGAAACAGCACTTCACCAAGTAGTAACGAGGGTGGAAAATACGCTGGAACATAAAGAGGTACTGCTAGCGGCCTTTCTAGACATAGAAGGGGCTTTCGATAATACCTCTATAAACTCAATCACCAGAGCTCTTAGACACAGAGATGTCGAGGAACCATGTGTTGCCTGGATAGATTCAATGCTAAGGAATCGGTTGATACACATTACAGTATTGGAGGAGACCATAGTAGCAAGGGCGACCAGAGGATGCCCGCAAGGTGGAGTACTATCTCCGCTTCTGTGGAATCTGATCGCAGACTCGCTGTTGGAAACACTAAACGACGCAGGACATAGAGCCCTTGGATATGCTGACGACATAGTAGTCTTAGCACAAGGGAAATTTAACACAACGGTTAGAGATCGCATGCAGGAGGCTCTTAACCTGGTCACGAGATGGACGGACTTGGAGGGGTTGAACGTCAACCCTAACAAGGCAACCATAGTAGCATTCACCCGAAGACGAAAAACAGAGGGCCTAGAACCTATACGACTTCGAGGAGAGAACTTACAGATAAAGGGAGAAGTCAAATATCTTGGAGAGATTCTCGACTCCAAGTTGACATGGAACCAGCATCTAGAAAAAACAACAAAAAAAGCGGTGACCTCACTAGTGATGGCCAGACGATCATTTGGAAAAAAATGGGGACTGAAACCACATATGCTGCACTGGTTGTATAGCACGGTGGTCATGCCTTCCATCACATATGCCTCTTTGGTGTGGTGGCCCAAGACACAACAAAGAGGAGCCATTACAAGACTAAGCAAGGTGCAAAGGCTTGCCTGTCTTGGAATCACAGGGGCAATTAAATCAACACCAACTGCAGCCATGGAGACACTTATTGGACTGCCTCCTCTCCATTTAGTGGTGCAAGGGGAGGCAAGGCTTGGTGTCTCCAGACTGCAACTCCAGACTGCAACTTGAACGTTGGAACGGGACCCTTGAGCATCGTCAGAATCGTGATCGGGGACGTGCTGGAAACGAGAACGGACCACATTCCGAAACGATACTGCTTCAACAACCAATTCAGAGTGCTGATTCCAGACAGAACTGAGTGGGACGGCTCGCAGCTCAAGGACACTCTACAGGGTAAAATCTGGTACACAGATGGATCCAAGACTGGGAATGGGGTGGGCTCAGGAGTGTTCTCCAGGAATTCGAGTACTGGCATCAGCTACTCACTGGGCAAACACACCTCTGTCTTTCAGGCAGAGGTGTATGCCATTCTCCAATGCGCGAGGGAGAACAACAGGAGAAACGTTGAAAACGCGCATATCAACATCCTGTCAGACAGCCAAGCGGCACTTAAGGCCTTGTGCAACAAGGAAGTGACGTCCAAATTGGTATGGGACTGCAAAGAAGAACTAGGAGTGCTGGCAGACCGGAATCAAGTCAAACTGATATGGGTCCCAGGACACCGGGGAATTACAGGCAATGAAAAAGCAGACGAACTAGCGAGAAAAGGTTCGGAAAATCCTCCAAACCAAGGGCAGACACTAGGAGTACGGAAGTGCACGGTTAGAGCGTCTGTAAGAGAGTGGATTGGAAAAACTACTGGGAAAGCATACCAGGAAACAAACACGGGAAGAAATACATTAAAGGACCGTGCCAGAAAAGAACGGCTGACCTGTTGGCGATGAACAGGAGCCAGCTTAGAATCGTTACGGGACTCCTGACTGGTCATGCACCAGTGAAGGAGCACCTCAACAAAATGGGACCGTATAATGGAGACCTGACCTGCAGACTATGTGGTAAGGATCCAGAAACAGTGACACACATACTGTGCTGTTGCGAGGCACTAGACCGCAAAAGACAGGCAATCTTCGGGCAGCCATCTGGCGATCCAGAACTATACAGATCGCACCCAGTAAAGGACTTGTACAAACTCGTACAAGGCATGAAATTACTGGATTGGGTACTGTGAAAGTACAACACACAGGCAAGATATAATGGGCCAGTAAGCCTAAGTGTCACCGGGGGCAACAACCTGACGGGCCTAGAGGTGGAGGTTTTAGTGAGTAACCCTGTGACCAGTGGAGTCTCACAGTAGGTCTGGAGTCTTGAGCCGGAGGCTCCTTTCTCTATAAAAGATTTCCTCAACCTCATCACAAAAAAAAAAACAAAAAAAAAAAAGTAAAGAGTTATTATTCTCCTTCTCAACAGTAAACTGTATAAACGGATTATAGCTGTTGAAAGTAGATTGAATATCGTCTATACAATCAACTGGTACTGCACAAATTATGTCATCAACATACTTTTTTATAAAAGGAAGCCTAAACTGTAATTTGGGTATACTGAAGTCTAACAAATCATCCATTACATACTGGGCTACAATTGGAGAAAGAGTAGCGCCCATTGGATTTCCATGTATTTGTTTATAATATGTGTTATCAAACACGAAAAAAGTGGTATCAAAAATAAATTCTATAAGTTACATGAAAATAGATTTTGTTAATTTGGTATGAATACTTATATCTACCCAATGATAGATTAGATTTTTTAGATGATTCAGTGTTTCCGAATTGAAACCAACTGCTCCGGCAGATTTTTTATCCTTCAGTTCTTCAATTGTGCGGATGATTTCAGTTTCATTGGTTGATTCTACGAATATCAGGTAAGGTATTCTTTTTGAGATTTGCGACTTGTTGGTTTCAATATTTTTAGTTTTATCTTTGATACAATCCGCTAATTATATTCATTTCAAGTACAGAAGAAATTATTTCATCCGTTGCAGATGATTTTTCTTTAATAAATACATTATCGATACAGGATTTTTCTTCTCCTTTCACCCGTGTATTTACGTTGACCGCGCTGACAAAATTCGATTTTCCGAGCATATTTAAGTAGTCTTGAGCAAGAGCATTATTTGAGTCCAAAATAATAATATTAAAGTCTCCTACTATAAATTGTAGATCATAACATATCTTCATACTGTGGGGAACTATTCCACATATATTCTGTATATTTTATATAATATTTTTTCATGTAAATTTCTCATGTTATGATATTTACACACCCTGTACATAAGTAATATTTCGTATTCAAGTCGTTTATTGTTGGAAAGCAAACTTTTCTTTATCTAGTGAATTCAGTTGTAAAGACATTTCATTTACAACCTATTTCATTTACAACCTATCTACTATTTCTAACCGATCTAATCCGTAACTTTTACTTCAGGTCACGTTCGATGTATGAGAACAAAATCAGACACGATAGTACCTCATAAACTTATTCTCTGTAAACTATTCAAACAGAATGAGAGGATAAAAAAAACCTTATTTAATAGTCTCCATTAAAACTTTCTTCCGAGGACACAAAACAGGCATTTGCATGGTTGTTCTTCTAGGAAAGTTGAGGGTCATCTGTGTGACCATTTTAATTTCATTTTTCGCCCTTCGAAAAGGACAGTTCGTTCGATGACTTCACCCGTTCAACATCAGCTCACATTTTTTACTTTTTACTCGCGATCCAAAAACTCCATTAAGTTATACCGGGTGGCAACGGAAGTATTGCCTACGGAATATCTCAGTTATTGTATGGAGTAGGTTTGTGAAATTTGGAGCGTCGATATAATGACATAAGAGCTAGAATTTGAGCATATTGACATGTCGAAGTTAACTTCCGGTCTGACCGGAAGTAACATCAACTTTCTTATTTTAAAGGGAAACCCTATTTTTCTTTCTTTTCGCTTTATTCAGCATTCAATTCCCTTTCTAATGACATATCACAAGTTGGTATCTAACCAGAAACTAGATCAGAAAAAAATTATTATTGAAATTCACCGAGTAGGTTGTGGAAGCAAAATGAAAGCCAAAAATTGAAAAGTTGGCTATGGAAACCATACGTCACTTGATAACAGTTGCTACTACTGTGATATTTTATTTTCATTCGTCGGCGTTATAATTAGCCGCCAAAAAAAATATTGGAAAAATTGGGAAAAAAACAATACTCTGTAGGTCCATAACTTAAATAGGAACATACAACTTTTTCTTGCCTGTACTATTCAGCATAACCATTCCTTTCTAATGATATAATAGAAAATAATTTTTTGAACTGAGATACCGAAAAATCCAATTATTATTCTTCAAATAACAAAACAGATTATCGCCATACGCAAAAATAAAATTAAAAATAATGTGGAATGATAAATTATATCCTGTAGGTTCTAGGTTAAATAGGAACTTAAACGTACTTGGTCTGTGCCATCGTCCATAGATATTCTAATATCTACCTATGGACGATGTTTGTGCTATTCAGAATAATCATTCCATTGCAATAATCATTCGAACCAAAATATTAACAAGTAGGCTGATTAAGTATTTTGGAATGAAACAAAAAAGAAATGAGAGCTGTCACGAACGCTGCTATCCATATTATTTTGACGTTCGAAGTAGTGTTTTTGATTCTGCCATTTTAAAACGGTTTGGAAATCGAAATCAGTTAGTGGAATATTCAAAAAATGCCCCGTTATTCACGAACCGAACAAATTGACATGCTTCTCATTTATGGTGAATGTTTAAAAAATTCTTATGCCGCTGAACGATTGTATTTAGAGCGATATCCAGGGAGAAGGTATTTCCAGTGGCTTGAAGAAAAATTAAGAACTGAGCCTGATGTTCACGAAGACCAAGAAGCATTTGTTATTAATGAGGAAACTGAAATTAATGTATTAGCTTAGGTACAATATGATAGCACAATTTCCTCAAGGCAGATTGGCGCCGAATTGGCTATAAGTAAGGACTCTGCTAGGAAAATTTTGAAAAAACATCGATTGAAATCCTTCAAGTATCAGTTGCATCAACATTTGTATGAAAATGACGGTGAAAGGCGCCTGGAATATTGTAATTGGTTTCTTCGACAAAATGCTGAGAATCACCTATTTAACTATTATATCTTGTTTACGGACGAGTCAAGATTTACCAACAATGGATTATTTAACAGGAATAATACAAGGTAGGTACTGTACTTTATTTGGATTATTGTCGATAGTCGAAGTGTAAAGTGCTAAAAGTGTGAACGGTCTTTTGTTCCAGGTACTGGGCGATAGCAAACGAGCACCGGTTTCGACAAGGCGGCTTCCAGGAGAGATTTGGTGTGAATGTTTGGGCAGGAATAGTTGGAACTCATATTGTTGGCCCCATTCTTTTTCAAGGCCAACTAACCGGAGAGAGATACTTTAATTTTTTAACGAATGAAATTTCGGAATTCATTAACAACCTACCAGCGGAAATAACTGAGAGAATGTACTTCCAGCAAGATGGCGCCCCTCCGCATAATTCAAGAATAGCGAGAAATTATCTTCAAAATCGCTTTCAAGAGAGTCTTATAACAACCCATGGTCCAGTCAGGTGGCCACCAAGGTCACCTGATCTTACTCCGTGCGACTTTTTCCTATGGGGGCATCTTAAAAATAGGGTGTATTCCACACAGCCTACAACTCTACATGAGCTAGAAGTAAAAATTTGTAGAGCTTTCCAAGATACCACGCCCCAAATGTTGAGAAACGTTTTACATGAAAATATCACCAGAGTTAATACATTTATTGACGCTGAGGGAATGCATTTCGAACATTTGTTTTGAATTTATTTTATCTTTAATCCTATCAATTTGATTTTTTTTTTCGATAAATCTGTTTTTTCGTTATTGGAAGAATAATAATTGGATTTTTTGGTATTTCATTTCAAAAAATTACTTTCTATTATATCATTAGAAAGGAATGGTTATGCTGAATAGTACAGGCAAGAAAAAGTTGTATGTTCCTATTCAAGTTATGGACCTACAGAGTATTGTTTTCTTCCCAATTTTTCCAATATTTTTTTTGGCAGCTTTTTATAACGCCGACGAATGAAAATAAAATATCACAGTAGTAGCAACTGTTATCAAGTGACGTATGGTTTCAATAGCCAACTTTTCAATTTTTGGCTTTCATTTTGCTTCCACGGCATACTCGGTGAATTTGAATAATAATTTTTTTCTGATCTAGTTTCTGGTTAGATACCAACTTGTGATATGTCATTAGAAAGGGAATTGAATGCTGAATAAAGCGAAAAGAAAAAAAAATAGGGTTTCCATTTAAAATAAGAAAGTTGATGTTACTTCCGGTCAGACCGGAAGTTAACTTCGACATGTCAATATGCTGAAATTCTAGCTCTTATGTCATTATATCGACGCTCCAAATTCCACAAACCTACTTCATACAATAACTGAGATATTCCGTAGGCAATACTTCCGTAGCCACCCGGTATATACACATACTACAAGCTAATTAATAAAGTTATTTATCAAAGTTATCTTCAGTGTTCGCCTTTGCAATAGAAATAAGTCACCCACGAAAAATAACAAATAGGTGATACGGTTTCCACGAACCGATATTACCTACCAAAATACCATCAACATAGAAGGAAAACTTGAAATGAATATTTTTTCACAAGTAGCTGGTTGCCTGTATACTGCGCTGTTAAGTATTTCAAAACCGTTAATTTCTGTATCGATTTCTGAAATATTGAATGCATTTATTGAAAGAACGGCAGATGTGCATTTAAAAGTATTTTTAACGAATTTACTGTATACGCTTTTCCTTCAATTATTAGCTTGGTCCCTTTGATAAAGCAGTTTCTTTTGCTCTGTTTTTCGCAGGACTGAAGGTGTTTGATTATTTTGAGGTCTTCTCGTTGTTTGGTGCGAAATTGCAATTTTGGTGCCTTTCAATTTTTTTGCGTTTTCAAGAATCAATTTCTCTTTTAGATGTGAAATCAGTTGCACTTTAATTGGACAGTTTCTTGTTTTTCCAAGACAATAGACGTTGTTAATATCACTTTCAGTTATTTCAATCTCTAATAATTTTCTGAGTTCACTTACAACCAAGGCCGCTTGTCCTTCTTCTACGGATTTATTCATTCCAAAAATTACAATAATGTTGATTTTGTAATCCTTCTCTAGGGTTTCCAGCTTGATTTTCAGAGTGATAATTTTTTTTTAGTTGTATGACTTTCGTGATATGCCACTACCCTCTGAGTTTTGTGAGGTATGGGTGGAATTGTTATATTTTGTTTGGTTTTATTTGCTAGTTCACGGAATACACTACCCTGAAGCATTCTGTAGGTTGGTTGGTGAAGTTTCTACAAATCCAAAAGCCGCCATTCTATCTAAAATCCATTCCTATTTTGAATTGTATGAACCAGCTGACACTGAGTGTTATTGTTCTTTAACACTGAGCCTCACAAATTATAAATTTTACCATTATTCATTTTACCGAAATAAATAGAATACGTTCACAATAATTATCTTCCTAGAAACCTGAATTCTGAAGAATATCCTTTTTGATATTTTGAAGTGAGATAATTTTGGATAATAATCGAATAACCATTAGATAATTTCGAAATTCGGTACGGGCAACACTATTGTACGTTTATACGATATACCAACTCACAAAAGATCAAGACTTCCATGAATTTATTAGTCCCTGTACACTTCATCTCAGAGTCCTCATTGAAATATTGTGAACAAGACGAAATGTTTTATATAGATCCATTTACGAGGGACCGTATGGCCTTTCCACCGTTAAAAATAATTGAAATAATTTTTTCGAAGATTTTGGCCAAGTTGGTTATTATTGATTTCGGCAGGTACTTCAATGGATCTTTGTGACTGCCATTATTCATCAATATTTATTTGGCACTTCTCATATTCATCAAAAACAAAGTGATGTTTGAGTTTTTGTTAATTTTTTTAAATGTATTATCATAGGTTAAATTGTTAAAATTGTTTTTTCCGTTAACCAGCTGTCGTCCCCTTAGGAACGGCAGCCCTCAAAAGTCGAAACTTGTGCGAGCCAAGGTAACTTATTATATTTTCTATTACCTTAGTATTTATTGATTCAACTTAACAGTTTTCAATATACTCATCCATTTCACTTTTATATGTCCCAGGAAAAACGAAACACAAAAAAAATCATTAAACAAAATGGATCGTATTCAAAAGTTCTACTTCCCTTTCTTTGGGTGAGTCGATGATGAGTTGGAACGAAGCTTGATGTTTGTTTGATTCCCTAGGTTAAAAGTCTTCTTTCTGTATTCTCCTTTGACAGTTTCGCGTTTTTTTCTTTTTCCGTTTTGTCTATTGCCTCTGAGGAATCGTACTCTCTGATGAGGTTTTGTGTTGGAGTAGTTGGCACGCTGTTCATTCTAACTCATGGTGCTCCTTCGGTTTCGATTTCTTCCAATTGATCTACTGTATACGCGTTTCCTTCAATTATTAGCTTGGTCCATTTTATAAAGCAGTTTCTTCCGCTCTGTTTTTCGCAGGACTGAAAGTGTTTGATTATTTTGAGGTCTTCTCGTAGTTTGGTGCAAAATTGCAATTTTGGTGCCTTTCAATTTTTTTGCGTTTTCAAGAATCAATTTCTCTTTTAGATATGAAATCAGTTGCACTATAATTGGACAGTTTCTTGTTTTTCCAAGACAATAGACGTTGTTTATATCACTTTCAGTTATTTCAATCTCTAATAATTTTCTGAGTTCACTTACAACCAAGTCCTTCTTCTACGGATTTATTCATTCCAATAATTACAATAATGTTGATTTTGTAATCCTTCTCTAGGGTTTCCAGCTTGAATTTCAGAGTAATATTTTCTTTTTCCAGTTGTATGATTTTAGTGATATGCCACTACCCTCTGAATTATGTGAGGTATGGGTGGAATTGTTATATTTTGTTTGGTTTTATTTGCCAGTTCAGGGAATACACCACCCTGAAGCATTCTGTAGGTTGGTTGGTAAAGTTTCTGCAAATCCAAAAGCCGCTATTCTATCTGAAATCCATTCCTATTTTGAATTGTATGAACCAGTTGACACTGAGTGTTATTGTTTTATGACAATGAGCCTCACAAATTATAAATTTTACCATTATTAATTTTACCGAAATGAATAGAATACGTTCACAATAATTATCTTCCTAGGAACCAATGCATTCTGAAGAATATCCTTTTTAATATTTTGAAATGAGATAATTTTGGATAATAATCGAATAACCATTAGATAATTTCGAAAGTCGGTACGGGCAACACTATTGTACGTTTATACGATATACCAACTCGCAAAAGATCAATACTCCCATGAATTTATTAGTCCCTGTACACTTCATCTCCGACTCATCATTGAAATATTGTGGACAAGACGAAATGTTTTTTTTCCAGATCCATTTACGGGGGACCGTATGGCCTTTCCACCGTTAGGTATGAGCCCTGCGTCCATATCTTTCTAGCTTCACCTCTCCCAGGCGAACACATCTCATCACCACAACTCCGCAAAATTAGCGGTTCTAACATTTTTTCATTGAACATATTCCGGTTTTATAATTTTTTTCATATTTTGAACATTTGTCTTGTCTTGGGTGTGTCTCAACGTAATCATCGAAAGTAATTTTCAAGTAGCAGAACAATTCAGTTTATTGGCATTATGTTGCGAATGTCGAAATGACAATCTGTTGAGTAAACATTGCGAACATGATTATTGTGTTCTTTGAAACTGAATTGTTGTTCAGATGATTATTGAGGATGTTCTTAGAGTTTCTCAAACCTTTTTGCAATTTAAGTTAAATTACATTTTAGCTTAGAGGACCAAAGTGATTTTTAGTAGTTTTGTAGTGATATTATCATGTACTTGTTCTGTTCTTTCGCAGTTACTTTTATAAATGGTTTATAAAAATTCATCCACAGGGTACAAAACTGTTGTATTAGTGTATATTTATGGGCCATGGTGGTCGGCATCACACGTTAAAATGTAAGGGCTGCGTCTTCCCTAGCTCACACAAGTCTTTCGAAGACTTCCGAGGGTTGCGCGGGGTGCAATCGGTTTACGGAAATCACAATCCTGTGATATGCTCTCGACAAAAACGGATGAATAACAACTGTTCTATATCTGTTTGAATAATATGCTCCTGCATGGTCTAACAAAGCAGTAATAGAACAATGAACTGTTATTGAACACAAAATTATATTGAAAAGAACTTTAATAAAATGAAACAGTAGTATTTCATTTGGATACACCATATTGGTTCGGTCTCTTCTGACTTCTCAAGTGTGTGTACTTGTAAATTTGCGTCAATAACATCAATAAGCAGATGGAAAAAAGTCAAAACAAGTGGCGCTTTCCGCAGAAAAGTTAAGATGAACTAGCTAAAAATTCTTCACAGCATTGCGGATTCTTGTATGGAGGTGAACAACCTGGATAAGGGAGAGAATTTTGATCTGATAGCTCAGAAAATATTTCGAATTAAACAGTAATCTCCAAATTTATCAACAATTCTCAAAAAATCATTCATACCTCTGCATACTTTCCAAAAGAATTAAAAGTAATAATCGGAAGAACTAATTTAATATGTCTCTGTGAAGACGATGTATATGTGACTATTTATAGAAATCCCCGACAGAGTTGTATAGCCATATAGACACTGTCCTTGAGATGAAAATATTGTATACCAAGACGCCATATTGAATCGTATATCAGTGATGACCATTCTGAATGCAAAAACTAAAACATACAAAGTCTCTATTCCTCAGCTATAAAATAATAATGCTCAGAAAAGTTTACTGTGTAAAAGTGTAGTAGCAAGGCTCTTAAAAATTTTTTTTGGGTATTTCAAGAAATCTCAAAAATTCCACATAGCATGAAAATTTTGTATTATGTTTACCATATATTCCACAGGGAAATTCACTCCGCATCAACTTCACAGTTGAATTTACGATGTTTTAATCAATACAAATACGCAGAAGCGATCCACCGCAATACAAAGTATAGACATAATCAATTCTGACATGTTTAATTGTCACGACAACAACAACGAAATCACTTTTGTAAAATTGGTAGGATAACTCATTTTCCGTGGAATACTTTAAGAATTTGTTGAATGTTATTAATGTTCATGTACGTGATAAAAAAGTTTTATTACGAATGAGAAAGCAGTTCCCATAAGTTTTTTTTTTAGATTTATAATAGTTCCTCAAGAGATAAATAAAATACTGAATGAATGAATGATTATTACAAAAATCTTTCAAACTATTTTGTGGTGATTTCGTAATAGCTGTAACAGCTGCTGAAGAAATGTTTCGTTTTATAGGACTGTGTCGTTCTTCCTGTTTCCAGTGTCTTTGCCATTTTGTGTTATTTTGTGTATATTATCTTATCATGTTTAGTTCTTCATTGTAATGATCTGTTGTATATGTTCAATGTTAAGATGTGTTTTCGCTAATACCTCTGCTCTTTTTATTCCCTAATTTCTGCTTGATGTTTTGTCCTTAATTTTTTTCACCTTGTATTTGTTTTTATATGTGTGTTGCTATTATGTTGGTGCTGTTTCTGTTCTCGATCATATACACCATCATACACACCGATTCCTAGGTGTTTCTATCGTTGTAAAATGTCCATACTATCGCCTCCTTGATCGCGAACAGTTCGGTTGTGTGAATATCCTTGTCGTCTGTGACTCTCCCTCCTTTCTCTTTTCATCTCGTGTTCTTCCTTGTTATTCCTTCCTCGTTAAAATCCGTAAGCTCTTCTTCCATTTTCTTGCGTGGAAAGATTTTTGTCGTGGTTTTGTTCTCAAAGGGGCGCAAAATATTTTGGGATGATTTCTTCAAATGACCTTTTTTTGATATATGAACATCAATAACAATATTCAAGGTCACAATTTCGTTGTCTAGAATTTCTCGACATAAATGAGTCACGTGAAAAACCTGTGTGGTGTCCGAAACGCACTGTGTTACCCAAAATTACTACTCCTAAAGAATTTGAAGATTTTAGAGGAATTCGTATTTTACCAACGATGTCAAAAGTAATGGAAAACGTCATGGAAATTCAAATTAATAGTTACTTGTTGAAGAATTCACTGCTCCCACAGTACAATCAGGATTTAGAGCTGGCCACAGCTGTACAACAGCACTACTCCAAGTAGTGGATGAAATAATGTAATCATCGAATAAAGGCAAAATTACAATTTTGGTTCTACTTGATTTTAGTCGAGCTTTCGACACAATCAATCACGAAGTGTTACTTTCAATATTAGGTCATACTGGATTTAGTCCAAACACTGTAACTCTGTTGAATAGCTATCTAAACAATAGGAAACAATAAGTAAGCGTGGAATAGGAGAACTGTACATATTTAACTCTCACTTCAGGTATACCCCAAGGTTCCATTCTGGGAACAGTCATGTTCACTCTATACACAAGTCAGTTTATCAGACATACCAAATATTGCAAATCTCACTTATATGCTGATGACACCCAAATTCACTCTTCATTCTATGCAAATGATGTCGAAGATGCCTGTGCTCGAATGAATAGCGAGCTGAAAAAATTCGCCGAGCTTTCTGCAGAGCACTGTCTTCTTCTGAATCCAAGTGAATCTAGTGTCATGTCTAGTGTGTTGTTGTTAGCGTTGGAATATAATTTCCTGAAGCAGGTAATGAGGGTTTCGGGTATACCAATTTTGAAGAGTACTTTCCACAGATATTCATGGCTAACTCTGTCGAAGGTTTTTTTAAAGTCTAAAGTTACTAAAGCATGGTTTCCATACTTATTTTTTTCGCTCATGATGATTATTTCCCTATTCATTAAGAGATTGTTCCTGATAGAATAGTTTGTTCCACAAGTCTGTCCGATACCAGTAATATTATTCATGATTGATTTCAGTCGATTCGAAATTATTTTTGCAAAAATTTTATAATCCCAATTCAGTAGGGTTATTTGTCTGAAATGCTCTAGTTTACTCGCATTTTTCCTTTTTTTGATTAAGATAATTACTGCTTCAGAAAAACTTTCCGGCGATTCCACCATATCCAACATGAAAATATTGAGTATCCTCAAGAGAAGTTCACTGACCTCTTTGAAAAATACCTGATAAAATTTATATGTGATGCCATCAATTCCAGGACATTTCTTTTTTGAGATTTCTTGTAACACACCTGAAAGTTCTTCTTTTGTGATTTCTTTTGTAAGGTTTCTTCCATCGTCTAGGGTTATTTGGTTGGTCATCTGCTCTACTAGGAATCGCATATCTCTCTCCTCGGTTTCAGCTTCTTGGAGTTCTTGTGTGAAAGTGTGCCTGGCATAATCAAGCATGCTTTTTGTTGACTCTATTTTTTCATTTGAATTATTGTTGATTAGATATTTTATATTATTGTTATTGTATGATTTCTTTATTCTCAAAATGTCGTATATCTGAAGTCTATCTGTGTCTTGATTTTTGTCGTTACACATTTCTTTATTTCGTTTTTCTGTCAACTTAAGAATAGTGGCCTTGTTGTCACGAAATTCGCGAATTACGTTTTCAACGTTGTTCAGCTTATTTTTGTATTCGTGGAGGAGATTGTTATGAAATTCAATTAGACTTTTATGTTCTGTAGCTTTTTCCATTTCTTTGGATTTGGAAAAAGTTTTAACCTTTGACTTAAAAAAATTAAACCACCACTTCACAGGGTGATTTCTGAATAGGTGGTGAGATTTAAAACTTTGAATTTCATTCCGGAAAAGTTCTGGGATAGTTCCATCGTGTAAACTAGATGTGTGTTTTTCCGCTCTTAGAGATTCAGACTTAGAATTCCAGATTATAGAGTGGTGGTCCGAGAAAGATAAAGGAACATTATTAATATTCGTGATGCGTAGATGTTCCACATGTGATATATATGCCATATCTATTCTACTAGCACAGTTGGCTCTGAGAAAAGTGTATTCAACTTTTCTTTTATGTACCGCTTCCCAAATATCTACAAGATTCATGTTTATTACATTTGCTAGAGTTTGACATAGAGGCATATTTTTAATGCTGTCTTTAGCTTTAGTGATACAATTGAAATCTCCCAAGAGGGTTGTGGGTACATTCGCAATGATGTGTACTCAGGTGTCGTTGAGAAAGAAGATGTCTCTTTGATTTTTGTTCTGAGCTCCGGATGGGGCATATATATTTATGAAATGTATGTTGTCGATAGTAGCTGATATAATTCTTCCGTTGGGATTCCTCAAAATGTTGTCGGCCCTAAGGTTATTTCTGAAAACAATTGCAGTGCCTCTATCAGCATTTCCTATATTGGATATATATTCGTATTGACTTAATTTTTGCACATTTTCAAAATTGACTTCTTGAAGAAATAGTATATCTATGTCATGTTGGATAATGTATTTATTCAGAAGTTTTTGGGTGACAACATTTTTTATCCCATTGATGTTTACAGAAGCTATAGTTCGAACTGTGAATGTTATGAAATAAATTTCAAGTACTTACAAGCTTATTTTAACGTATTAGTACATTTCAGTCTCACTTATAACATCACCATTATCACTCACTTCGTCTACACTCATATTATCTTGGCAGTCAAACATATCTTCTTGACTTTCTTGTTCGGGGATGTCTTCTACTGACATGGTTTTCTTTTTGAAGGTCATCTTGATTTTCTTCGTTTCTTCTTCACTGGGTGTATGTCCTACTCCTTGTGTTGCGTTGTTTCGTTTATTCCTGTTCTTTTTATCCACTGCCTCCTGTTCATCTTGATTTTTTCTTCCTCTTCCACCTCAACCCACCAATCTGGTTTTTTGGTATTTACGGAAATATTGTCTCCGGGTAGTTTTGGGTCTGTTTCTTTAATCGTTTTGGTTTTTTCGGCATAGGTGATTATTTCTTCATTCTTTTCCTCAGTGTGTTCAATTGTCTCATCAGTTGCCTTGGGTGCTGCCAGTCTTCGGAATCCTTGTCTTCTGTTCACTGAGGAGTTGGGGCATTCTCTCCTTATATGGCCCGGTTCATCACAGATCATGATACGAGGTTAGAGAGATGTCCTTCTTAACCTTCAGATATGACGGTACTGGATATCTCATGTTCATCACCGCTATCCTCACTCCGGTCTTTACAGGGTAGTAGTTATCAAACCTCCATACTTCGTTTTTTATCGATTTGACTTCTCTATAACGACTCAGAGCTCCTTGCATCTCACTATTATTCATCTCATGGGGGAAATCGAATATTTTCAGATACACTACAGGTCTTTCCTCATAAATGTCTATGTTATGTCGGATATTCTTATCGTCTACATAGATTACCTGGTCCTCATTTTGATGAATGGCTTGATGAACTAGTTCTCTGTCGATTAATTTCACGTATACCTTTCTTTGCCTTCGTATGATCAACCTGAATACACTCGACATCACTGACTGCAAACTGGAAAACTTCCTTGATTAACTTGTGGATAATAATGTAGCTTGGTATCTTTTTCACTCCTGTGAAATCGAGGGTGAGTGTGTTGACTCGCTGCACACTCATTTTGGTGATTACTCAAGGTCTTGAGTAACCACCAATTGAAAATTGAATCGCTCTTATCACTGCAAGGGACGTGTTTCTCGTTTGACTGCTCGATGTGAACTGCTTGCTCATCGAGAGAGTTGGAAGATCTCTTCTGAATGCATTTGGTGGAGGCGCCAGGTAGCTCCTGAGACTAATTCCAGTCCTGATGAGTGCTTGCTTGATTCAACCGACTAACCGGGTTGATGCTTTATGTCTTTCCAGTCTTTTCTGGAGTTGAGAAGTGAATGCGCCCCCATAAATCAGTGGATTGCTCCGGAGGGCTACGGAAATTAATATATTTCCTTTGCCCATACAGGCTGTGCATTTTTTTTCGTGTTATTCGACACCGGAGTGGTGTACTACACAATTATTTGGTGAATTTTTTTGATCCTGAATCGAATTTCAAGGAAATTATTTTCGGTTAGTATGTACACTAAACTAAAAGTAAGTTTTTTACAAGAACTACTGTGCAATACTCTCTCATCTCAAAGCCAATATCATCCTTAGCTTCAAATAGGGGAATACCTACGTACCGGTTGAATGTTTATTGCCAATTGAATCTAAAAATCCATTCAGCATATAGTGGGAATTACTAAAATAAACACTGAAGTATGTATCCAGCGCCATCTCTAGGATCCAAAAAGCATTCCGACTATCGAATCGATTTCAATGTTTATCCATCAGAAGGGCATAAAATTTATACTATTTACATTCACTTCTGATTTTGTTTCTTGCAATAGTATGTATAATTATATTTGTCCAATTTCGAAATAATCACAGATAGGTAGGTAAATCAGCAATTAGTGAAATAAGTCATTCACACAAAATTACCCGGTCGCACCTAGTTACCTAAAAATTCAAAATTCATTCCAAATTTCCGACACATAGCCCTTCGAGTATATTTATTCATCATGTGGTGCCTAATTTCAGCACAACTGGAGTAAAAAAATCATTTTGGAGATGCAAGTCCTAATAAGAGTTTGCATCATTAGCACCAAACCAAAAGAAGCACCCAAAAGAACTTGCGACTGTGGATAGACTCCGATTTCTGATTGACCAAAAATGTGAACCATTTGATCAACTCGTCATATAATATTCTGAGACGACTCTATCACCATTGAGCATCCCTGAATCCAGAATTGAAATTGAGTCTTTGCGAATCTCTAATTATTTCTAGAATCTCTTATTGTGACTCCGTTTATGGCCCTGCGCTAACAAAATTTTAATGCCGATCGACTTCAAAAAATCAGAACTCATGTTTCAGATTCTCCTTTGGAATCAGTAAGTTTGATCGGATTAGTAACTCAATATCTAAAGCTGGAAGATTGAAAATCAGCCAACTCAGAAAACTTCATCTCACGACTCTAGCTCATAAAGTATTGCCTACCAGAAATCTCGTCTAATCATTAAATAAATTTAAAGGATTTTGGGACTTGAACAAATTCGATACCGTAACGAAAGTATCTTAGTAATTTCTAAACACTCCACCTCAATGTTCAAACGAAGCTTCACAATGACTGTATCTGTTACAATGATTCTTTTAGAACTACTCTCTGACAGAGCTGTGCCAAGTACTGTGCTTATTGCTCACTTAAGCACTCTAATCCCTTGTGTCCTCGTGAGCACTATATGCTAAAGAGCACTTTTTCAAGCAGGTGCTTAGTGCTCTAAGCACTTTATAAATAGTACCCGTAAAAAGTGCTCGCGAGCACTCAAAAAAACACGTGATCACAAAAACTCCTACATACTAGTTTTAAATAGAATAGGATCATGTAGAGCGGTCGCCTCTCAAGAATAGATTCGTAGGTTCAACTCCCAGCATGGTCACCGGTCTCGTGCATAGCCTCACACGTTGAAAGGTAAGGGCTACGACTTCCCTAGCTAGCACAAGTCTCTCGAATACTTCTTAGGGTTGTCGTAAGAGTGCAGCCGGTTGTCGGAAGGAACAAATTTTAGAACATTGTCACCAGAATGATGAACACCAGCCGAATATCAAGTCGACTGAATCATTGGATGACTGAATATGGTTTAGAATTGAAGTGCTGGTACAATATACATTGTGTACTTCTCATGAAAACACCCCCATATCTTCCGTAATTTTTGAAGTAGAATTGTGAAATTTGCAAAATTGATAAAAAATTTAAAAATGTCTACATGAAAAATTACGGAATTATGGTGATGTTTTCATGAGAAATTAAACAAATTCCGATATTTCAGAACTTTTTTTTTTCAAGAACTAAGTGAATTAATATCAGTGGTTCCACCGCCGATGGCTTGCAATTCTACGTCAAAAATTATGGAAGTAACGGGGGTGTTTCCATGAGAAATGTGTGCTGAAAGTTTCAGTCTACCCTGATACAAGGTATGAATGCTGCAACACGGCAAATAATAATAATACCCGTCCTCTACCCGCACATGCTATGCCCTTGGGTACACTATTCGAGTGTTTATGAGGGAGTATTTTTATTATTATCATACTGTTAGGAATCTGGAAATTTTTCGATATCCTGCCAATTTGACATTTTTCGGAACCACAAAAAACCTTCTTTTAAATTATTGCCAAATCTGAGGTCACGTGATATAAGTCGCAACGAATTTTTTAGTTGTCAGACATGCAGAAACGAACCGCCATTATAGTTTTTCAGAAATATCAATAACAATTTTTTTCCCACATGTAGCCAACTTTATGGCGGACACTGTATAAAGCAATGCATTTGGAGATTTGAGATCAGTTGAATAGAAGTTCAGTAATTGACACTTGATGATTAATAAATATTTGAAGTGATAGGTATAGTACAGTGTTGTCAAGTTAAGTTGAGCTAATAAAAGTAGGTGCTAGTAGCACATCACTCATTTAGTACCCGAAAACTCGACACTATGTTTAACTGTATGGTGAAACAATAATTTGGGGAATTGATTTCTTAAGGTCTGGCAACACAGCGTGCATTTTTTTATCTGGTTCAGTAGGGCACTCTTAAAAGTTTTTTGCTACCGTTCTTATCCATTGTCCACACACTGTATAAAACTTGTAAAAATAAAAATATTCGTAATCTGCGTTTGTTACCTTCAAGACCCCCAAACCTCAATTACGTACTACGTACCTTTCCGTTTTTCGGGATGAAACCTGTCAAATCAGCAAGCTCAGAAAATAGGGGTCCATTATTCGGTCGCGTAGTTTAGGTTACTATTAATGTTACTTTAGTACCTTAAGTATGAGGAGTCGTTTGGCTAAAAAGTGTTTTTCCAAATATATAAAATTTTGTGTATATTTATTAGCCGTAAGTAGCAATATTTTTTATTTTGCTTTCCGATATTTTTATTTTCTACCAAACACAAAATATTTATATTTCAAGCGTTGCAAATATATCAAAACGTGAATGCCCTTGTATTTATAAATTCGATCTATGTTATGTCGTCAAGAGATGGCGCAGCCGACGCGATTTATTACACGCTTTAATTTTTTCAGTTCTATGGTATTTGAATTTGAATAATCTATCTAATGATTATTCAGAAAAGGAAATGAAAAAATATTCTGAGAATATATTCTGGCAGCTGCCATATCATTCGGCCAATATATTATTGAGAGTGCATTTAATCGCGTAGGTAGCGCCATCTCTTGACAGCATAAAATAGATCGAATTTATAAATATGTGGGAATTCACGTTTTGGTACGCTTGAAACATAAATTATATCGGAAAGCAAAATAAAAAATATTGCTACCACTAATAAATATATTGGCAAGTTCTGGTTGCGTTATCTCACACATGACGTGATCTGAACTTGAATTCTGCCTTTTGATAGGTTTCGTTCTTATTTGTTTAGGTATTTTGTATTTATTGTGATGTATTTTGTTTTTACAAACCTGTCAATAAAATCCAGTATTATTATTATTATTATTATTATTATAATGATCGCAAAAAAGAACAGTTTTTGTTTTTAGAGGCTATCATATTTTGGACGGTTTTGTGGTAAAAAAGTCAATAACTCACAAACGGTTTGTTGTGTCGATTTCAAAGACAGGCTTCTAGAGGACGTTTGATTATATTTACCTACGCCCACGGCAGCACCTCAATATGCCTTTCACAGATAATCGAGGTAGCTGCAATGGCTTATCTCTTCCATTAAAATTTGAAGCTATCTTTATCCAATCGAAATTAATTTGTTGTCAAAAGGAAGGTGTAACGTTGATCTATGTACGTGCTGTAATATTTTTTGAAATTATTTATTTATCTACCAGAAAAATTGCATCACAGTAACTGCATTTTTGAGATTTTTTTTGTGGATTGGGATTTCAAAGTTCCTTAACAGCACGTACCTAGAATCAAACGTCCTCTAGAATTTTGTCCTTGTTTCAATTGACACTTTTACCCTAAAAAGAAAAAAGAAAGTTTTCAAAAATCAATTCAGGCAAATGCCATTCATAGGGTCCGGTTGATACGTTGTGTGAAGTACCTATACCATATTTCAAGTAAATAGGAACTTTTTCGAAAAGTAACTATTGCTATTTGAAGTATCAAAGTTTAGAGTTATTGAATAATTTGTAATTGATATAAATACTTTTTGAACAGCAGCATATTTTAGACCGTTATTCTAACGACAGGTACAAAGACAGTGAAAATACAGGATTGTCAATGAATTTAAAATATTTTGGAGATATGAGATATCACTAAAAATATAACAGTGTCTTTTGTCGTGAATAATTCACCTCTTTCTGTTTTCTGTTGAACTATTTTGCAGGATTTCTTGTCTACAATTCAAAGTAGAAATTGAAAATTTTGCTCTTTGTTAATTGATTGGAATTAAGTTATACGTACGCTACACATATGGTGATGATGAATATGTAGAATATAATTACAATGCTGTTTAGTACTACTACAGTATTTGTTAATTTCTCTCTCCACAGGCCAAAGAATAATAGCGCTCATTGAGCGATACTTTAGACGTATTATATTTCTCAATATCACTGAACTTCATGATTCATACTCGGCTTAGATTCATTCGTGATTTGCTATTATTTTCATCAATTAGTGTATTTTTTGCGTTAACATAAACAAAAGCACTTCTGAAAGTATTGCTTTATAACTATTTGGTGTTTCCTATCAATGTATTTTTCAGAATCTCTCTAAATTGCCGCACCCTAGTCATTTTTTACTACTAAAGTTAGAATTTATCCAACCGAACACGTTATCATGAAATTTTTGATGAAATTCACTATACAGTGCGGCTTTCTATGGCTCCCCCTGTTCACTTTTGAACGGTTCGACGTACAAATAACCGTTTTGAAACTTATACCACTTCTCGGAATAAAAAGTGTATAACCGATACCACTATTCGGAATAAAAAATATGGTTATTACTCGACAGATGGCGCGGGAGGCACATCATCTTGAAAATATCAAATAACATTGGGGGATAAGTGTCTCATCGTTGAAGAGAGAATTCAACTCTCTTTTTAACAATCTACATTTTTTCGAATTTTTTTAATACATTTTTTCACAATTTCGATCTCTATGCCTTTCGAAATTTTCAAGTTGATGTGCTCCCAGTGCCATCTGTAGAATAATTGTAATTGTCTTCTCCCAAAAAACACAATTTTTTGTCCCATTGTTCACATCAAACCGTTCAAATTTATCGATGTAAGGGTACATTCCCTGTGCCCTGTGCTTTTTGCTTTGTACTCTAGTAACCTGCTTGGAAGTCTTCATTCTGACAGATTTTACTTAAATGCTATGATTTATATCTTTAAAATAACTCACTACATGGTACCTACCTATCTAAATGAATTTCTCAAATACAGCAGTCAAATTCATGGTTAACATACGAGAAATAAAGACAATTTTTATATATCACGGGTCAATATGGGTAATACAATAAAGTCCCTATTCTATAAAGGTTTGAAGGAATATAATTAACTACCTGAAATCATTAAAAATTCTAAAACTGTTGTAGAGTTCAAAAGAAATCTAGTTTTTCATATTAGAAGATAAACCACCAATTTTGTTTAGATGTTTCATACAACTGGCTGTATATACATTAAGTTTTATTAATAGTTAGTTTTATATATACATTTGTTATTATTGATCTTTACCTAATTATTGTTAATTTTATTGTATATTCTGTACCGTAATTGTATACTTACTTTATATTTTTTGTTCAGAATAATTTGTACCTAAATTGTTTGTGTATTAGGATTTCCTATTTCAATAAATTTCATTCATTCATTCATATAAGAATAAACGATGAAACTATTGAATTAGTTGATGAAGTCAAATGTCTTGGTGTCTTGCTGGATAGTAACCTCAGATTCGAGAAACACGTCAATAAATTGTTGCAAAGGGCTTACTCATCTTTCCGAGTAATATACAGTATTATCTACCAACAAAATTAATAATAGTTCTGTATGAAACTTTAGTATTGTCGAATTTCAACTTTGCAGATTGTGTTTATGGACCTAATCGTACCACCCTGTATAAACATAAAATTCTAAAAGTCCGAAATTCTTTTTTACGTCTGATATATGGAATAAGAAAACGCGAAAGAATTACTTCCGAACTACGCGAAGCTGGATGGATAAATATAGAAAATAGAAGAATCCACCATGCTGGTAACCTCTTCCATAAAATTATAGTAACTCGTATACATTCTTATTTGCACAAAAAAATAACATTTCGCACGGATGGTCACAATGCTAATATTCGAAGTTGAGGAGTACTATCTTCCCCCTTTTTCAGAACCGAGCATTTCAGGAGATCGTATAGCTACCAAATTTGCAAGATATACAATATGATTCCGCCAGACTTCAAAGTTGGGAGATATCATAACTTCAAAGTTCAATTGAAAATTTTTTTATTGAACTTTCGTCAATAATCAGAAGTTAGTGAATAACATTGTTGAACTGATTTATGTTTTCACCAATTTGGATTGTTTAGGCTTAACTATCGTCCACAGGGATTTTTATGTGTTAAGTGGAAGAACAACAAAGTAGCATTCTGTGCTATCGAGTTGAACTTCGTCCTTTAGTTTCATGTTTATTGTGTATTTTTTTTTTTTAATTTAGTTGAATGTTAAATCAGTGAAAATAATAGTGACGACATTATTCTTATTATTATTATGATGCTCATCCATAGTCCATATTTTGAATGCATTTTGTACAAAAAATATCAACGAAATTATAGAAAATCAGATGATTGGAATGGGAATTCAATTCTCTCTTCAACGATGTGACACTTGACCTTCCCATGCCATGAAATTTTTAAGTTGATGTGCTGCCCCCCACCCCGCTCTATCTATTAAGCATTCACCATTTTGTTTCATTTCAAAAAGTAGTATCGGTGATACCATTCAAACTGATGGGGGAGGGGGAATATAAAAAGCCGCACTGTTTACCTACTTTGCTATTCACGTATTGACTTCAATCGGAGTTGGCTCTGAAATACACTAAATTGAAAATGAATAATTTTTTTGCTGTGTACCCAAACAAAGGAGAGAAAGAGAGACACAGGAGTTATTCAACCATGTACATTTAAAAAAAGTTTCACAACAATATCTGATAGGACAATCTATGTCATACCTATTACTTCAATATTTAACAGGGAAATCTAGCTTCTACCGGTGTGAAGAGAGCGGAAAATGAGAGACTGGATTTTCGAAATCACCCGAACGCCCATACTAGTGGCACAACCATCCCATTTCATTTCTCAAATATATTGGATGAAATCTTAGATTTTATCTACAGTGGAAGAATTGTCTTTCCTAGTGACATCTGCTATAAAGAAATATAGGGAGTAACACTTTATTCTATGTATTTTGCAAATCTTTGTTGGGGCATAAATATACTTTGAGATGTTTTGAGTTATTTTTTCTTTGTGATAAAAAAGTTTGAGTACCATAGGGGTAGGGGAGGGTTTAAATTTTCAGATAGAATATTTGCCAAAGACACTCATGCAGTCAAATATATTCCATATAATTTGAATTTTTAATAAAAGGGTTGTAAAATGCAACCCCTGGTTGGTGGAATGATTTAAATGTGCAGCAAATCGGTGAAATTCAGTTACGGATTCTGTAATTTCTGCGTGACGTCTGCGCAATGATGACCGCTAACGCAGAGCGAGAACGAAAAGTAAAATGTTAGCATCGCCTCAGTTAATCCAGCCGGTGTCCGCGTGAGTGCCGCATTGAACATGAACAACTTATAATATATGTGGGATCTGCATTTTTGGAACACCCAATAGTTACTTTTACTTTTTCCTTTTTGTTTAATAATTTCATTTCGTTGATTTTATAATTAAACTTACTGTACATCATGCACACTTTCTGAGATGTCGATGTCAGGTGTGACAGATGTGGGTAGGCACTGACGTTTAGAAAGACGCGTAAGACGTTTGAGACCAAAAATTCTCTCAGCCAAAAAGACGGGGCCAGAGAGTTCAATTAGAGTCGTTACAGTTAGTTACGGGTCAAGACGTGTCGTTTGTAACGAAAAAGATTATTCAACCAAAGAAGTGAGAAAAGACGACCTCACAGAGAAGAGTCAAATAAGACATATCGAGCCGCGATTTGTTTTATTCATTGAGACGACGACGATTATAATCACCCCAAAAAGACATGAAGACGTTCAGTGGCTGTTTTCTGTTCATTAATAGCTACTTCAAAGATGTATACGAAGATTGATGTTTTCTCCAATTCACCAGTATTGTAGATGATTATCAATAAACTGTGTTTTCCTGTTCTTAAACTATCCGGCAGCATTTTGAACTCATTTCCCCTAGACAACTGACAAAAATCCTACATATATAACCTCAAATAAATTCAGTGATATTCAGTTGAAAAAGGTATAAAGGTATCATTATTATTATTACCCATAAAACCTTCAAGTCCCCTATATGCAGTATGTTTGTGTGTAGTGTGTAGTTTCAAGAGTTTCACAATAGAAAAATATAGTAGACACCAGTATTTACATAGAAAATATCGAGGAGCAGAATTTCCTTGCCGATATGACAAATGCAAAGGGGTATTCACAAATTATATTGCATTTAATCAGCATGTTTTCAGAAATCATATGTACCCATTCCTCAAAACTATTAGGTCATAATAATATCAGTAATAACTTGATTTGTGATATCTGCCAGCAAGTGTTCACGGATAATAGGAAAGCTTTGATGTCTCATGTTTCTGGCCATTTCTCAGATAATAATGCTTTCGCATGTCCATTAAAAAAAGAGTGCAAAAGTAAAACTTCGAGTTCACCTAACCAGACAACATTTCACTGGAAAATTAAATTCCTGTGAAAATGCTACGAATCAGTCTGAAAATCTTTATTATATCCCAAGTACAGAATGCACTTCGTATTTTGCAGAGACTGAAAGTGAGAATTATTGTAATGATGACTCGGAAAACCTTAGCACTGAACTTCTAGCAAACATGTATTTAACTCTACAGTCTAAATATTTTTTATGTGAAAAGAGCCTTAAGACTATAATTGACGGAATAATGGATATGGAAACACTCAACAATGAACATATGTTGAAAGAATTGAAGGAAAAGTTCCCAGTATTGAATATTTCAAATTTTCAATTCAAATCCTTATTTCAAAAAATTCATCACGTTCATCATATTCAAGAAAAAAATATTACTTAGAGCACTACGGTTTTGTTTGTCCTAATAAAATCTATTATTCAATTATTCCTAATAAACCTTCATTTTTCTATTATGTTCCCATTCTAGAAACTCTGAAACAGCTGCTCAAAAACCCTCATATTGAAAATCAGTGCTTTTCTCAGTCTAATAGAGTTTTTTTGAAAAACATTTTCAGCGATTTTTGGAGTGGAGCTGCGTATCAAGATGACATTTTGTTGGCCGTTTAAAGATATTATAGAAAGTATTATTTTCACTTGCTTATTTTCATTATGTTTATATATATATATATATATATATATATATATATGTATATATATATATATATATGTATATATATATATATGTTGTATAATTTATATATCTTTTTATTTATTTTTGACAGTCGCAGACACAGAACTTGTTTTTATCTGTATTGAATAAATCTTTAATTTCATATGGAATTTTATTGGGCGAAAATCGTACCCTATCACATTATAAAGTTACAGTTTAAAAGTGCATTGTGGAAAATACATATTTTAATATTAATAATACACTGAAAAAGTACAGTACAAAAAGGCAAAGTAAAATCACACAGAACTTTTCCAGAATACTAAGAAATCACTTTGTAAAATCACGAAATAAATATCAGAAATTCACGAAGTAATAAACAAGTATATACAGTGTGTCCTACTTTGAGCAGCCACACCCTCATATTTCGTTGAGCATGAAATAATTCGAAATTTTCTTTGACTCAAGTTGTAGTACTCGGAAATACCTACCTTTATGTTTACGTAACCTTTGTATATCCATTTTCCACGGCTAACTACGACCAAATGAAAAGTGAAAAATTGGAAAAAACATACTAGGCATTTTTTTATCGCAAAAGTAACAGCAGATTCTGTTTCAGAACATCTTAAAACCCCCAAATCTCAATGACTAAATCATTTGAATATACAGGGTATCATTCATTCTGATCAGAGTTAGCCTTGGAAAAGTGATATTTGGCTATTTTTCAAAGTATTAATTAAATATTTTTGGGAATTCTGTGACAAGAGAAGACATTTTGGAAATTTTCCAAGCATTATTTATGGATTAGAGTTGATAATGCTACCAGCTACAGATGATACCCTGTATATTCAAATGATTCAAGCATTGAGATTTGGGGGTTTTAAGGTGTTCTGAAACATAATCTGGTGTTATTTTTGCGATAAAAAAATGCCTAGTATGTTTTTCCCAATTTTTCACTTTTCATTTGGTCGTAGTTAACCGTGGAAAATGGATATACAAAGGTTCCGTAAACATAAAGGTAGGTATTTCCGAGTACTACAACTTGAGTCAAAGAAAATTTCGAATTATTTCATGTTCAACGAAATATGAGGGTGTGGCTGCTCAAAGTGGGACACACTATATATATTGTATTAATATTCAGGTACAGATACTGTAAATGCATTTCACAGAATCGATGGTAAAATTCAGGTAAATAACGTTGGTCATAAAATTACCCACATTATTTAGCTGAATTTTACAAATCTGTTTTTATAGTGTGGTATCCAGCCTATATTATCAACCAAAATTTGGTTATGTGTTGACTGAAAGCTTAAAAACTATTGAAAATGATGAAATAGTCACTGCCACCAGGTCAAACTGAAAATAACTTGACAAGTTCAAGGTACATGATATTCCGTATTAAAAAGCTTTCAGCTCACCTGATAAACCTGTCGTCTTCTTCTGGGGTACTCTTGGCAGACCTGAGAAAAAAAAAAGAATGATAATAGTAGTACAGAATACTACAAAAACTTCATTAGCAAATGTAAATTTAGATTAAATTAACACTTAAATGTTAAGTCACATAAGGTATTGCTGTGATTTGTGATTAAAACGAAACCTTGTTATCAAAACGATATAAAAATACTACATTTCAGACATACGTAAAACTTTAATTTAGACTGTCTGCATCAAAAAAAACTAAAATGAAGAAAAAATGTTCAGGTTGAAAATTCACTATGAAAGTATTAATATCACACACAAATTCGCAACTTTTATCTATCATCGCCCGGTAGCAGTGTATACAGTGAGAGGCTATTTTCAGAAGCGGGTATTGTTTATGGAAAAGCGCAATCAGTTGCTACCAAAAGATGCTGGTAAAATATATTCATTTTTGAGTAATATGAGTGAATTTTTTTCATGATTGAACAAGATTAAAAATGACGGTATGGTATTCGGTATTTGGCCGAATACCGAATATTAAACAAAGTGGCCGAATATTCGTGGCATCTCTAGTTCTGACTATATGGGGATTCATCGCTCCATTTTTACTGAATTTTTCCGGTGTAATTAATTATGGAACGGATGAAATTTACTTTTCTTCATAATCAGTTGTACCGTCGTTCTTGAAATGCCTACATATTGACCTAATTTTCTGGTACTAATATTTGGGTTCGACCACAGCCGTCAAAACTATCATCTCATTACCTTCAGTAACAACAGAAGCTGGTCCCCTGTGTTCCAGATAATTTACTGAACTATTATTATTAATCTCTCTGCTAGATTTTCGAATTAGTCAACTTTGGGATGTCTTCTTAGTGGATATCGTTGAGGTCTACTTGCCAAAAGACAGTTTTTTTGACACTCACCCAAAATGTACAACATTTCAATCATTTCCTCCTTTGAATAATTCATTATCAAACTATAATTCAGTATACGAAAAATCATAACGGTTTGTAACTCATTGGAACTCTTCGTGAAATGTTACAACTATACTTTATTGAAGGACTTATCAAGATGCTCTTGTTTCCAGTGATTGCTTGCATTCATCTCGAATCATCGCTCTGATCTCAATAGTTCTATGAATGAAAATACTTAAAATATTATTGAGATGATAGGGGATGTTGAAAGCCTTTGTAATCCCTGAGTGAAAATTCAGAATGAAAAATTTTCACGCCAATACTAGATATTTATAAACCAGACGCAGTAGAAATATAAAAAAGTATGATTGCTCGTGTGAGTTATGCAATCTACTGAATGAATAATGAAAAATGGAACGCGAAAATGTTCTCAACACAAAAACTTTCGAAACTAAATGTCTTTAAAATTCAATCTATTCAAATAGTAAGATCGATTTAACACGTGTTTCATGAACAGCATAATACAGTGCCTGTCGCACACCAAATGGCTTTTGGATTATCGAAGGAGTGACGCGTACTTCAGCGACATCAACACCAGTTTATCCAGTATAAAAGGCGATTTGATCAAAACTTTCGCAGAACTGATCAGTTATGGTCTGAGAACGACTTTGACCGCGTAATCGACACTGCATTGCTGAAGAGACAAATCCAGCGGTTCACACCACGTTTCAATGGTTTCTCACAACAGAACGTCCAGAAATTTCTATGCTTCCTGTTAGAAGGTTTGCACGAGGACATCAATAGGGTGGTGGATAAGCCGAAGCCACTTATCACATAATTCAACGATATGCTAAGCGATAACGAGGAGGCGTCCGAGTCGTGGTCTCAATATTTGCGATAAGAAAATTCCACGGACGTCGACCACTTCGTTGGGCAGCTGAAATCGACACTACGTTGTATGTATTGCGGTCACTGCTCGGTAACATTTGATTCCTTCTGGAACTTGTCACTCCCCATTACGCAACAGACTGAAACGCTTAGACTTTCCCAGTGCCTCGAATGCTTCACCAAAGAAGAGACCATGGACGAAGACGAAAAACCAACTTGCTCCCAGTGTAGAGAAAGACGGAAATGTACGAAAACACTCCTGATTCATAAAGGACCACGCACACACCTTATGGGTAAAAGTCTTTCGGTGAAAATGGTTGAATTTTTGATATGTTGTAGCTGGAACCATTCTGAGTAAAAGTCTCCATTGGCCCAACTTGATCGTATGACTAGATTCGGCGCTAGAGGGCGGCAAATCATGAATTTTGGAGAAATTCAGCTGAATGAAAAAATATCACTATCTCACTTATGTTCAATATTGTGTGCGACTAGGTACTCCAGATGTTCGCGAGAAATAGTTTTCCATGATACAGAGAAAAAATACGCCGTTATTTTTATACAGGGTGGTCAACAATATACTCAATTCTTCAGTGGTGGAATTCACCTACGAGGTTAAAAGTTGTTTGAGTTTATCATTGAGGATCAATCAAAATGGTTTGTTGATCGACGAAAATATAATGAAGCTATGAATACAGAGTGTTTGGAATAAGGAAGGGTCCATGTTATTTATATATATATATATATATATATATATATATATATATATATATATATAAGTAGAAAAATTATTGGGTATAACCCTCAAAATGTTCTGCAACCGTAGACACGTGTTTCGAGCAGAACATTTTGAGGGTTATACCCAATAATTTTTCTACTTATATTTTCATATATTGCCCCTCGCTAAATCCATCCTTATTTATATATATATATATATATATATATATATATATATATATATATATATATATATGTAATTACTCCAAATCGGAAATTTTATTAGTTTTGAGTGAGTTCAGACAAATGAAAAACATTTATATATTATTTGTAATCGATATAAAACTGTTGTTCAACTGAGCGTTACCAAGATCCGTGCATGATTTGTCTATAATACAAAAGAAAACGAGACTGTCTTTCTATAGGTAACGAACTCAATTTTTAGGTAAAAGAATTCGCCTTCGGAACTATAAGATGATTAAGTATTATTAATGATAGGTAGAAATGGAAGTTAATCTCTAAATATAAAATACAATTAAATATACAGAGGGTTTCACCTAAGGAATGCATCATTTAGTTTGAATGAGGATTCATCGTGACTTCATCTTCAACAAAGAGCTGAAGTCATCTCCTATCAACCCAACTATGTCGAATTAACTGAAGGTTAACTACAAAATATATTCATAATCAAATGAATATATCTGATGCTCAGAAGGAAGTTCTGAGGATATTGAGTATATTTTCCTTAACTTTATCTCTATGCTGAGTGTACCTGGTGAACCCATTTAGATTCAAGGAGAAATGCCTAAACAAAAACTAATACTGTCACGGCCAAACTATTTCCACTTCGAGGAAGTCACAACTGTGAGAAAAAAGACATGCTGTTATAAAAAAAATAATAATTTGGAAGCATTCATAAATACCTATGCCTGGTCTGCAAACATATCCATTGCATGATTTGGGTTCAGCTGTTGTCTTCTGTTCGAAGCATCATGAATTCTATCAAGAAGTTGCGTACTAGGATATCTAATATTAGGCTCATGTCTGGCATATCCTAGGAACCACAACACACCAGCTACATGTGCACATGATCCCAGAGTCCTAGAGCCTTGCTTGCATGTGCAGTAATATCCATCAATCAAATCATTCCAGTTCAGCTCCTGGACTTCCTCAGTCCCCTGAATTTCATTATTGAATGAGATCGATAATTGGTATTTGGTGGTGTTTCGAAATCGAGAATATATCCTTATTCTTATCAATACAGGTTCATCAATCAATTCATCAATATGTATCTCTTCTGCTTCTTCTCGCTGCACCTTATCCTGAATGAACTGTACTTGATAAACGCCTACTGCAAGATCTCGAAGACTTTGTAACGAGAGACGAGGAAAGTTTGGTACCTGATGATGATCGAGTGGTATCCAACGAGCAATTCTTAGGTGAAGACTATCTACTTCCACTCGTGCTTCTACTATGTTAGGTATCTGGGACCGATTCAGCATCTCTCTTGCTAATTGGGTTTTTACCCCCTCTATGGATATAGTGGAATGAAATCTATTTATTATCGCCCCAGCAATACGATAGAAGTCTCCAAGGTTATGAATATGATGTATGGGAATAGTCTGACCGAATAATTTGAATATGGATTTTATATGACCATTCTGGGCTTCAACAATCCATCTGGTTTTTGTAACTAATCGCGACTCGTTCGCAACTTCTGTTGTCATTTGATGTTGTCCTCGTTGTAGAAATGCTGGCATCTTATAACTGATACCTAAATTCTCAAGTAGAGGTTGAGCGTCTCTATATCCGCGATCTACAATAAATATATCACCATTTTGAAACCACTGACGCATATTTTCAACGTCTCTCTCGAACTCATTCCTCAGAATTGCTGCATCATTATTCTGAGAATCGGCAAAATAATGCCATTGGATCGTTAAAATGTAGCCATCTGGTGCTACAATTATTTGTCTCACTTCTGATGGAAACACCCCCGTATCTTCCGTAATAATTAAGGTGGAACAATGAAACTCTCAGGACTGATGGAAATGCTCAAAATACACCTACCACCTGAATGAAGTTGACCTAAGTGATATACACTGCCCGCCACTCGCGATGGAACAACCCACTTTTTTCGGTTAAACATACTAGGGGGCAAAATAGGCTAAAAATGCCTTCAGATTCGTGATCAAGACTACCACCAACTTACTACACATACACTTTTTCCCTGAAAAAATTTCAGTCCTGAAAAATCCGAATTTGTCTCACTTCTCATGGAGACATCCCTGTATCTTCCGTAATAATTGAGGTAGAATGATGAAACTCTGGGGACTGATGAAAATGCTCGAAATGCACCTACCACCTGAATGGGGATGGTCTTTGTCATATACGCTGCCCGCCACTCGCGATGGAACAACCCATTTTCACGGCAGAACATACTAGGGGGCAAAATAGGCTCAAAATACCTTCAGATTCGTGATCAAGACTACCAACTCACTACAGATACACTTTTTCCCCAAAAACATTTCACTCTTGAAAAATCCGAATTTGTCTCACTTCTCATGGAGACATCCATGTATCTTCCGTAATAATTGAGGTAGAATGATGAAACTCTGGGGACTGATGAAAATGCTCAAAATGCACCTACCACCTGAATGGGGATGGTCTTTGTCATATACGCTGCCCGCCACTCGCGATGGAACAACCCATTTTCACGGCAGAACATACTAGGGGGCAAAATAGGCTCAAAATACCTTCAGATTCGTGATCAAGACTACCAACTCACTACAGATACACTTTTTCCCCAAAAACATTTCACTCTTGAAAAATCCGAATTTGTCTCACTTCTCATGGAGACTCCCCTGTATATTCCGTAATAATTGAGGTAGTATGATGAAACTCCCAGGACTGATGGAAATGCTCAAAATGACCACCTTCGGATTCGTGTTCAGGATCCCCAAATTACTAATAATACACCTGTTTCCTGAACAATTTTTAGTCCTGAATAATTCGAATATGTTTCACTTCTCATGGAAACACCACCGTATCTTTCGTAATTTTTCAAGTAGAACTATGAAATCGATAGAGGATCGATAGATACACTGAAAATGAACTCACTACATAAAAGGGGTCATCCTACATGATATGAACTGCACGCCAGCAGCGATGGAAAAATGGGTGGTTCCTTCGCTGCTGGCGTGCAGTGTGTATCACGTAGGATGACAATTTCCGTGCAGTGAGTTCATTTCTAGTGTATCTATTGATCCTGAAAATTTCATAGTTGTACGTAAAAAATTACGGAAGATACGGGGGTGTCTCCATGAGAAGTGAAACGAATTCGAATTTTTCAGGACTGAAACTTGTTCAGGAAACAGGTGTATTATTAGTAATTTGGGGATCCTGAACACGAATCAGAAGGAATTTTGGGCCAATTTTGCCTATTAATATAACTTTCCTAGATAATGAGTTGTTCCATCGCGAGTGGCGGGCAGTGTATATCACTTAGGCCAACCGCATTCAGGTGGTAGGTGCACTTTGAGCATTTCCATCAGAGTTTCATCATTCTACCTCAAAAATTCCGGGAGATACGGGGGTGTTTCCATGAGAAGTGGGACAAATTCGGATTTTTCAGGACTGAAATTTTTTTGGGGAAAAAGTATGTATCTGTAGTGAGTTGGTAGTCCTGATCACGAATCTGAAGAAATTTTGAGCCTATTCTGCCCCCTAGTATGTTTTACCGTGAACATGGGTTGTTCTATCGCGAGTGGCGGGCAGTGTATATCACTAAGGCCAACTCCATTCAGGAGGTAGCTGAATTTTCAGCATTTTCATCAGTCCTAAGAGTTTCATCATTCTACCTCAATTATTACGGAAGATACAGACAGGGGTGTTTCCATGAGAAGTGAGACACACTGTATAAATGAATTTTTTGCTAGATTTGTTTTTAGCAACGGTTGTTACTTCGGATGGTTACATCAGTGTGAGTCGATCGAAAAGTGTTTATTATGGATCAAATAGTTTCCAAGATGAAAATATGTTATGGTAAGAAATTTTTGAGAAACAAACAGTGGTCTACAGTGGTCTCTTGGTTTAGCCCTTCACAAGTATCTAGGCTCTTTTTTTGTTGAACAAAAATAAAATGTATGAGATTCAATGAGGGAAAAATAAGTATTTCTAGCAATGACTAGACCAAGTTTGTTTGACACCACTCTAATAGCGAAGGAGCTTGAATATCGTGTCTTTGAACTCAAACTAATGATATTTAGATCTATTGTAGTGGCTCAGCGGTTCGATGCATAGACGTGTGCTTGATGTATCGGCCGGTGAAGCTTCGGCTAGCATCTGACCCGGTTCGAATCCGGAGTATGAGGGAATTTTTTTTCTCAAGTACATCGGTATAGATAGGCGACCGCATTCCTTGTTCCAAGGCGAGTGTGATGTGAGTTACCTAGATACCAACCCCGACGTTCTTTGGAACTCACTACATCGGGAGGTGTTTCCTACAGCATACATCCTGCAGCAATTCAAGAAGAATACCAATTCCTACTTATTTTCCTTCGGCTCTCACGAAGTTCTCTGAACATTACAGGATTTTCCTCTTCATCAAAATCAAACCATAAAAACAATAGCAATACATGAAAATGTCGAATGTCATTTTCATTTTTGGTATAACCAGAAGTAGTAAAAACTATCAATCAATCAAAACTGTGCTTTATAAACCAAGTAATAATAGTAATATACAGACAGGGGTGTTTCTATGAGAAGTGAGACACACTGTATAATCGAATTTTTTGCTAGATTTGTTTTTAGCATCGACAGGTAACGGTTGTTACTTCGGATGGTTACATCAGTGTGAGTCGATCGAAAAGTGTTTATTATGGATCAAATAGTTTCCAAGATGAAAATATGTTATGGTAAGAAGTTTTTGAGAAACAAACAGTGGTCTACAGTGGTCTCTTGGTTTAGCCCTTCACAAGTATCTAGGCTCTTTTTTTGTTGAACAAAAATAAAATGTATGAGATTCAATGAGGGAAAAATAAGTATTTCTAGCAATGACTAGACCAAGTTTGTTTGACACAACTCTAATAGCGAAGGAGCTTGATGCTAATCTAATTTTTAATGACATAAAATGGTCTTCGAATCTGAGTTTATTATCGATGTGTATGCCCAAAAACTTGGTAGGTACATAGTTTATTCACCAGTTTATTCGGTTCAGACAGATACTGTTCAATTCGAACCTACTTGAGATGTCAGTTTTATGAAGCAAAGACAGTTCGAATAACACCAAGATAAGAACTTGTGAAGATATTGGGCTATGATTGTTTTTAGACTATCCACATTTTTTCCATGCAATGAAATGGTGGTATCAACTAATGTAAATAACATTAATTGACACATTTTTTTTTCATCTTCAGACTGGAAGATTGAAATACCCAAAGGTCCATGTCAAAAAAAGAGTTTCTTCAACAAAATATAACTTTCAATAAATAAATAAAAATTAATTCAGTATACCATTTGATTGAGGATGGTTTTTACCGGAGACAGGAGTTTACGAGTATATGACTGCATGAATAGACACTGTAACATTTTCAACATCAATTTTTTTTCTAACAGACAGCATTCCTGTCTGTGTTATTTATGAGACTAGACGTATTTGAATACAATCTATTGCTTCAGAAATAATATTGTAAATAACGAAGAAAAAATGTATTAGTATCCTCTCAAGCATTGCCAAATACTGCATGATATCGATGGAAATATTTGTCCTTTCTTTATTGTGTTTAAAGTCGAATTTTTTGCAGAAATACCAGTGAATTTGTTGGTTGCTTTTTCTGAACGGTCGTGACCAGGAAAAGCATCCTTTCTTTCGTGAAAGTGGGAAAAGAGAAAGACGAAACAAAGTCAGGAATAGATAAACCTGCTTCAACAACAACACGATGTGTTGAAATCATTTCAACAGACTCTGTTTTAAAATTATAGTCTGCAAACAAAAGTCACACCATCAATGAATTCGGGTCCAAAGACTAGAAACGGATAGGAGGAAGTTCATAAATTACGCCAGTATATAAGGAATCATTGCAAATCTTTCTTCTACATCCGTTAGATTCAAATGCAAATTAATTTTGAGATTGCAGATATATGAATCATAATTATTAACAGATGGAATTCAATTTGCAAAATTCCTTTCTATTGACTGTTACAGTTATTGAAATCAACGGTGATTTTAATTTGTTCTGCTTTACCGATGCCTTATCTATTCACAAAACTTAAATGCATGTCTCATTCTAATGTATTACGCATTAGTACAGTCCCACTTGAATGTGGCGTACTAGGAATGAGAAAGTCTCCTCAACCACAATGAATATTTCATAGACCATTCATAAAAGTTCATTAAAATAATGTTCAGATAAAAAAACGGGAGGTATCCCAAGAATTTAATATTTGGAAATACTAAAATACCACGTGTACTCTTTTTGGTTTTTGATTTGACCACGTGTACGAAAAATTATCCACAAATATCACCGTCAACCGTTAGTTATAATAATATTACGATTCGCAAGAATGCTTTTTCCAAATTCATCGAATATATTGGTTAAAAAATATTTCCGTCAACTGGCTGCACCCTTACACGCAACCCTCAGAAGTCTTCAAGAAACTTGTGGAAGCTAGGGAAGACGTAGCCCTCAACTTTTAACGTGTGACGCCAGGTACTGGACCGGTGACCTCGCTGGTATTCGAGCCCATGCATCTACAGATGAAAGGGATAACAAGCGAACGCTTTGCCCACGCGCCACTGTCATATCAATAATATATAAGATGATGGAATATAACTATCTAGATAATTGAATGTTAGGGGTTCTTTATTGCCGAACGCTAGCCTATGATGGTACGTCCAGTATATACCAGCCATTTGTCACGCATCATCATATGCCGGTTTTTAGGGATCTTCAATAAAAACGTTTGGCTGGCGGGAGGCGAAATAGCGTTGGAATTGGAAGTAAGTCGGTGTTGACTGAAGAGTTGGTATTGCGTTTCTGAAATTATTGTTCTTGGGGTGATTGTTTAAATATATTAATTTGTGTTGAAGTGATACCTATAGTTGGAATAAAAGGTAGGAGTTATATTTGTTTGGAATTGCTTAGAATTATCTTTGGCAAATGGCTATAATACCTGTTTGATTAAGTAATTGTTAGAGTTTACTTTCAATAAAAGAAAAGCAGGTTGTTATTCAGAATCAATATGTTTCATTATAATGAACTTTCCTCTGCTTGTTGTGGTATTTATTTAATTGAAAGGAATATGGTTTACAATATTTTCTTTAATAGAACTATGTAATTAAGAGCAATAGTACATGTGCTATTTTCTAGTGCAAGACAAAATATGTTACTACTAATTTAACAATTATGACTTATGAGTTATGACAATGACAACTGACAGGCACCAATGCCAGACAGTCAGTGGCCCTGAACAACTAAGAACAGTGACCATCAAACTATCATATGACACCTTCCCCTTTCAACATAAAGACAACCTAATACCCTGTTAATTGTTAAAATTTCAATTCAAAGTCTGATAACCCTTTTAGTTTTTCTAGTGTCCAAGTTTTCATTTGTTTCTTGTTCAGTTTGGTTCGGTTCTCGAACACCTTGGGTCGAGCTTGATTCAGAGGAGTCGTTACCGAGATCTATTAAATCCTTTTTGACAGGATGTTTTCCTAGTGACGATCTGATTTGACTAGTATTTCTTCTTACAACTCTTCCATTCTCTTTCTGTACTATGTATGATCTGGGTGCCTCGTGCTTACTGATTATCACTTTCTTCCTTCCCGTATCACCACATTGTCTTTTGCCTTAAAGTCTGATCTGCTAGCTGCTGATCTATCGTAGTAGGCTTTATACATCTCTCTATTTCTTTCTAATTTCCTTCTCTCTTCTCCATAGTCGATGAGTTTTGGTTTTATCAGGTTACTTAAATTGTAATCTTTGTTCTTAAGCACCTGCCCATTAGGAGCTGAGCTGGAGACCAGTTACAGGGGTATTACGATATTCTAGTAGGGCCAAATCTAAATCTATGCACTTACGTAACATGTTTTTAGCTATTTGCACAGCACGCTCTACCAATCCGTTCGACTTTGGATAGTGCGGGCTCGAGGTCACAAATTTGAAATTCCAATTTTTTACGAAATCTAGACATTTTTTTGAGCTGTATGGCATGTTATCAGCATATACTTCAACAGGTAATCCATGTGTTGAGAACACCTTTTTCATGGCAGCAATAACTTCTTGTGAAGTTTTTCTTTTTAATCTAATTACCTCCAACCACTTTGAAAAGTAGTCCATTATCACTAAGAAAGAATTTTCTCTATAGTCCAGAATGACACTTGCAACTTTCTCAAACGGTAATTTAGAAAACTCTCTTAGTATCATAGGCTCTTTGACATTACTTTTCTGATATTTCTCACAGATTTTACATTTTCTTACCATTTCCTCTATGTCTTGATTGATTCCTGGCCAGAATAGTATTTGTCTTGCCCTTTGTTGCGTTTTTGTGATACCACTGTGCATTTCATGCAGCAGTTTGAGCATGTCTAATCGAAGAGATTTTGGAACAACAACTCTGTTACCAAAAAATATCAAATCATCCAATACATAGAGATTATTCCTCATACTGAAATATACCTTAAGGCCGCACGGGACTTTGGAAACATCATTAGGCTAACCATTCATACAGAACTATTTTAATTTTATAATGTCTTCATCTTGAGAACTTTGTATCTGGAATTCTTTCTTTTTTTCCTCTGTCATATTTATAATGTGCACTACTTCTGTGATAAACTTATCATCTTATGGTTTTTCTTTTAGGTAATTCGAGACAAAAAATCTGCGATATGCATGACCTCTCCGGGTTTATATCTAACATTCAAATTATATTTCAGAGGTCTAACCATTATTCTTTGTAACCTTGGAGATTGAACTTCTGCGATTCCTTTTCGCATCAAAGCTTCTATCGGCTTGTGATCTGAATCAACTTGTACCTCACGACCATATATAAAATTGTGGTATTTTGTGCAAGACCAAAGTATCGCTATAAATTCTTTTTCGATCTGGACAAACCGAGTTTCAGCATCTGTTAGAGAACGAGAGGCAAATGCCACAGGTTTATCATTCTGCAGTAGGCAACGTCCAAGTCCACTCTGACTACCATCTGTCTGTATTATCATTGGCTTTGATTCGTCAAAGTTTGCTAAAACAGGTGGTGAACTCAACACTTTTTTAATTTCAACTAGGGCATTAGCTTGCTTTTCAGTCCAAACCCAAACATTATTGTGTTTTAACAAATCTCTAAGAGGGGGCGTAATAGTGGATGGGTTAGGAATGAAACTGCGAAGATAATTAATCATACCTAACATCCTTTGTAAATCTTTATTATTTTTTGGTACTTCAAAGCCCAAAATTGCCTTGACTTTTCATTCCTTCCCTGTTAAACTTATTGCCTAAGTATTTGACTTCAGTTACTCTATACTTTTTCTACTAATGAACTTAACATTCAGCAGCCTAGCACGCTGTAAAACATTATTTAAAGCCATATCATGTATTTCTAATGAGTCCCCCAATATTAGAAGATCATCAAAATATACTAGACAACCGTCTATATCACCAAAATTTTCATTATTAAGTTTTTGAAAAAATTCAGGGGCACAATTGAGTCCAAAAGCCAGCCTATTAAATTTATACACACCAAAAACTGTTCCAAATGCACACAGTTTGCTGGATTCTTCACTTAGTTCTACTTGGTAAAATCCCTCTTTAAAATCTAGTACTGTAAAATAACACTGACCTTGTAATTTTGATCTTATTTCATCTAATGTTGGAATTATACAAAACTCTCGTTCCAATGCCTGATTAAGATCACGTGGGTCGTGGGTCTAGGCATAACCTTAAACTTTTGTCACTTTTTTCAACGATAACCAGGTTACTTAGCCACTGAGTAGGCTCATCAAATTTTGATATTATTCCCCTGTTTTGAAGATCATCTAACTGCATTTTAAGCCTGCTTTTAATAGCCAAAGGAACTCTGCGAAGTGGCCTCGCCAGTGAAAACATCTTCGTTTTGCTTAATAAATTCTTCTTTACTCAAGTTAAATATAGAATCAACTTTAGAATGAACTAAATTAAGCATAATACATGCTGATAAGCCTAAAATAGGTGAGAAATCACCTTCAACTACAATAAACTTAATTCGAAATTTATTATTTTCATAAAAACAGTCTAACTCTATGGCTCCAAGAGGCAAAATTTTAAATCCACCATAAGCCTCTAGTGTTACACTACATTTTCTTAAATGAGCATTAGCTTCTTTTGAAATTTAACAGGTAAAATGTTGATTTGAGATCCTGTGTCTATCTTAAACTTAATGCCACATTTATTAATGATTAAAGATTCTAGCCATTCATTGTTTTTTATTTCATTTATTGTTATGCTTGATGCTAGAAGTTCATCAACTGAGTTGTCACTGTCTGTTCCTTCAATTTCTTGAACTTCCTTAACATACCTGCTTGAGTTCCGACATACTTTTGCAAAATGGCGATACCTCGTACATTTCTGGCATCTTTTTCCATAGGCAGGGCACTGTCGATACCCATGGTGTGTACCACAGCTTCGGCAATCATAGGTTTGATTATCATCACCTCTTTGTTGACTTCTTTGTGTGCTAACGGGATTTTCCTTGCTTGGCTTACTTCTATTATTCTTGATAGCATCAACTCGATTTTCTGGTCCACCATGAACATCTCTAATTTGTGCATTTGCTATTTCATTTGCGCGGCATACCTCTGTTGCTTTAATTAAATCAAGATTATCCATGTGCAACATTTTTTCTTGTAGGGCCTTATTTCGGATGCCCAGAACTATTCTATCACGTATCATAGTGTCAGACTCTGTAAACTCACAATTTTTACCTGACTTTTTTAAATCAGTGAGAAAATGATCGAAGCTTTCACCCTCTTCTTGCTTTCGGTTATAGGATAAGAACATATCATAAACAACATTTCTCTTGGGTGTAAAGTATGTTTCTAACTCTTGCAGGACAGCACTGTAATTGTCTTTTTGTTCATCAGCCAGTTTCAACGTATTGAATATTTCTAGTCCTCGTCAATAAGGTTTAGCAAGATAGCAACTTTGACCTTGCCCTCCTTGCTGTCTTTATCACTTGCTATCATGTAGATTTCTAAGTGTTGCTTGAACTTTTTGAAATTTTCGGCAAGATTTCCTTCAAAGGACTTAGGAGGCGGTAGTCTAACGTCCATTTTCTTTATTTCTTAACCTGTCTTCTCTTGTGACTACAATTTTTAATTGTTTAATTTCCACACGACTGCGCCATGTTGTGGTATTTATTTAAATAAAAGGAATATGGTTTACAATATTTCCTTTAATAGAACTTTGTAATTGAGAGCAATAGTACATGTGCTAAGTTCTAGTGTAAGACAAAATATGTTACTACTAATTTAACAATTATGACTTATGAGTTATGACAATGACAATTGACAGGCACCAATGCCAGACAGTCAGTGGCCATGAACAACATAGAACAGTGACCATCAAACTATCATATGACACTTCTTGTCGATTATTGAACAAATAACATCATGTGGGAGTTTCGTTTGTGGCAGCATAAACATTTTGAAGAATTTGTGTTTTGCTCTTACGATCATTAGTACGGAGCTTTTCTTCAATACTGCATATTTAATACTTGTTGATATTTATATTGATGTTTCACAAAAGTAGTGGTTTGAAAAGGGGTTTTATTTGGGTATTTATTGGTTGTACATGAGTCTCAGCACATTGGAATTGAGTGAATGTATTCAGTTAAGCTATCGAAAATCCAAGGACTTGTAACGTGCCTGTGTGTGAAGTTACATGTCATTCGGTGATTTGCAACGTTCCTGTGTGAGAAGTTGCATATCACCGTTGTATTCATTTCAGCCTGGTGATTTGTAACGTGCCTGTGTGAGAAGTTACATGCCTGTGAGCTGTATTGGAAATATAATAACTACTGACGTGCCTGTGTGAGAAGTTTCGTGTTATAATATTTACAGTACTGAGATGAGGTTCATTGACTTGCAACGTCAAAGTGTTGACTCATTAGTTTATTTTTATGAGTTTATTGAAAATGAGCATCCATTGTGTTTTGGCTCATGATATCAGCCTTTTTGAAGCCTACCCAATAATTCTTTGGATAATTGATATTTGATCATTTCGCTGGAAGAAACCATGTCCTGATTTATGTATATATATATATATATATACATATATATATATATATATATATACATATATATATATATATAAATATATATATATACATATATATATATATATATATATATATATATATATATATATATATATATATATATATATATATATATATATAGAACAGTTCTCTCGAAGGAGTAGGCAGAATGAGACCTTAGAGAGAGCCAGTGACGAGACTTGGGGAGTAGGCAGATTGAGACCCCGACGTCAAGTCACAAAATCCTAACGCGATAATACCTGAGGAGTAGGCAGACTGAGACCTCAGTGTAGAATCACGTTTCCTCACTATACCTATCCTTCTTATTCTTGAAAATGGCTCCAAAATTGGAGCCGAAACGTCGAATTTCAACAAATTCCAGACGCGGTTCAACCCGAACTTCTAGTTTTCATATATATATATATATATATATATATATATATATATATATAGGAAGTTATTCATGACATCTACAGTCACTACTTGAAACTTAATTTGACACGAACCAAGGAATCCAAAAGTAGAGGTTTGTCCACAAATTGACAGGCAGCCAACAATTCGTTGTTCTGACCAACCCAAGGTTCAATCAAGTTTCTAATACGTTATGAGGAACGCAAGCAGAATCTAAGTGAAAATAGAGTATATTTCGTTTTAATTCCGAGAGCTCTAACCTTTGACAGCTGTTTCGTGCTAACGCACTCATCAGAAAGGATTTATGGAGCTCTCGAAATCAAAACGAATCCACTCAAGAATTAATACCGTGAGGCAAAACAGAATATAACAGGAAGTTATTCATGACATCTACAGTCACTAGTTGAAACTTAATTTGACACGAACCAAGGAATCCAAAAGTAGAGGTTTGTCCACAAATTGACAGGCAGCCAACAATTCGTTGTTCTGACCAACCCAAGGTTCAATCAAGTTTCTAATACGTTATGAGGAACGCAAGCAGAATCTATTTTCACTTAGATTCTGTAGTTTTCTGTTAGATATCACAAAAAGAAATCACATCTTTACAATAACAAGCTTTTATTTAGCTTCACTTGTAACTAACTAACAAACAATTTAATAAAAGTTGAATTTGACCCACTTCTAATACTCCGATTAATTTGAAATTTGGCAGGTTTCCGTAATTCCGGTGACAATGCATTAAAAAAATGTTTGTTAAAAAACAAAATGGCGGCTCCAATATGGCGGACGAGTTTTGTGATTATGATCCGATTCTGTTCAAAATTGGTATGTGATGGTTTTTGGGTTGGAGATTTTCAGTTTCACATAAAAAATAAACTAAAATGTTAAAAATGAAAATAATAAAAAGAAAACATTTTAAAGTTTTTATACAATACACTGAAAAGGAAAATATAATTCATTTCATTGTTTGATCTAGGTAATCTTGTACAGAAAGATTTTGATACTCACAGAATAACCTACAAAAAATTAAACAAATTATTTTTTCATTTTCAGTGCATTTGTATAAAAGCTTGTCTTTATATTTTTTATTGTATAATTTTTATTCATCGTAGATTTTTCTAATTCTGAAAAAAATATTTCCATCAATTTACAATAATTGAAAATGTTTAATTTTCAAATTTTCTAATGTTATGCCACACTGGAAAATGTTTAAAATAATATTTTCATTATAGCCCCTGAACCGTACAAGTAAATGAAAAAATTCAAGATATCAAAAAGATGTTAAATGAAACAACATTGATTATTCCTTTCTCATAATATGTCAGTGGCGGCGGAAAAAAAATTCTGAAGGGTTGAACAAAGCTTGACTCTGAAAAAAGGAGGACCCTGTGAATTATTTAAGAAATGCATTATTTTGTATCGTGCGCCCTATTGAATGGATTGTACTTGCCTAATTTGAACTGATTATTGTCGAAAATGTCGAAGTTAACTCTAAAAATCTTGAAAAAAATGTATTTTTATCGCCCTGTATCTCGAAAACCAAGCCGTTTAGGACATATGTTTATATGAACTTTTCGTCCTGAAAACCTTCAAAGAATCACCTCCCGAAGTTTGTCAACGTACTCAATTAACACCCTGTATATATAGAAAGGGTAGTCGTTGCTGACTAGTTAAGAATAAAACCAGTTAATATTGGGGATTGCAGCAAAGTCAAAAGTGTACTCTTTTATAGAGTTTATTCCAAGCTTTCGTAAATTTTATTTACATCTTCGGGGAACTACAAAGAATTATTATGTCAATTATACATTTTGATGTTATTAAAATTTTACTTACAACTATAGTGAGGTTAGTTGACATGTTCTAAGTTCTTTGGATAGTGACATTACAGCTTAAAATTGTAAATAATAAGGAAAAAGACTTTACGAATATAAATAACAGAAAATTTTGAAATTTCAGTCGAAAAACAAAAGACTTGTTGATTGTATCCAAGGGACACAAATCAGTTGTCAATAGAAAAGAAATCTGTAATTTTCAAGTCAATGTTACCAACTGTAGTCTTGTACCAACTGTAGTCTTGTACCAACTGTAATCTTGTACCAACTGTTGAAATATACGACTGTTGTTTTGTAAGTTAGGAAAAAAGTAGTTTTGGAGATATTATTATTCATATGGAGAGTGTGGTCTAACGACAATAAGAAGGAATAAATCTCACTCAAATGATTTATATCAGTTCTTTTATTCATACATTTTTTGTCTTGAGATATGAAGGCCATTTCCAAAAAAGTTCTCTTAGTCATATGTGTCTCTTTAGCTAATATTTTAGTTGAGTTATAATTTATTCGATGGTCAAATTTGTTTACATGATCAGCAAGAGCACATCTTTCAGGATGAAGTCTACAATCACTTTTATGTGAGGAAATTCTACTTTTTAGGCATCTAGAAGTCTGGCCAATATAATTTTTATCACAGTCCTGACAATGAATGCTATATACTACATTTGAAGTGGAAGTTAATGGAATTTTATCTTTTACTTTTGAATAAATTGATCTTATTGGTAAAATAGTTTTATTTGCTATTTTGACATTACATACTGAATGAAAGAGCCTGGACAATCTTGGTGTAATATCTTTTATATATGGAAGTGAAGTGAATGTAGGAATTGTAGGATTTGTAGGATAAGTATTAGCAACATTGCCATTAATGGATATGTTCAGATTGTTAGATATAATATCTGTTTCAATATTTAATGGTGTGCTGAACAGAATACTTCTCAGTAATTTTGGTGGATAAGCATTGTCTGAAAAGAGTTTGAAAATAATTTCTAGGTTTTTTTTATGAAAGGATCTATCTGAGATTTTGAGTACTCTAGCTTTCATCTGTTTCACAAGGTTTATTTTCATTGACCGCTTGTGATAAGACTCGAAGTTAATATATTTTCCAGAACTGCATGGTTTCCTGTACCAGTCTATAAGAATGTTGTTATTAAGACCACGTATGAATCTTGTATCTAAGAAAGGTACGGAAAAATCATCATCCTCAGTTTCTATTGTAAACTGAATATATGGGTCAAAGCTGTTGAAAGTACTAAGAATCTCAGTAATGCCATCTTTTGGTAAAGCGACAATGATATCATCAACATATTTTTTGATGAAAAAAGGTTTAAATGATAGTACTGGAATTACTGTGTCCAACACATCATCCATCACATATGAAGCTAATATAGGGGAGATTGAAGCTCCCATTGGAGTTCCAAAACTTTGTTTATAAATTTTGTTGTTAAAAGAGAAATATGTGTTATTGAACAAGAAAGTTAAAATTTTCATGAATGTTTCTTCATTAATGTTACAATAATTGCTAACACGATACCAATTTTTGTGAATTGATCTTTGACAAACTTCTAAATATACATTACTAAAAAGAGAAACCACATCAAGACTTGCCAAAACGTAGTCATTAGGTATGTTTGTGTTATTAAATTTATTATTTACTTCAAAAGAGTCTTGTATAAAGTATTCATTATCGGAATCATATGCTTTAGTTAGAATATCTGTGAGAAGTGAGGCAATGGCTTCTGTTGGAGCACCAATACATGAAACTATAGGTCTCATCGATAAAGTAGGTTTATGTATTTTTGGTAATGAATAGAATTTTGGAGAAATAGCATTATAGCATGTGAGTTTCTTTTTTGTGACATCATCAATTTGATTTGTGTCTTTAATTACTTTCAAAAATTCATTAGCTTTACTTTGTATCGTAGTCGTAGGATCTTTTGCTAATTCAATATAGGAATTACTGTTGATAATTATTTCATTTGAAAGATTAAGATATTGATCTTTTTCCATAATGACTGTCACATTACCTTTGTCAGATTGAATCAATATCAGATTCGGATTGTCTTTTAGAAACTTTTTTGATTTTAAAAGTAAGCCTCTAAAAATAGATGAATGCTGATTTGGTTGTATATTATTAGTTATAATATTAGTTGCTCTTGCTATAGTGATATTTCTTTGGTATTCGTCACTGATAGATGAAGTGATGTAATCAACATCAGCTAAAAAACTCTTGATGGAAATGTCTTTTATAATTAACGGTTCCACACTGAACTTTGGTCCTAAAGCAAAAAATTGTAAAATATCTTCAGGAATGATGGTGTTAGAAATATTTGATATCCAGTTTGGTTTCGTTCTCAATTTTTTTCGAAAATGATTGTTTTTTAGGTTATTAATTTTATTCATATTTCTACTTTTTACATCATGGAACAGTTCATTATATGTTCTTAATTGTTTACTGAGAAAATTTTCAAATATAAGTTCACTTGTAAGAGAAATGATTTCACTCCTAGTAAAGTAAGAACATGTGAGGAAGAACTCACTGTTATGCATCATGGTATATTACTAAGGGATTCAACTGAAATTTCAAATGCTTTCGCAGATTTTTTCTCAAATGCTGCAACCAACGCTTTGAACCACTTTGGCTTGAATTTGTCATTGCCATGTACAACATCACATAGAATGAATATTATTCTTGAGTACCAGACAGATCCTATATATTTTTGAGGCTTTTAACTTAGGTAGTAATACACCGGTAGTATCTACAAGAATTTTTACAGACAAAAATGGACACACGAGTTCCACATGTATTGATTATATGGTAACGAATATTCCAGTACAAGTATTCGATTGTGATCTGGTAAACCCGAATGTGGTTGACCATCTCTCACATATACTGAGCATAAAAACTCCTGAATCCAAAAAGGAAACAAAAGCACCATCATCTACGATCAGAAAAAGGATGCTGCATCCTGAAAATATAACTGAGCTTAGAAATCGTCTTTCCACAATAAATTGGTCAGAACTTTATCTACTAGACATCAATACAGCATTTACATATTTTATTGACAATGTATCATGGTGCTTCAACATATCCTGTCCAAAAAGACTGAAAAATAACTTCAAATCTGAACAAAATTGGATCACAACAAGCATAATTGAGGAAAGTAGTAAACTTAAGGAATTACATAAACTGACTCGAGAAGAACTGCAACAGAACATATCAAAAATATATATATATAATCAACGTTTGAAACAGCACAAAAGTAATGTCAAACTAGCTAAAATTGAATATAACAAGGATATAATACAAAATTCAAGTAATAAATCTAGGGAAACATGGAAAATAATAAATAGAGAACTGGGATATAAAGTAAGAACATGTGAGGAAGAACTCACTGTTATGCATCATGGTATATTACTAAGGGATTCAACTGAAATTTCAAATGCTTTCGCAGATTTTTTCTCAAATGCTGCAACCAACGCTTTGAACCACTTTGGCTTGAATTTGTCATTGCCATGTACAACATCACATAGAATGAAAATTATTCTTGAGTACCAGACAGATCCTATTACTGACATAGAAGTTATTGAAACAATTAAGACTACAAAGAATAAAAATACATCTGGCTTGGATGAACTATCACTTCAAACTATTTCAAATATTCTGGATCTCATCATTATGCCTTTAGTATACTTGATGAACCAATCTCTTTTTCAAGTACGTTTTCCAGATATATTTAAAACGGCTCTAATAATTCCGTTACATAAAAAAGGTGGTAAACAGGAAATTGAAAATTATAGGCAGATATCTTTATTAACATCGCTATCTAAAATTTTTGAAAAAATAATAGCAAATCGTATTACATCCTACCTCGAAGTAAATAAACTATTGTGTCAACATGGGTTTAGGAAAGAAAGATCTACAGAAACGGCTTCCTGCTATCTACTTAACCATGTTCTGCAAAAGTCTGATGAGGGGTTATTATGTTGTATCTCTTCTGTTTGATCTTTCAAAAGCTTTTGATACCGTAGATCCTAGTAAATTAGTTCCTATGCTGAAGGCCCTAAATTTTCCTCAACATGTGATAAACTGGATACACTCATACATGACATCACGACATATGATAGTGAGATGTGATGATGTCAATTCCAGAAAGTATCCTGTGAAACTGGGAGTTCCCCAGGGTTCAGTACTGGGACCCCTTCTTTTCACTATTTATGTCAATGACCTGCCCGAGCACATGAAGGCTCATATAACTATGTATGCTGACGATACTACTATTACAATCGCTAGCAATAATATTGATGAATTGAAAGCAGAAGTACTTAGAGTTGTTGATCAATTTGGATCCTGGTGCCAACGTAATTCGTTAATACCCAACGTAGATAAAACAATGACAGTGAACTTCTATCTAAGGCGCCCTATTCCCAATACGGTAAGCAATGATCTAGATGTCAAAATATCTGAGAATGTGAAGTTTTTGGGGTCTTATATAGATAGTCAGCTCACCTGGGATGACCACATAGACAGTGTCTGTAAAAAACTTAATAAATCATACTTCGCAATTTCTCAAATGAAGTTTTGCCTTGATACAGCTGGCTTGCTGACCATATATTATGCATTGGCTTACTCACACATATCACAAAACAGTTTGTGCTGGAGTAGAGCCACAAATTTTACCAAAGTTTTTGTGATACAAAAGAAAATAATAAGACTGATTTTTAAAATAGGGTATATGGATAGTTGGATAGTTGTAAACCAACTATGATTAAGAATGAACTTCTAAGTGCTCCCTATATATATATATATATATATATATATATATATATATATATATATATATATATCCTCAAGTGACTGATGTACGCAACAGCAAAACATCGAACACTGGCATATGAGAGATCACCACTTTATAATGTAATCAAGTTATACAATAAGCTCTCACTAAAAATCAAGCAAATTCCTGACAAACTCAAATTCAAATCAGCTGTGAAAAATATTCTTGTAACTAATTGTTTCTACAGCATATCAGAATATTTGGGTGTTACCCAGTTATGTGTCTAATAGGTTTTAAGTGTGTTTTTCTGCTTGGAAATGTGTAATTTTATGAGTTGAAATTTCTGTGTATGTTTTTAACAAGTTTATGTCATTTGTATAGTATTGATATTATTATATTACTCGCTTTTTTATTATAACTTTTTTATGACTTGTCATATTATGTACTACTTGATAGTAGGTTTTAACAATGTTTTTCTGTTTGTGAATGTTTAATTTTATCTGTTGATTTATTCTGTTTGTTTTAACCAATTTTGTATATGTAATTTTATTTTATTATTTTCCTAATTATTAATTGAATACATATTATGACGTGCCATATGTACTACCTGTACCTTAAATGGTCAATAAATTTCTATTCTATTCTATTCTAGGTATTCTATAGAGTATAACTATTCGTAGGGTCTGCAGCGATGTAAAAGGAAACTCTTTTAAGTTTTTCCAAGCTTTCGAAATCGTTTATTCCATCATCAGGGAGACTACAAATGAAAATGTCATATAAGGATTGTAAATTGTAGGATCGCACTTCTTGAGGAGATAATGAAACAAAATTGATCAGAAAAGTATCCTGAGGTTATAATGTAAGTACTTATGAAAGAACAACTACTAACTTAAAAAACGAACTGAAGCTTTGGTTATCAAAAAAATAAAAAACAATTGGATATATCAATAATAAAAAGGACGCACAAGGTGTCACTTCCTTTTTATGATGACTGTGGCATTTCCCTTGTCTGCAGAAAACCCTGCAAATGGACTCCACCATCAAAATTCCCATCATGGACACCCAGGCGTTTGACGACAAGTTGGAAGCGGTACCCGAAACAGGAAATTACAAACTCTTACAGATGGATTCAACATCTTCGATAGAAAGGAAAATCTTCAGCACTCTGACGAAGTCCAAGACCTCTATCCCAGACGAAGGACGAACACACTTGACACCACACTACAGTAAACCACCTCATCTCTACGGTCTTCTAAAAATTCACAAACCCGACATGCCTTTGAAACCAATCACCAGCTCCCATAACTCATCGACTAAATTCCTCCTACCGATACTACAACCTTTACAGGGTACTAGCAGTTCATTCGTCAAGAATTCCAAACAATTCGTTGACATTATCTAAGATGTTGAACTAGAACTTTAAGATCGTTTCATCAACTTTGACGTGGAGAGCCTTAATATCAATGTCCCCATAAAAGAATCCCTTAATATTATCAAGAGGAAACTGAAAGAAGACATCCAGCTTCATGGAAGCTCCCCGTTCAAAGGATATTGGAACTACTGCAGTGCTGCCTTCATAACTCATACATTCAAGAAAAGAACCGTTTCTTCTCCCAAGTTGATGGACTGCCAATGGGATCGTCTCTTTCTCCAGTAATCGCCAAAATATACATGAAGGCAGAATACAAACCAAAACTGAGATACGTGGACAACCCCTTCATCATATGGAACCACGGAGATGAACACCTTGAGGACTTCTTCGCAAGAATGAATAACATGAGGGATTCAATCAAGTTCACAATGGACAAGGAAACCAACAAGACCTTGTCGTTTCTCGATGTGAAATCAGAAAGAAAAGACACTGGTATCCTCACCCCTGTTTACACGAAGAAGACACACAGGACAGTATCTCAACTACGGCTCCAATCACCCAAATTCCACAAAGAGTGAAATTGTAAGAAAGTTGGTGGGGAGAGCGATGTGTATTTGCAACAACCAGGAGTCACTGAAGGCGGAAATAAACTACATCAAGAAGAACCTAGGCCGAAATGGATACTCATGAGAAACTCATATAGGAGGAGTACAGAAACGACTAGAAAGGACAAAGACGATCGAAGAACGACCTCAAAATCCCCTTTCTCATCCTTCCTTACATCCGTGAGGATCAGAAGGATCGGGAACAAATACAATATCAAAAGTTGCTTTTAATCCGGCAGTACCTTACGAAGCTTCCGCACCAAGATGATACCAGAAAATACAACAGAATTCAGCAAAAACTGTATTTACAGTCCCAGTGATTGTGGAGATTCCTATATCGGAGAAACCAAGAGGCCATAATCAGTAAGAATAGACACAGGACTTAACTAACGAGGCAAAACATCAAAATCGGGAATTGCTGACCACGCCTGTACAAAGCACCGAATTCTTGGGAACGAGGCTAGTATTCGTCTTAGAGGGGAAAATTGGTTTGAACGGAAATTTATAGAAACCGCATATATGGAAGTCAATAGTGCCTGCAGTCAACCGATCGTAGAAAGTAAAAACGTATGGAGACCGCTCATGGGCCGTTTTGGAGGGAAAAGCGCAAAACCACACGCTCCACAAGACCGCGCGTTATTACACCGTAAGTTCATCGTAATTAAAGACCTATGAAACATCGCGTAGAATCTAAATTTGTCACTATTCACCAGAAGACGATTGCGGATTCGAGCAATCGAAACGTTGTGAGAAAATTTGAAAGGGATAGAAATTTTTCAACCATCAAGATGATGGATGTCCGAAATGCAAGTACTCAAGTTACTACATCGTCTACAACCGAGGGGGAAACCGCTGGAGAATTTTGGTGTACAATTTGGTGTATTAGTGGTATTACTTGGGTCTTAGTGGGAAATTAGAGGAATTAGTTGAAAATCATGGGTATTAGTCGGGAATTAGGTGTATTAGTTGAAAATTATAAAATTATTGGGCATTAGCGGGTATTAGTCGGAAATTAGTGGTATTAGTCAAAAATTAATGGGCATTAGTCAGGAATTAGAGTTAGAGGTATTACTTCGAGTAATACATGGGTATTACAGAAATGATTTCGTGGAAAAAAAAACAAAAAAAAGACCTTGAATCCACTATCAGGAATTTCCGGATATCAGAAAACATCGCGGTGTTGTTGGAATCACAATTGTTGAATGAAAAAAAATGACTTCAAAAAAACCGAAGATTCGGATTTATTTTGCTTGTTTCCTTGGGTATTAGAGGAATTACTGGCATTTGTTCGAGGTATTAGCGGAATCATTTTTGGGAATTATTGTACACAATTTCCTCAGCAGTTTCCCCCTCGTCTACAACCTTCAAACAAACGTTGGAAATTATTTGTTAATAAGAAATATGGCCATTATTATACATATTCATTCGTATGAGAAAAATTAATTAGGTACCGTAATTTAACTTCACCAAATATATACCAACTTTTTCTTTTTCTGAAAAACTCTCTCAAACTCTACAAAATGTATGACAAAACTATTTTTGTGAAATGTATAATTAATACCATAACCATACTGTACACTGTACTGTTGAATACTGTTGAATAAAGAATATAGTATATTATTTGCGTAGCTATGTATACTAATCATATGTCACATACAACGAAACGAAATGACAACTTCCGGACAGTAGGACCATAAATAGGTTATTCCAACAATATTTTTGACTCTTCTGAAGTGATAAATCCGTACCATATCTAACAACTTCGGTCTATATAAAATTCGGAAAAATGTCCTTAAAGAATAGCAAAAGCATTAGTCACTTTTTTGAATTGCACTTCACGATTCCCAATCTCTTGCAAAACCAGTCCGTTACTGATTCATCCGGTTTGAACAGAACATCTAACTGGTGATATTCGTTTGTTCGTGAACTCTAACACTTACACTTTGAAAGTAAAACCTAGTGCAGAACATTTCGCCTAGACTTGCTCTTCAAAATTGTCAGATTGTGTTAAAGACAGCATCATTTGGGACTCAGAACAGTTTGTGCACTAAAAATAATGCAAAAAAATTACCAAATGTTAGGTTATTCCTCAATATTTCGAAAAATATTATAAGAAGAAGTTGTTTATGTTTAGAAAAAATCTGAAAAGACCAGTTGTATTACTTACTTATTTGCCTAAAAAGAATGGCAATGGAAAAAGCAACAATTATTATTTCATAATATACATTTATTAATTATAAGGCGATACAAATGAAAAGAACTAAATGTACAACATGGGTTTTGACAATAATTATGATATTTTGGTATGTCTTCCGTCATGCTCAATGCACATAATGATTCGTCAGGAAACTTCATTGACAACGCTTGTTGAAAACTGAGGTCTCAAAATTAATACACAAGTTCGAATTACTGTCTCTAGGTGTTTGAGATTTCGAAATGGTATGCGCTTGTCGACTTCTTGCTTCAAATACCCTCAAAGGAGAAAATCTAGTAGGGTAAAGTCTGGTCATCTGGGTGGCTAGGGCTCTTCCATACCTATTATGCCCAATCACCTCACCTCGAAATCGTTCCAAGATATAAAGTATAACACCTGTAGAATTATGAATCGACGCACATTGAAACCATGAGTGATTCTTTCATCTAAAACTTGGCGTATTTCATCATTTATAAACTACAAGTATTTCTGTGAAGTTAAATTTTCCCGAAAGGAATATGGGCCGATCACTTTGTTGTTTAATACACCGCACCACATTTGTCTTGAAATAATATTGTTCCTGGCATTCTATTACATACTTAAGGTTTTATTGTGCCCACCACCTTTGGTTTTGTAAACTGACAAGAAAAGTTTGCATTTTTTTTGTTCATGTAACCAAAGAGAAATCCAACCGTACGTCAAAATTTCTCTCTTTCAAAGTATTTATACTTAAATTTTGGTTTGAACGACTTCATTATTGTGTAACATTTCTCTCACGGTTTACGTTTTAGCGCTGGTCCTATTACAAATATCTTTTATAGTTTGTCCATATGCTCTACTACATTCAAGCATTCACTATTGAGCTTTTTCATCATGAACTTTTGCATTATGAAATCTTTTGAAAGTATTTTGCACTGAAACCGTCGATTTGAACTTTGAGATAATCCTGCTCACAGCAGACTGTTGGATAGTTTATTTAGGATGTCGTGCATTAAAAATATTCGCAACTCGTCCATGACTTGTATTTTCACCGCAAATGAGTCCAGTTTTCATTTCTTCCTGCAAAGTCAGCATTTTGACTCTACTTCTTGATAAGAATTACTGTTTCATAATTTTGGAGACACTGTCGAACACTTTCTTTTTTCAATTTTCATGACATTTAATTATGTTGTTTCCATAGCATGGTTCTTAACTCAAGAGAGCAGCTCGATTAATGATTAACCAGAAAATCAAAATAAATTTTGATAAAGAAAAGGGTTTCCTCCTCTTGCGGGGTCAAAAAAGGAAGTATTTAAATTACGGTCATTAAGTAATATAGTAATTGCACCAGCTAAAACAGGAAAGGATAGTAGTAATAAAATTGCAGTAATTAAGACTGCTCATGAAAATAGGGGTATTTGTTCTAATTTTTTTACAGTTGGTCGTGTATTAATAATAGTGGTGATAAAATTTATTGCTCCTAAAATTGATGAAATTCCGGCTAAAAATAGATGAATCTACTGAAGGACCACTAAGTTCGGAGTTGTTTAAAATTGAATTAGCAAGAATTTGATTGGCACATTGATTTTAAACTTTCAAAGTTATGGCACTTAACGAAAACGCCCTCATGTGATAAAAATCAATAGAGCGAATTTGGCTATGCAGAATGTTGAAATCAGAGCTACTTTGCATCAAGTATGACACATTTTTTTAGCAAACATATTTGTATTTTTTTGAAAATATTTAATTAGAAAAAGATTTGAACAGAAAAATTCCTCTAGCAGAGAGTGTACATCTCAACCAGTCTATTCTGATTTTACGAAATTTGGATTAGCCGAAAGAGAACGCGAAAAAATTAAGTTAGTCAAACTGGTTCAAATTGTGTATGTGGGTGAAAAACCAAAACATGAACAACTTTTCCTCATAATATTTTACGAAATATTGAGATATAACCTAACGTTCAGTAATGTTTTTGAAAAAAAATGTAAAATTTTACAGTTGTAGCCAATCGATAGGAAACATCAATTTGCATTATTTTCAAAGCACAAACTGTTTATTAACTCTAAATTTGCAATAACTGAATAATAAAAGAATTCCCATATTTTTTTATGTTTTGGTTCTCACAAAAAGAAATATCCTGTAATATTCTCAAAGAACATCGTGAGAGCCGATGGAAAGAAGATAGGAAATGGTGTTCGTTTTGAATTTTTGCAGACTGTATGCCTCAGGAAACACCTACCGAAGCAGTGAGTTCCAAAACTTTGCCGTTCGTTGGAAGAACGAGCTCTGGAAAGAAATGTTCGGCATGTCTCCAAAGTGACGACAAAGAGATTTGAAGACTGACCTCGATGGGACCGCTAACGGTGGAACGGTTGATGATATTTCAGAAGAGCATTCCTCATGAAAATATCTATAAGACAGAGTCATATCTCCAACCTTTCTGGGTGTTCCGGAGGAGTGAGTGAGCTTGTAAGCTCAGCATCATCAACGACACGAATGGCTTCTTTCATAGAATCTAAAAGTTTCAGTGTGTGTTTAGTGACTGCATTTCATATGTGGGAAAAGTATTCCAGAACAGGTCGGATCTGTGCCCTATAAATCATAAGCAACTGACGGAAAGTGAAATAGCTTTCAGAACGAAACAGAAAACCAAGTTTTGAGAGGGAGTTTTGGCAATGTATATCACATGGCTTTCCCATGACATTGTTTAAAAATTTTGTTAAAATTGTTTTACTACTTATGGTACTACTGATGGTAATACCGAGCATCGAAATGGAGGATTTCATTGGTGTGGAAACTCCTGCCGTGATTAAGTTGACACTGTATAGTGCAAAAGTTCATATATTATGATATCAGGAGTGGGGGGAAAAAACTGTCTATGTCTGAGGTAGGTAGCACTACGGTAGCACTACGGTAGCACTACGGTAGCACAGTGTTCAAAAATCCTATAATACATGATGGATGACTTCTGCAGTGATAGACTCAATTTTCATATTCCATGTCAAAATTAATTCATCTGTACTCATTTAGCAATTCCTCTAAAGGAAGATGAACATTTTTTTAAGAAATCAGCGTTTTTTTCCAGAGCTCACTGCAACTGCTTCTACCTTCAGGTAACAAATTTATTCGATAAACAAATCAGGTTTACTTATAAAGTATCCACTTATACAGTGTCTCTCGCTTCTCAACGAATCACCCCTGTAACTTTCGTAATTTTGCCGAAGAAGTGTTGATTTCAAGTGAAATGCACTGCACGCAAACATCAATAGAAACAATGGCAGATCCGAAAACTCGTAGTAGGAGTCATAATAGGTCAAAAATGTTTTCGGTTTCGTTATCAAAACAACATTTTTACTACTAATTCAGTTTGTGCTTGAAAAAATTCTGTACAATAAACTTCGCATGAAAATATTCGCGTACCTTCCGTTACTTCCATAATTTTCGGAGTGTAGTATCTTACATTTTGATAACATACTGTAGGTAAAATTATCATACTTGAATCGTTACTAGGAAACCAATATAACTTTTCGACGTATTCTACAATTCACGTCTTTTCATTCCTTATAGAGAAATTCAAATAAAAATAGAATATTCTCTATAAATTGGTGACCCCGACGTTCAACTATGCCAAATACACCAGAAGAATCAAATGCAGAGGTTTCGGCAGTCATGAATTTTAAACTACCAGAGTTTTGGCCCAAAGACCCTGTAATATGGTTCGCTCAGATAGAGGCGATTTTTGCAAACAGAAAAATAGTAGCAGACAAAACTGAATTTAATGTATTATTATCAACATTATCTCCAGAACTAGCAACCGAAGTTCGTGATGGTTTACTAAATCCACCGCCAGAAAATGTGTATGTCACGTTGAAAGATGCCATATTGAAAAGAACTTCACTCTCTGACGGAAAACGAATTCAAAAACTCCTATCCATTGAGGAATTAGGAGATCAAAAACCATCCCAACTACTGAGAAGAATGCAACAACTTCTTGGCAACCAGGCTAGTTCGGTAGACAAATCAATACTGAGAGAAATCTTTCTACAAAGACTTCCCACAAATGTTAAGATAATTTTAACCACCCTTGGAGACGAGTCATCATTAGAACACAAGCAGCTGTAGCTGATAAAATCATGGAAATAACTCCTACATTCTCCCAATCCAGTAGCGAATATCTAAATTTGAATTCTGTTAATAAACCTTGTTCCTTTCATACTGATATATCAAAATTATCTAAAGAAATCGCAGACTTACGTGACCTGATGAAATCCTCACAACTATCTCAAACACAACGGCCTACAAGAAGGAAGATTTCAAGAAATAGATCACCCTCCGCTTCCAGATATTGTTATTACCACAGATTGTTCGGAAATCAAGCCCAAAAATGCAATCCTCCATGCAAATGATCTTCGGAAAACTGTCATACCAGCAATTGACCAACATTGCTGGTGCACTTGGCCGTCTTTTATTCGTCCCGGACACGATTTCTGGTTTGAGATATTTGATAGATACTGGTAGTCAAATTAGTGCTCTTCCAGCAAAATTTCTTTTTAATAAACAGTCATCAAATTTTACACTTCAAGCAGCCAATAATAGTAAGATTAAAACTTACGGCTCTTGTTCAATGACCTTAGATCTGGGGTTGAAACGTCTTTTTAAGTGGGTTTTTGTCGTTGCTGATGTGAAATACCCTATTATCGGCATTGATTTTCTACAACATTTTAAATTAATTGTTGACAGTTCTAAAGATATATTATTGGATAATTTGACAAGACTTCATGTCAATTGTATAATGTCAAATATCCCGTTATATCAACTTTTCTATCTACAGAGTGACTCAAATTGCATATTTCAAAACATTCTCAAAGAATTTCCATCGTTAACTCAGAGTAACGTAAATTACTTTGATGTTAAACATGATATTACACATTGCATTGAAACAACTGGTCCTCCAGTTCATGCTCGTGCAAGAAGGTTAGCGCCAGAGAAATTAAAAATTGTAAAACAAGAATTTGATCACATGTTAGAACTAGGAATAATTCGTCCATCTTCTAGTATTTGGTCCACTCCATTACATGTTGTACCAAAGAAAGGGGGTGACTGGAGGCCTGTTGGTGATTACAGAGCCCTGAACAAGGTAACCATTCCTGACCGCTATCCTGTTCCACATATACAAGAATTTTACTCTCATTTTCAAAATTGTGTAATTTTTTCAAAACTTGATTTAGTTCGTGCCTATCATCAAATACCTGTCGAACCTTGTGATATTCCTAAAACCGCAGTTATAACTCCTTTTGGTTTGTTTGAATTCACTCGAATTGGTTTAAGAAATGCAGCACAAACATTTCAAAGGTTTATTGATAAAGTCATTCGCGGATTAGATTTTTGTTATACCTACTTAGATGATGTTCTTTCTCATTGCGAGTTCTTCAGTGGAAGAACATAAAAAACATTTGAGAGAAATTTTTCTACGTTTTGAGAAATACGGAATTGTTTTGAATGTTGATAAATGCTAGTTTGGATCTAAGGAACTGAATTTTTTAGGACATAAAATCAATTCCACTGGTATACAACCTCTGCTAGAAAAAGTCGATGTTATTGAAACATTTTCTAAACCCAATACAGTTCGTAAACATCGAGAATTTTTAGGCCTCGTTACTTTCTATCATCGTTTCATACCTAACTGTGCGAAGATACTGGAACCGCTTCACAATATGTTTGCAAATAAAAAAAGAAAGGTTAAAGATTCAGATCCATTGGTTTGGGATGAAGTTTCAAATTTATCATTTGAAAATATTAAACTTGCGCTCGAAAAAGAAACTTTATTATATTATCCACAACATAATGCAGTGACAAGCATAGCAGTTGACGCTTCTGACAGTGCTGTTGGTGCTGTATTACAACAATATATAAATAACTCGTGGTGCCCGATTTCATTTTTCTCAAAAAAATTGTCCAAAACTGAGACGAGATACAGTACTTTCGGAAAAGAACTGTTAGCAATTTTTCTAGCGATAAAACATTTTCGTTATTTCGTTGGAGGTAGAGAATTTTTTGTTCTCACAAATCATAAGCCTTTGACGTTCATGTTCTCCAGAAATTTTGAAAACCATAATCCTAGGGAAATTAGACATATGGAATATATATCAGAATTCACTACAGACATTCGTTACATTAAAGGTTCCGAAAATGTAGTGGCTGACGCTCTATCTCGAATCTGTATTAATGGTTTGAATGAAAGTCATTTGATCGTGGACTATGAACTCATTGCCGAACATCAGAAGAATGATACCGAATTATTAAACCTACTAAAGAAATCTGAACTTTCACTCAAATTAAAACAAATTCCTATACCTGGGAACACTAATAATACAACTCTATATTGTGACGTTTCATCTAAAAATCCCAGACCATTTATTCCTTCAACATTTCGTAAACATATTTTTGATAATTTTCATTCACTATCACATCCTAGCATTCATACGACCCAAAAACTTATTAGTCAAAGGTTTGTCTGGCCAAGTATCAATAAAGATGTTAGATATTGGGCGAAAAACTGCATTAATTGTCAAAAAGCAAAAATAAACCGTCATACATCGGCACCCTTGCAGAAATTTGCTGATCCAGACACACGTTTTGATCATATTCACATTGATTTGGTTGTTCCTCTACCATCTTCTCGAGGATACAAATATTTATTGACTTGTATCGACAGATATTCCCGATGGCCTGAAGCATTTCCATTATCCGATATTTCTGCTGATTCTGTTGCAATCACTTTAATTTCAGGTTGGATATCAAGGTTTGGTGTTCCTTCAATTATAACAACCGATCAAAGAAGACAATTTGAATCATTTCTTTTCAGAAATTTGACAAATTTTCTTGGTATTAAAAGAATTCGTTCTTGTGCATATCACCCTATGAGTAATGGCATTGTTGAAAGATTTCATCGAACACTAAAATCTTCCTTGAGATGTTATGCTGATGCTTCTCAAAATTGGGTTGATTATTTACCGTTAGTTCTTCTCGGGTTTCGCTCGGTTATTAAAGATGGTTTGGGATGTTCATCTGCAGAAATGGTTTATGGAACAACACTTCGTTTACAAAATGAATTTTTGGAATCATCCAATGAGCCTGCCTTGGATAATTCGTCATTCGTTGCTAAATTGAAAATGTATATTAAAAACCTCAAACCAGCTTGTACCAGAGATCAGTATAATAGAAAAATATTCATTTCTCAAGATTTGTATTTATGCTCCACACATGTATTTATGCGAACAGATTCTGTACTCAAAACTTTGCAACCAAGATACACTGGTCCTTTCAAGGTCATTCAACGGAACGAAAATTTTTTTACTATAGATGTCAATGGTGATTCTAAAACATTATCTATCGATCGTTTAAAACCAGCTTATCTTGAGAACTCATTCATAGAAATTCAAGGTAGATTTCCAGGTGCATCAGAAGTGAACAAGATTCCAAAAAAAGTTTCTTGGAACTCAGCTTGTGTTGTTATTGATTGATACTTACATTATTGTTGTTAACCTATTGTTTATTAGGAATCATTCATTTCTATTAATATGAATATTTATGATTTTTTTTTGGAGAGCGCCTATGTAGTATCTTACATTTTGATAACATACTGTAGGTAAAATTATCATACTTGAATTATTACTAGGAAACCAATATAACTTTTTGACGTATTCTACAATTCACGTCTTTTCATTCCTTATAGAGAAATTCAAATAAGAATAGAATATACGGAGCTGCTTCCATGAAACCAGAGAAATTTTGAATTTTCTAAACAGATTTTTTTTTCTTAAACAAAGTAGTAAGGTGATTTTATAATTACTAATCCTTAAACATTCTCGACCTAGTACACCTCCTGCTATGATTTTTCAGAAACGTCGTTGGTTCCATCGCTCCTGACGTGCAATGCATATCACTTGAAATGATTCCTTCGAAGTCATTTTGAGAATTTATCGTGTTTCTATTGATTCTACAAAGTTCAGAATTCTCTGGCAAACATTACGAAAGTGACACACTGTATATGAAGGAGAGGGAAGAAACCACCTGAGAAAATTGCTTGCCTAATTATTTTGAAAAAATATTGGAATATCAGCAGTTGCCAAAGAAAAAGAAAATATAATTGACATTGTCACTCAGCTACAAAACTACTTTCAAAACATGAAACGTGCTTACTGAACAAGATATGCTTAGAAATAGCCCTAATTGAAGAAAGTAAAGTACTCATTGATAAAAAGAAGAATCTTCTTAAAAAACTTCAAGAAAAGCTGTTACATTGTGTTGAATCTATCGTTACCTGGATATATAGGTTGATCTTGGTTCAGTTGTTTAAGAGAATTATTTTTGTTAAGGTAAAATATGATTTAAAACCAAGTGTATTATTATATAGAGTGGAAACCTATGATGAATAAAATCCGTATCTCCATAATAGAATTGCCATGGGAAAGAGATGTTCGGCATGTTTCCAAAGTGACGACAAAGAGATTTGAAGACTGGTCATGGTCCATGAAAATATCTGTAAAACAGAGCCGGATTATTTATTTTTATTTACTTCACGAAATAACAAAAAATGTCATTGTCAACATCATTTTGTGAAACTTGCTGAAAAAATTTCAAAAATTCCACTGGTTTAAAAATTCATTTAAGTAAGATTCATACAGTACCAAGCCCAAATTCATCAGCTGCCATTGATATTACCACTCCTGTGATCAAGAAATCAACGCCATTGCATGTCAGACTAGCTGCCTTCAAACGTGATTGTATTGTGCTGAAAAGGATACCTACCCAAAGCTGCAAGATTTGTCTCCGCGTCCGCTCTTTCCACTTCAATCGAAAGTTGTAGAAAGCACAACACTGTTGCTTCTTGGGAAAATTTGTTGATGTTCACGTACAACACTTTCAATGTTCCAATTAGAGATGGTGATCGTAGGATTTCACTTGCAAGCATCATCAAGAGAAATGTTAAGGATTCCTCCCACACACCATCTCCTTCAGAACGAAAAAGAATTTCTTCGACTTCGGAATCGCATATGCTGAAAAGAGCGATTAATAAAGTTTCAGACGGAGATCTTTCAGCAGCTGTCAAAATTTTGTGCTTAGACGACACTTTGGCAAGTTTTGATAGAGCTACTTTAATGGAACTGCGTTCAAAACATCCTCAATCCAGCACACCACATCGCCATAACCCACTGATCTTTCCATCTATTACCCCATTAATCGTATCTGAAGATGATGTCAGGCAGTCAATAAGGTCTTTTCATACGAGTTCATCTGGGGGTTTAGATTCACTGAGACCTTCGCATATTCAGGATTTGATCAATTATAGTGCGGGTTCGGCTGGTGTTAAGCTTTCAACTTCGCTTACAGCTTTTTGCATCTTTGTACTGTCCGGTTCCATTATCACTGACATCTGCCCTGTTTTTTTGGAGCTTCATTATGTGGACTTAAAAAAAGGATGGCGGAGTTCGACCAATTGCTGTCGGTATTTTCTTTCGGCGTTTGATAGCTAAACTGGCTTGTTATAAATTGAGAGAAAATTCGGCTTCGGTTCTCCTGGTGGTTGCGAGGCTGTTGTTCATGCTGCTCGTCGTTACATCAACCATCATAATGATAAATCTGGAAAAGTATTTTTAAAGCTTGATTTCAAGAATGCATTCAATATGGTTGATCGCGTTTCAATGTTAAAAGTTGTTATGAACATTATTCCCGAATTATATCCATTGATTTTTCGAAGCTATAACCAGCCATCTTTCCTGAATTTCGGTGAGAATATCATAATTTCAGAGCGTGGTGTACAACAAGGATACCCTTTATCTCCAGCTCTTTTTTGTTTAACTATCAACAACATTTTAAATAACATCACTTCTGAATTCAATGGTTGGTATTTAGATGATGGTTCTTTTGGGGGAGACGACAATGAAGTTCTGCAGGCCTTTTTACCATCATATCTGAGACCAAGGAAGTTGGGCTTGAATTGAATTACAAAAAATGTGAACTTTTCTTTCTTGATAAAGTTAATTATGAAATTTTCTCAAATTTCGATCGTCTAGCTCCTGGAATCAAAATTATAGAAAGATCAAATCTTTTTTTACTTGGTGCATCTCTCACCGATGTAGCTCTTTCTCCCTGTTTGGAAAGTAAAATCCTCTGTTTTCCTACAATGTCCTCACGCCCTAATAAACTTTCAACACATGTTGCGTTTCACCTGCTGCTCATTTACGTTTTGAGGTGCAGACCATCTTGGCAAAAACAGCCACTATTGAATTCTTTCGAGGGAATCTCTTCAATTGATTTTGAATAATCCCATGGATGATACTTCTTGGATACAAGCTACTCTTCCAGTTTCAAATGGAGGTTTGGGCATTCGTCAAACAACTTATCTCGCATTGCCAACATTTCTTTCATCTATGCATAGCGTTGGTGACATTATTGATTCGATTTTGCCTTTGCGCTTTCCAGCCGATTTTTCTTTGGAAGAAGGAGAACATCTTTAGATTTCTCAAACTTGTTAGGAAGTTCCACCTAAACAAAAAATTTTCAGCGTGCTTGGGATATTCCAGTTATAAAAATTGCATCAGAGTTTCTTATGAAGTCTCTTTCAACTCCATCTGAGATGGCCCGTCTCAAAGCAGTCTCGTCAAGTGGTGCAGGAGCTTGGTTAAATGCTTTACCAGTATCCTCCCTTGGAACTCTTTTAGATAATGAATCATTCAGAGTTGCAGTTGGCTTCCGCTTGGGTTCTGCGATTTGCATTCAACATCGCTGTAGGTGTGGTTCGGAAGTTAACAACAAAGGTACACATGGTTTAGTTGTAGATTGAGTGCTGGTCGTTTTTCTCGTCATCAAGCTGTTAACGATCTGATCAAACGTGCCTTAGTCTCCGCCAAAATTCCTGCTGTTTTGGAACTAAGCGGTACCTCGAACGATGATGGTAAGAGAACAGATGGAATGACACTCATCCCATGGCAGCGCGGTAGACCAGTTGTGTGGGATTTCACGTGTTTAGACACTTTGGCACCTTCACATGTCCCTAGTACTTCAGTTACCTCCGGATCAGCAGCTGCAGCGGCAGAAAAATCGAAGATTAGAAAATATAAGTACATGGGAGATAATTATATTTTTACCCTATTGGCATTGAAACTTTTGGAGCTTTCGGGCCACAAGATTCGAAATTTATCAGAGAAATAGGCTACAAAATTTCCTTTCCTTTTTATTTAAAAAAATCAGTCTCGCAATTAAAAGAGGCAAAGCAGCGTCCTTTTTTGGTTCGATTCCCTTTCTCAAGTCTTTTGATGAGCTATTCATGAATCCTACTCCAAAATTTCATCGTTCGCAAATTTCAGTGGTTTATAAGGAGTTTACGAAAAACATCTCAGGTGGAGTTTGCAGCAAAGATTCATCGCCACCTCCGCAATTGACAACGTCTGCTTTTTTTCATCCAGTAAGTTAACTAGCAGCAAGATTTCGAATTCGCTGACACGTCTTTCGTGCTACAGTCAAAGGTATTGCCAGAACACAAATTTTTCGGGTGACATTTGCCACGACGAATACAGCTCCAATGGAGAAAACACCTTCTTACAAGAACACAAGAATTCCTACGGTACTTGCTGGAAAGTTTTCATGAAGATGTGAATAGAGTGTTGATGAAGCCGAAACCTAATTTGACAGAGATAGTTGAAGATCTGAGCGATAAGAAAAGAGCACAGGTATCATGTATAGTTACTTACTCAGGAACAATTCGAAAATAGTATATATTTTCGTCGGTCAGTTAAAATCGACCCTGAAATGTACTTACTGTGGCCACTGCTCGAACACCTTCGATTCCTTTTGGGATTTGTCGTTGCCCTTCACGCAAAGCACCGGTCATATGAGGCTATCACAGGGTATGGACTCTTTTACGTGTGAGAAGATTTTGGACGGAGATGAAAAACCGACTTGTTCCAAGTGTAAAAAGCGTAGGAAATGTACAAAATCTTTGTCAATTTACAAGTTTCCGAAGGTGTTAATTAATCATCTGAAACTTTATATGTCGTCCAAACGATCCCCAGACAAACTCAACCATAGACTTTCCGCTCGTGGGATTAGATTTGAGCAACTACGTCGCTGACAACGTCTCTCCTTGTCGCTACAATCTATATGCGCTCTTCAATCACAGAGGCACCATGTACAGTGGCCACTACACCTCTTACTGCAGACATCCGTTCTCCGGCACATGGCACGAAAACAATGACTCTCGTGTTTCTCTGGTATCATCGAGGACGCTTGTGAGTGGCGATGCGTACGTGCTCTTTTACGGGCAGGTGGACACAAATTTCCACCATTGACTGGTATTTGTTTGTTTTTTTATCACAGGATGATTATTTATTTATTATATTTATTTACCATTTTAGGTTGCTAACAGAACAAAGGTCCAGAAAACAGCATCCACTATATAAGAATTATTCCAAGCTATTTTATTATTATTACCAACCTTTCGGCGATATTGCAGATAAGTGAGCGAGCTTGTAAACTAAGCATCATCGATGAATCAAATGGATCTTTTTTGGACAGAATCTAAAAATTCCAGTGTTGGTCTAGGGGCTGCACTCCATATATGGAAAGTATTCTAGTCAGACGGGAAGGGAAATAGCTCTTGGAATGGAACAAAATAATGGTTTTTGAGAGACACTTTTGGCAATAAACCCCATGACTTTTCCATAACAGGGCAAGGATATTGAACTATTTATAGAAGATGGCCCGATCCCTATGTTGCAATGTAGTCCTGTCAAGTGACGAAGTCAAGTGCGATGCATTCTATTGCTCATATCGTGTTCCGTTATTAAAGTTGAACTACTTTATTTCACTTCTATTTTGTCGATTCCTATTATCCCTGAGGGGCTGAGGGGCGGGCGATACATGAGCGGGGTGATGGGGGTAATTTCAAGAGGGTCAAGCCGACTGCACAGCCCCTTAAATATAGGTTTTTAAGGGGCTGTGCAGTCGGCTTGACCCTCTTGAAATTACCCCCATCACCCCGCTCATGTATCGCCCGCCCCTCAGGGCTAGCGGTGCATGATTCTATTCCTCAGTACGCTATCATCTACGTTCATGTGCAAGTGTTTTTTTCTGTATCAAAGAACGAAAGGGCCGAAGATGAAGGGGATACATCCCCAAGGGAAGCTTCCATTGGGGCTCATGTGGCTGACTCTTGGAAGGCCCCCTCTCTTTCCCTCGATCCTGGTATGGATTGGGATTTTACTCCGTATACTAGAGAGCAGGAATCGCTAATTCCTTTCCCAAAACCGTCCATAGAGGCTCAGGGTATACAATGCCAACGGCTTGGAAATCAGTTTTTCAACAAAATCCGGTATCCAGTTGTCCAGAAGAAGCTACGAGCTGCACCCGTCTTCAGCGCCTTGCAGGTCAATCCTCAACTTCAGAAGTTTTCTTGTTTCAATCAAGACCTCTAATCAAGTCGGACAATATGTTGGGATCTATAACGTATGGCTTATTGCTCCAGAGAGAGGCTTTCTTCCAGTCCCTAAAGAAATCGCAGTCCTATTTCAATGACCGAAAATCTGACTTCAGATCTATCAGCGATGACCTTCTCGAATATACTTGTGGCAGGGGAGCAGAGGTAATTGAGTCAAGGAGAAAAGTTTTCAGACCAAAATCAGAACCCGCTGCTTCTCTAATGGATGCGCTACCTCCATCATCTAGCCATCTCTTTGAAGAAAATACTTTGACTGATTTTTTGAAACAGTATGAACCATTTTTTCGAGCATCCTCGCGTCCATCCAATTACGCGGGAAATACATCACATAATAAGAGTTCAAGGTCGCCTAACAGCTCGACAGAAGCGCGTCGCAGAAACTCATGCAAAGCGCCTACGGTTAGAGATTCAGCAAAGCCCCAAGCAGAGGCCTTCCAGGGATATGGATCTCGGGGTCAAGCGCTCAAGCCAGGAGGTTTTGAGAGACGTGGGGTTGACAGAAAACGTCAAAGGAAAAGGTGATTACAGAAGTCTGGTATTCAGGGGGGGAGGAAACTGGCCAACTTTGTAGACAGATGGAAACCATATGGAGCTCCAAAAAGTAATTTGAAAACTCTGTCAAGGTACTTAATTCCCTTCGTGAAGCAACCCCCCATACAAGATTTTCAGGGACCCTGTTGCGTCGTTTTTTTTTCCAGGAATGGCTCGCGAAGTCGAGCTCATGCTATATCAAAAAATCTTGGAGAAGTCCAACATACCCAACAGCGTTCCTATCAAAAATGTTAACTGTCCCAAAAAGCAACGGAAGCTAGAACCTGATCTTCAACCTAAAGAAACTGAATTTGTACTTGACGCCAAAGAAATTTCGCCTCATGAATAATTTGAAAGTCCCTGTTTTTTTACAAAAACGAGACTACTTGGTAAAAGTGGACATAGCACAGGCGTACTACCATGTTCCAGTAAAGCCGTCTCATCGAAGGTTTCTCTTCTTGGTCTACGAGCAGCAAGTACTGCAGATGACCTGCCTTCCATTCGGCTTGGCAACAGCGCCGCTAGCATTTGCACGCTGATCAAACTGGATGGCAAGTCATCTTCGAGACAAAGGAATAAGAGTGATAGTTTATTTGGACTATTTTCTTATAGCGCATCAAAGTCAGGAGATTCTAGAAGCGCAAGCCCGAGTCACGGTATCGTTTCTAGAGGACTTGAGATGGGTAATCAATTACGACAAGTCCTCGCTGATTCCAAAGAGAAGATGCAAGTTCCTGGGTCTGGAGGATCGAGTGTCTTTACCAAGCCACAAGAAAGTATCTCTGAGAGAGCATCTCTCAAGATTGCTGACGTTGAGGAAGTGGGATTGGTTAACTGCCAAGAAAATCTTGGGAAAGTTAAATTTTGCAGCATTTGCAATACCACTCGGCAGGCTCCAATCCAGGGCAATCCAGAGAAGCAACCATTGTCTCCCAGAGTGGAAACCGAGGAAGCAATTACCTATCCCGTCTTCAGCGATAAAAGACTTTCAGTGGTGGCTAGCCAACCTAAAAGGTGCGTCGCCGATATTTCAGAAGAATCCGGACACATTCGTAACCACAGACGCATCGGACAATGGATGGGGAGCCCAGGTGGGAGACCAGCTACTGAAGGGCTCTTGGGAGCAGGACCAGCTGAGTTGGCACATAAATGCGAAGGAGCTTTTTGCAGCATACCTAGCGATTCTATCTGTAGTCTCCTATATAAGGAACCAGGGAAGAACGAAATCCTCCTTTGTTACGTTTCGCCATGATGAACAGGATTACTGTAGTGGCTTACTTGATTTCCGGGATCCTAAACGATGTAGCAGACAGCTTGTCCAGGAGAGCAAGCTTACCGGACTGGACTTTTCTCAGCCAGCGATTCAGAAAATTTTCAAAATATGGGGCAAACCCCAGATAGATCTCTTTGCCTCGGCCGCGTCAAAAGTGGTCGAGACATATGTATCGAAAGACAGCCATGCCGCATTCATAGACGCAGGAAATCCTCTACCGCACGCTCAAAAACTAAAATTGGAGGCATGGAAGGTACGGGGTGGGCCAGTGTAGTCGAGAACTGGCAGCCAGAGGACATAAGATTCCTAGAGGAATCCTGGAGAAAATCTACCTTGAAGACTTATGCGGCCCCATGGAAGCAATGGTGTGCTTGGTGCAACAGTATGAAGCAAGACCCTGTCAAGCCATCTCCAAGTCAACTCGCTCTATACCTTTCATTTCTGTATAGGACAAAAAAGCTGTCCCCTGCTAAAATTAAAGTACATAAGTCCGTTGTTGCAACCCTAGCGGACCCTCATGATGGCCCTCAGTTATCGAGCAGCTTACTCGTCAAACACAGCATTAAGGAAATCGAGGCAAAGAAGCCAATTTCGAAAATACCGGAAATATGGAACGTCGATACGCTATTACTCTGGATGAGGAGCGAAAAGATTGACGAATGCAGTATATTCCAAGTATCCCGAAGACTAGCTCTCATTTTACTATTGGCATCAGGGCGCCGCATTCACGATTTCATATTGCTCCGAATAAATGACAGCCACATGCTGAAAGAAGAAGATTATATTTCTTTCTTGCCACAATTTGGATCGAAGTCTGATAAACCAACACATAGACAATCTGGTTGGAAACTTTTGAGAAATGAAGAGGATACCCCATTTTCTGGACTCTTAAATTGCTGGACACCTCAAGAGAACGCCGAAAGGCTATAACAAATTTACACAGTTTGTTCATCACCACGAGGGGGACAGTCAGACCGGCGTCTAGGGCAATAATAGCCGGCTGGGTGAGAACAGGTTTTGAAGCTGCCAGAATACAGTATTCACCTGGCAGCATTCGATCTGCAGTTGCATCGGCGAGATGGGAGCATAATTATAATATGTCTTTGGACTCCATCTTGAAATGTAGTAATTGGAAGGGTGCGACAAATTTCTTTAAGCACTATTTTAGGGAGGTAACAAAAGCCGATGATTATGACGGAAAAAGTATTATAAGCGATTCCTTTGTTCCCGTTTAACTTTTGATATTCAAGAAAGGACTTATTTTTGAGTTTGATATTATTTTACGATAATCGGTAGTCTGTTCCTCAAATGAAGCAAGCAGATGAATTTCAAGTTTTTTTTTTAATTTTAAATCACAGTACGCTATCACGTCGTCAGGAACATTTCTCAAGAGGGTCAAGCCGACGGCACAGACCCTAAAATATTCAACGTTTTTCTCCCGAAGGGCAAAAAATTATTTATTTTAGGTTAAGCTCCTGACGACTCAACATGAGAAGGTACTGAGGAATAGAACCATGCACCGCTAGCCCTCAGGGGCGGGCGGAGTAAAGGGCCGTCGAAGTGAGGAAGGAGGGGGGAAAAGGAGAAATGAGTGACTGAGAGGAAAGCTTGTACATGGGCGGGGTGATGGGGGTAATCTCAAGAGGGTCAAGCCTAGGCAAAACCTAAAATGAATCGTTTTTTGCCATTCGGGGGAAAAATGATAATATTTCTTTCCATAGTTTCCACTCTTGTTTTTTGTTTGGCTTTGTGAGGTTGTGATTTCGTTGCCGTACTTGATTTTTTAATGATAAAACTTTTTCTGAGATTATCTAGACTTGTTTCTAGTATCTAGTTTCTAGTATCTAGTTTATTTATTATTACGCTTCTAGGTATGTATGTTATTATGTAAAGTAGGCAAATGAGAATATTCTATTAGAATTTTACCATAGTATATTTTTCGAAAAAATAACAATGAATACAGAAAGCATATTTTGATTACCATAATAGGTTGCTTTAGTTTTTATTAAATGAAGGATATTTTCCCAAAGTTTTAACTTCCAAACCATTCCGGACCAGCTACAAATAAATTATTTTACAGAAGAGTTTGTGAAGGCAAAATTTATATTTTGGAAACAGCTTAAGTGCGTTTCCTGGGTTTCTATGTGGTACATGGGTACTTGTAGCTGAATCGAAGAAGTACCTAGTATTATCGAGGCTTTTTGAACTAGGCGAGGTTGTGAACATCTCAAAAGTTCTTGCGGTGTTTTGCACTGCATTTCTCATTTGTAATCATTGAAAAGATTTCTTTTTTAGAAACCTCCCAAAGGTTCCTTTCAAAAGCATACCCTCCTTTGCCACCAATTGGAGAAAATAAGGTGGCAAGGTGTTTCTTATGTTTCATCCTTTGATAATATTAGGCGTTGAAAATATATGTACAGTTGTGTGCATAAAGAAGTCGTACAGCAGTTATAGAATATTGTGAGTCAGGCTTGTTCTTAATTACTAATCTTCTTATCGACTTTGACAAGTAGAGTTTAAATTCAAACTATTTTTGTTAGTAAAATTTTTAGTGCAATTGGTGCAATGCCTCAATTAGTGTCGTACCTTGTACAACTTTTTTATGCCACAACTGTACTTGATTCAAATATTAATTTAATAGCACAAGCCGCATGTTTCTCAATCATACCATTGACTTTTTCAATTCTAGTTTTTCTCTTTCATGTGAAAAAAAAGCAAATCATGCCTGGCATGAGGTGCGTTGTGGCTGGTTGCAAAAACACGTGGATGTCTGTAGAGGCAGGAGGAGTGGAACTTATGATATTTCTTCAGATAAAATACTTGGGCCATGTAGTTACATGCAAGTGGTAATGGCACGTGGTCTATTTTCTAACTGGAAGCAGGTTATATATCTAGGATTTGACCAGAAGATAACGAAGGAGATTTCATTCCATATACTATCGCAACTTCATGAAATTACTTATTATGTGGTGGCTTGTGTAAGTGATTGTGGAGGAGGAAATGTAGGCCTCTGGAAGGAACTAGGAATAAACATTGCCAATACCTCCTTCATGCACCCAAAGATCAATAAAAATGTATACATATTTGGTTATGCCCCACATCTATTGAAATTATTGAGGAATTGGTTACTGAAAACTGGTTTTAATGTAGGTAGTATCAACATAAATAAGGATCCACTCAAAGCTTTATTACAAGAGACCAATCAGGAACTTAAGGTTTGCTACAAGTTGCAAGAAAAACATATAGAATGTGAAAAATTACAGAGACAAAATGTGCGGATGGCAGCTGAACTACTATCAAATACTGTGGGACAAGCCTTGATTAGGTACAAACCAGGAAGTAAACACAAGCTGGCAGAACACATAGGAAACTTTATCTGTGATGTGAAAAAGTGGTTTGATATTTTCAATACCTACGTGAAGGATGGTAAAATTTCTTTCAAATGTGCTTCCGGAATACATTTAAAAATGCAAGATGAACATCTGAACACATTTCTCACCACCATTCAATCAATGAGGGCGCATGGAAAAAAATTTGAAGTGATAACTACAAAAAACGTCAAAAACAACGATAATTGTCAACCGTCCTAAATATGCAAGAATCACAAAATCAAGAGATTTCCGGACATCATTTAGACACCCAATGTTCAATATGTACAAGAAGATTCAATACAAAGAAAGGTTTGTCTATACATACCAAAAGAATGCACTCCTCATCCAAAATTACATTTGACATTTCAAATTCGAGAGGAACTTCAAATTCAAATTTAAATGAAACTCTTTCCGATGAAGATCATCAATCTCCAGAATATCTTCTGAATGCCCGCTTAGCATATCTCAAACAAAATTCTTTTATTGTGAAAAGAATTGCAAAATCGGCCAGGATAATTGCAGCTGAAGCTCTTGGCAATGTAATAGAAGAATGCGTCCATTCCAACACTTTCGATGCTTGGAAAGCATTGCTTCTATTTTCCTATAAGTCGTTCTGTCTTCCGCCAGCTTGTCCAAATCGGAAGGATTCTTTAACAACAATTATCAGAAGGAACATCAACGGCACTGATATAACATCACATAAAACTTCAAGACCTGATTCATCATCGAGAAGGAAACATAATCTCTCCAAATGTATCATCAATAAAGTCTCCGATGGCGATCTTACTTCGGCGATTCGAATTCTGACTTCCACTGACACGATTGCAGCCTTTGACAATCAGACCCTTTCTGAACTCCGCTCAAAGCATCCTGCTGACACATCTAGATTTGAATTTGTACATACAGGGAGTATTAACGTGCCTGCTCTTCAGGTTAATCAATTTGAAGTTCTGAAAGCTGTTAAGTCATTTCGTACTGGCTCTGCTGGTGGTTTAGACTCCCTTAGACCATCACACCTTCAAGATTTATTATCGAAGAGTTCAGGTTCAAAAGGGGAAAAACTTCTGTCCTCTCTTACCAAGTTGTCTAACTTGATTCTCGCTGGTAAAGTGAACTCAAACATAACCCCAATTCTCTTCGGAGCTTCTTTAGTTGCTCTTAAAAAAAAAGTGTGGTGGCATTAGACCCATCGCGGTCGGTACAATTTCACGACGTCTTGTAGCAAAATTATCTTGTTTGAAAATCAAAGATTTTCTTGGTCATTCATTTCGCCCAATTCAGTTCGGATTTGGTACACCGGGAGGTTGCGAAGTTGTCGCTCATGCTGCCCGTCATTTTTTAAATGATCATCCAGAACCCTCTAATAAGGTTTTTCTCAAAATTGACTTTAAAAACGCTTTATAGGAATTATTTATTGAACAAAGTTGAAAGTACTATTCCATGTCTCCTACCCTTTATTAGTCAATGTTACCAAAAGCCTTCCTTCTTGAACTTTGGAAGTGATATTATTTTATCCAAAAGGGGCGTTCAACAGGGAGATCCTCTTGGTTCAGCACTTTTTTGTCTAACAATTGAAAACTTAACGAAATCAATAGATACCGACTTCAATTGTTGGTATTTGGATGATGGCTCCATAGGTGGTGATGGAGACATAGTATTGAAGGAATTCCAGAAAATCATCTCATCTGCTAATGAAATAGGCCTTGAACTGAATTTCAAAAAATGTGAATTGTTTTTCCTCAATAAATCTTCCCTATCTCTGACAGAAAAATTCAACACTTATGCCAGGGGCACAAATTTCAAATTGTGGACAAAAAAGACTGGACCTTGCTTGGGATACCCCTTTCGGATGAATCACTCTCAAAAAGTATAAACAGCAAAATTGATTCTCTTACTTTGATGGCAACTCGTATTGAAAGTATTCCGTCTCATATTGCTTATTTTCTTATAAAAAATTGTTTAGCGATCCCTAAATTGATGTACATGTTGAGAGGTAGTCCAACATGGCGTTGTCAAAAGCAACTCTCTGATTTAGATTCTGTACTACGCAAGATGCTTGAGCAGATTACAAACAATAAATTTAGTGACAACACATGGCTGCAAGCAACGCTCCCCGTAAATATGGGCGGTCTGGGTGTTCGACAAGCATCCTCTCTTGCTCTTCCAGCTTTTCTTTCTTCCTTCAATAGCATTCAGCATTTCCTCTGTTCAATCTTACCCGACTATTTCTCCAGTGTATTTGATTCATATTATAATGAATGTGAGATTATATGGTGTTCAGAAACAAAATTATCAACACCTGAATGTAAACGTTCTCAAAAATCCTGGGATTTCCCCTTGCTCGAGATTTCTTATCGCAAGCTGCTCAATTCGGCTGAAAACTCCTTGACTGAAAAGGCTCGTCTTAAAGCAGTTAACACAAAGGAATCTGGTGCTTAGCTGAATGCACTTCCTGTTGCATTTCTGGGGACTTTGTTGGACAACGAATCTTTCAGGATCTCAATTGGACTTCGTTTGGGCAGTGAAATTTGCGTGGAACATAGGTGTAAATGTGGAGTTGCTGTTGATAAAAAAGGTTATCATGATTTCAGTTGCAAATTCAGTTCTGGTCGTTTCTCCCGTCACGCAGCCGTTAATGATCTGATCAAACGGGCATTAGCAACATCTGAGATTCCTTCTATTTTGGAACCTTCGGGAATCTCTCGAGATGACGGAAAACGTCCTGACGGAATGTCTCTCATTCCATGGAGCAAAGGAAAACCACTTATATGGGACTTTACTTGTGTGGATACTGTCGCCCAGTCTCATCTTCAGTCAACATCCTGCAAAGTGGGGGGAGCTGCCGATTCTGCAGAAATCATGAAATTGCGAAAGTACTCCACTCTGAAAGACCAGTACATTTTTTATCCGATAGCCATTGAAACATTTGGCGCCTTTGGTCGTTACGCTTCTGAGTTCATATTGAACATCGGCAAGAAACTCATCAAGGTAACAGGTGATCCTAGAGCTAAAACCTTTCTTTTAGAACGAATTAGCATTGCTATCCAGAGAGGAAACGCTGCTTCTGTACTCGGTACTATTGCCTCTTCCCAACATTTGGATGAAATTTTCTTTCAACCTCAAAAATCTGCTGAATTTCACCTCAACAACGAAACTCAAACAGACGATAAAGGCAGCTCAAACACCATAAGGCCAGTAGTACATAGTAATTTCAAATCTCTTGGTCTTAAAGGGTTGAAAAATATTGGTAACACTTGCTACATAAACTGTGTTATTCAATGTCTATCGAACACAAGATTGTTATTGGAGTATTTGAATAGAGACGCCTACACAAGGGATTTAAACACTAGCACATCTAGAAATGTAGCTTTAATCACAGCATTTGCGAAGGTCATCAAGGAACTTTGGTCAGAAGATTCGTCAGATCCAGTTGTGAATACTCTCTCCTTGAAAAATCAGATCCAAAGATTGGCTCCTCGTTTCATCGGTTATGCCCAGGAAGATGCTCAGGAGTTTTTAAGATGCCTTTTAGAGGGTTTACATGAAGACGTGAATAGAGTAATGGAGAAGCCAAAACCCATAATGACTGAGATAGATGATGATTCAAGTGACAAGGAGAAGGCTGATGAGTCATGGTCCAGATATTTAAGGATGGACAATTCCAAAATTGTAGATACCTTCGTTGGTCTGTTGAAATCTACATTAAAATGTTCTTATTGTGGTCACTGTTCAATCTCCTTCGATCCGTTCTGGGACCTTTCCTTATCAATACCTCGAAGAACAGGGCGATTAGGACTATCACAATGTTTGGATTCATTCAGACAGGAAGAAACTTTGGATGGTGACGAGAAGCCGACATGTGCGAAGTGCAAGAAGAGAAGGAAATGCATAAAATCTTTATCAATTCAAAAATTCCCGAAAATTTTAGTATTCCATTTAAAACGTTTTTCTCTAACAGACAGATTTCGAGGAAAACTGAATGCCAACATTGACTTTCCTTTAGAGGGATTGGACATGAGTAATTATGCAGCAGACAACGTAGCTCCTTGTCATTATAGTCTGTATGCTTTGTTTAATCATAGTGGGACTACTTGTAGCGGGCACTACACAGCCTACTGTAAGCATCCGTATGCAAGCACGTGGCATGTATATAATGATTCAAATGTATCCCCAATTTCTTCTAAATCCCTCGTAAGCAGTGATGCCTATGTTCTCTTCTATGAGCCGGAAGGAACTTGATCACAACTTTGTGTTTTTATATTTACTTAGTTTTATATTTATTTTATGTTTCACATTTTTAGTAATCTGTTGATTGAACTGTATTTATATCTTTCAATGATTAAAATGGGATAATTATATCTATAAAATTACTCAAACTTTTGTTCAGTGATATGAAAGAGCAATTTCAGATAAAATATATATGTACCCATAATTTAAATCAAGATTGCTTGGAGAATTTTTTATTACAACTCCGAAGCAGAGGTCCTGATGAACATCCAAGTCCACTTATTGCCATTAAAAGGATAAAAATGATAATTTTGGGAAAAAAATCCTGGAATTCTTCAAGCACATGTTAATACCGAAGAGGTAGTACTTGGAGAATATATGCAAAAAGCTGATATACAAATAAATGACGAGGAATCTGAAATAATACAGGATAACTCCAGTTCCCAGACCGACTCCCTATCATCATCCAATTTATCTCAAATGTATGAGGATTCTCAAGAAATGAATACTGATGCACTTGAGTATATTGCTGGTTACTTAGCAAAAAAATTCAAAGAGGTTGTGCCAAATTTGGGTCAGCATACATGATGTGTAGTAAAGAACGAGCATAATGACAATTTGCCTTCATGGGTCCAACAACTATCATAGGATGAACTTTTTGAAAAGAATCATTAAATGGAATGAATATTTTGCATTTCCATGGTGATTCCCATAAAGAAGGAAAACAAATTGTGAGGAAATTGTCCTTAAAATTAAAAAGACGGGGTGATTTTCAATTAGAAATCATTACAGTATTTTGCAAATTAACTATAATTCGAATCAATTTCCTCAATATAAAGGCAGAACAAAACTTACAAAGGAAAAGAAAAAGTTTAATCAATGTAAATGAATAAAATTACAAGTTGAACAGTAATGTAACAAAATTGTTGATATGCTTATAATATCCCTTTATTTAGTGTAGAAAAAACCAATACATTGTGATTCAAAAATGATCTAAAAATTCACTTCCTCCATTACAATTCTAAATTCATGATTTTCTATATTAATTTTTAATGTATTACATTGTGAATTTTTGTTTCCTTCTCATAAAATGTTTGTTTCTTGGGAAACAAATTGAATTAATCAGTACAAAACAAAAATATGTCACCACTACACATTATCTAACACAATCAAATATGCAAAATGAATATTTATAAAAACGTGAAAATATTGCTGTTATGTGTAAAGAAATGAAGTCATTTTACGAAATGTATTAGGCATTGTTTCACTCCAACACATGTTTTTTCAGAGTACTTTTGAAAGAATTGAGAGAATGTGCATTTTTTATTTGAGATGGTGACTCGTTAAATGCTCTTAAGCATTTGATAAAAACGGAGTTTTCAATAAATCTATTGTGAAATTGAGGAATGGGGAAATCTCTTCTAGATCTCGCTTCATAGTGGTGATATTGAAGATTATTGTATCAATAAAATTCTGTTTAATTATTTTTCCATTGTGAAATATACAATGCTGCACTTTATTTGTTACATGAATAAAATTTTGTAAAGCTTTTGTCTTGTCAGTTTTGAAATTTCTGGGGTTATTGATGATGAGCAAGTGTTGTATCTCAGATATTATATAAAGTGTAGTGTAGTGTAGTATGAATGTATACTTTGCGTTTTCAGGAAAACAATCGATTTGATTATAAAGGTTTATTTCTAAACCATTTTTTTCTAGTTTTCTCTAATTTTACGTAAAATTAATTTACTCTTATCAACCAAAGTAAATTTGAGTCTCACCAGCTACGTCTGTACCCAGGTTTTATTTCAGGAGGATTTTACACAAGTTTTCACAGAATAGGTAATGGAACAAGAAGTGAACTATTTTGTAATTAGTAATTATAGTATTTGGTATTTCATTTCGGGGGTGATCTTCTCAAAAACACCAATTCCCAACTTTCCCTCGTATCTCACGATATTCTCTGTCCATCACAGGATTTCCATTTTTAGGAGAACCAGAACATAAAAGCACAGAATTGTATATAGACTTGATTCGTACAAATGCATTATGAAAATTGCATTTGTTTTGCATTATGAAAATTGCAGTTCATAGACCTCGTCTATTTCAAAATAATTTTCACCTAGTCTTTAGAAAATGTGTAATAGATTTCCATCCGTGTATTGGAGATCAAGTGAATGCTATGCCATTCCATCAATCTGATGCGGGGCCCCTGGTGAGTTCATTTTCAATGAAACATAACTTTCATTTATTCATAGAAGATGCCTGGTTGGAAAAATTTAACTGACTATCTGAATCAAAATGCAGCATATTTATTTTCCATTTCTGGAAAAAAATCTAATTTTCCAAGCATTTTATGAACATTTTTCTACTTTTCAAACTGAATTTGCTAAAATGTAAACAGAATGTTTGGTTATGTAGGGCATCGCGCTGACGTCATTTGACAGGACCATAAAATCGTTGATTCAATAGTGTTCAATATCCTTGATGACAGGGTACTGCTGATGGTAATACGGTGCATCGAAATGGAGGACTTCATTGTTATGGATACTCCTGACGTAATTACGTTGGCCACAGTCAGATCGGCCTTTCTAGAGAAAAGATATGCTTGAGTTTATTCGCATTAAATTCTACCAAGTTGTTGGTTCCTCATTCTAGAATGTTTGCTAGGTCCATACTTGAATCGTTCCCCGTTGTCTTCTAGTTTCACGGGTTATTATCGGTATGAAGGGTAGATACTATCATCCGAAAAGATATGCACTGTGGGCATAAATATAAAGAATGGTTTAAAATGGAAAAACATTACATGGTAAATAATTTGTTGGGAGCTACAAATCATGTTTTTCCATTGTAAACAAGTCTCTATATCTATACATTTTACGAATTTTCTCACAACAAATTGAATTTTTTCTATGTTTTACCTGTTGTGAGAGTTAATAATTGTGACCTGATTCATTAAAGAAATCAGAATGAAGAGAGTGCATTTAATTCAACATTAAAGTGGTACTACGAGGGCCGAATGAAAGTGCCGTTGTGCTTTTAGAAGTGACTCGCAGTTATCAGATCGTTGTTTGTGATACTGTGAAAGATTTAAGTTTGTCCATGCTAAACTGAACATTTTACTGTGGAAGTGAACACGTGAACTTTTCGCGAGTACAACAGTTTCGAGACAAACTCTATAACAAGGTGTAATAAAGGACATTCCGCGATACAGGCGAAAATTGCAAAGCAGCAGCGGACGAAGTACATACGAGATCGACCTTATGGACTTAGAAAATAGTGTTCCTCACCTAAACATAGGGTGAAACCTACTGTAAGTCTGTTCTATTTCATTTCCTAACATTTTCCATTTTCTTTCCTTTCATATCTTGTGTACTATTTGGTGGATTACAATTTCTCAATTTTTTAGTTTAATTCAAAATTACAGAACCAAACTTTGGTGATTTGGTAAAAAAAGAGGATCATTCAAGAGGCGTTCAACAGTTTTCGAAAAATACATGCAAAATCTAGTACATAAAGTTGAAAAAAAATTCTTTAGAACGAGAGGGTTTAATTGAACTTGAAAATAAAAGTCAGTTCGAAACAGTCCAAGACGAAATAGAAATCCATGATCAGTGTACAGAACAATTTTCAGAAAGAGAAGATTTCGAAAATAAGTTTGACAGTTTAATTTCTATTGCAAAAGGTGTATTAGCTCAATATCGAGAATTAGAAATCGAAAAAATGGATTCTGAATCGAACTCTGGTTCAACCCATAGTTCGAAAAAACAAAACAGCATAAAGTCATCAAAAAGGGGTTCAAGTTCACCGGTCATTGGAAAAAAACGTATTGAATTGCCACCGATAAAATTACTGGTATTTGAAGGCTCCTAAGAAAGATGGCCAGAATTCCGTGACACATTTATGTCTTTGATTGATTCTCGTGAAGACTTATTAAAATCTAAGCAAACTATTCAGTATATCACTTTCCAGGCAAGAAAATATAAAATCGCTTGGAGTTCACTAATAGAAACTTTCGAAAGTAAAAACCTTCTGGTAAACCTTTTGAAACAACTTTTGAATATCGAACCAGTGTCACCACCGTCTGCAGCTGGACTGCGAAACTTGAACAATGAAATATTGAAACATTTAAATTCTTTGAAAGAGCCAGGTTTGCCGACTGATAGTTGGGACGTTTCAGTTATTTTCTTAATGTGTGATAAATTAGATAAAAATACGGAACAAGCGTGGAAAGAAAATAATAAGGGCAATATTTTCCCCACTTTGGAAAACTTCAAATTATTTTAAAAATCACTTGCAGACATGTTAGAGAAATTGGAAAATAGGGGTATAATCAAAGAAAAACCAAGTAGGGCCAAGGCTGACCACAAAACAGCTCGCAAAACATTTGCAGTTTTCAATCCTGAATGTTCGTTTTGTAAAAAGGAACATTTCTTGGTGAATTACGCGGAATTTTTGAAATTCCAAGATTCCAAGTTATGTCTGAACTGCATGAAAGCCAATCATATGAGTAGGGATTGTTATTTGAGACCATGTTAAAAATGTGGTATGGGGCATCATACACTCTTACACTATTATCGCGGTGAATATGGAAATTTTACTAGAAGTCCGAGTGACATACAGGGTGGTTCTGAAACGATCGCAATCGAAAGTGATCATCGTTACCCTTCATCAAAGTCAGGGGGTGAAATAAACCCTGGAAACTCTACCAATTGTTATTTTTCATAAGGTCGGGAAGTGTTGTTATCTACTGCAGTTGTCATTGCCTATGATAATTTAGGAAACTCACATCAAATCAGAGTCTTACTTGATTCGGGAAGCCAAAGTAATTTCATTAGCGAAAAAACTTGTAAAAAATTGGGTTTGCTAAGGCAAAGAGTAAATGTGTCAGTGGTGGGAATTACTCAGGTAACCTCATAGGTGAAATTCAAGTGTAGTATTCGGCTTAGGTCAATATGTAACAATTTCCAAACACATGTCTCATTTTGCCAAATATTTCTGATCAAGTGCCATCCCTTCCTGTGAATAAAGAGCTGATTCATTCCGCAAAACATCTTACTGGCTGATAAAGATTTTTGTACTCCTAGCAATATAGATCTTATGCTTGATGCAGAGGTGATTTACGAGTTATTGTGTGTAGGGCAGATAAATTTGGGAAAGAATGAACCCATTCTGCAGAAAACAGTATTTGGCTGGATAGTATCAGGTTGTGTTGGAGGCTATGGCAATTTCAATAAAACCTTATGTTCGCTTCCAACAATAGATATACAGACACAGAGCATTTTTGGAAGTTGGAAGAAACTTCAAAACCTCATTCAATACTATCGAAGGATAAGGAAACTTGTGAAACATTTTTTTAAGAAAACAACTCGACATGACGAAAAGGGTGCTTTTGTAGTTAATTTACCGTTGAGACAATCTCCTGAAGTGTTGCGTGACTTTAGTAAAATTGCAATGAGGCGATTCGTCAATCTGGAAAGGAAGCTTCAGAATAATGTAACTCTCAAAAAGTTATATGTCGACTTTATGAGTGAATATCATGATTTGGGTCATAACTCTCTTGTGGAGAATATGTCTCCCAACGAAAAGTACTACTTTTTGCCACATCTTGGGGTACTTGAGGAAAGTAATATTACAACAAAACTTCGCGTTGTATTTGATGCATCGTGTGCTTCAGACAATGGCGTCTCATTCAACGATATTTTACTAGTTGGACCAACCATTCAGGACGAATTGATAAACATCACCTTACGGTTTATGCAATATCCAATTGTGATGTGTGCTGACGTAGAAAAAATGTACAGGATGGTGAAAGTTTGTAAGTCACATTGGCCTCTTCAATGCATTTATTGGAGGTCAAATCCATAAGAAGATATCAAGGTATAATAACTCACTACTGTAACATATGGTACGTCATCAGCCCCATTCCTAGTGATTCGTAGTTTGGATCAATTGGCATACGATAATCGTCACACTTGTCCACAAGCTTCTAAGGTAATTACTAGAGATTTCTACGTCGATGATTTAATTTCAGGGGCTCAATTTCAGGGGCTTCTGATGTATCATCAGTACTCAAAACAGGTTCATTTATTCTTAGAAAATGGTGTTCAAATAGTTTAGAGGTATTAAATAAGATTCCGAGTGAGAATACGCCGTGTGACAAATTTCATTTAGGTGATCAAACTAATACAAAACTTCTAGGTCTTTTTCTGGTGTAGTCAGAGTGATGTTCTATCGTACTCAGTTACGGTTGCCTCAGGTAGAACAATCAATGAGAGGTTAATCTTATCAGATATATCTCAAATTAACGACGCACTAGGTCTTATTGGACCATGTATAGTTTTTGCGAAACTCATTCTCCAGACTTTGTGGAGTCTTAAATTGAGTTGGGATGAGTATGTTCCTTCAGATCTTGCTACAAGATGGATGAAATTTAGAGATGAGCTTTTAACTTTAAATCAGTTAGAAATTACAAGTAGATCCAATAGATATACAGTTGCATAGATTTTCTGATAGTTCAAGTGTTGCGTATGGTTGTGCAATTTACGTTAGAAGTGTGGATGGGATAGGTACCGCAAAGGTCAGTCTTCTGTGTGCCAAGTGCAAAGTTGCTCCGTTAAAATCGCATTGAGTTGTGAATTCTCTCAGAAATTTTTGTGGTCTGATTCCTCGGTCGTTTTGGATAAAACAATCACCTCATAAACTCCAACAAGTGTTTCGAATATTCAAAGCTTGACGAATGTGGATGAATGGTGTCATGTTAGTACAATTTTCAACCCAGCCGATCTGATTTCTCGAGGTGTCTCTCCAAGTAAATTGAACTAATGTTGTCTGTGATGGAATGGGCCTGAATGGTTGTCATACCATCAATCTGAGTGGCCTAGGAGCAAAATATATACTTTGGAGGATTCACCTAATTCAAAAGAGGAAACGTGTGGTTTGGCTTCAAGTGTTGTCAACAAATTTCCTTTTAATAGGTTTAATAACATTCAGACATTGAAACGAGTGGTATCGTACATGAAACGATTTGTAAATAAATGTGTCAATTCAAATTCTCATTGGAGGAAGACGTTATTAAGCTTCAGCGAAAAGCAGGTATTCAGTCTTCTAAACTTCAACGTCTTAACCCGTTCCTTGACAGACAGGGTGTCGTTCGGGTAGGAGGTAGGCTACAAAACTCTGATTATAATTACGAGAAATGTCATCCTATGTTATTAAGTGGGCATCATTATCTAGCGAAATTAATAATGTGTCAAGAACAAAAGGTTATTTTTCATGCGGGTCCCCAAAATCTACTTTCATTAGTACGTGAACGTTTTTGGATAACTCATGGAAGGGTATTAGCAAAACGAATAATTCGTGAATGTGTAACTTATCAAAGATTTAAACCATCTTCAGTGCAACCAATAATGGGTCCTCTGCCCAGAGATAAAGTTCACCAAAGTCCTCCTTTGTACATAACGGGTGTAGATTACGCCGGTCCATTCTTTATCGTGAATAAAAAGGGAAGAGGTGCTGAAACTAATAAGTGTTTTGTAGCAATTTTTGTGTGTTTTAGAACCAAAGCTCTTCATATAGAATTGGTAAGCGATCTTACGTCTGAAGCATTTCTTGCTGCATTAAGACGATTTGTATCTCGGAGAGGTAAACCAGCCAAATTTTTTTCGGACAATGGCATCACATTTTTAGGGGCCAAAAAATAACTTGAATCTTTCTCCGAATCTTTGGATAGGACTAACGTTCAAACTCAACTAGCTAGTGAGGGAATTGAATGGCATTTCATACCTGTACAATCTCCACACTCCGGTGGATTGCAAGAGGCCGGTGTCAAAAGCGCCAAATTTCATGTTAAACGCGTCTTGAAAACGCCTATTTGACTTTCGAAGAATTTGCCACGGTACACTAGCAGGTAGAGGCAATCCTTAATTACCGCCCCTCACTCAAATGTCAAATGACCCAAATGACGTGCTCACCCCAGGACATTTTTCAATTGGTCGGCGTCTCACAAGTGTTCCGGACAATGACTATACTGATATCAAAGACAATCGCTTTTCTCGCTTTTAGTATTAACAGAAGTTACAAAGAGACTTCTGGACAAAATGGTCAATAGAATTCATCAGTGAGTTACAAACACGTGCCAAATGGACAAGATCGTGTAATGAATTGATTGCTGTTTCATTAGTGATCAGAGGGGAAGACAATATGCCTCCGACGTAAAGGCGACTTGGTCTTATCGTGAAAGTTTTCAAAGGATCCGATAGCCATGCAAGGGTAGCAGAAATTAAAACTGCTAAAGGTATAATCAGTCGATCATTTGCCAAATTGTGTCCACTTCTGCCCCATAGGGGGGAAAAGTTGAGAAATTTCGTCTTTATTCTCCATTACCACGGGAGCCAGGCCGACCCTGCCTTCAAGCCAACAGTCACCCAGCCAACCAGAGTTGAGTTCTAGTAAACACATTGTTGTGTGATCAAGTGAGCTGCGCAGAGCTTGCGCGTAGGGTTTGTGACTGCCAAAGTGACGAGTGAATTTTACAAATTTTCTCAAAACAAATTCTAGTTTTTTATGTTGTAACTGTTGTGAGAGTTAATTATTGTGACCTGATCCATTAAAGGAATCAGAATAAAGAAAGTGCATTTAATTCAACACTGTACGTGCATTTTTATTTTCAATAGAATAGAACTATACAAAAGGCCGATTTTCTTGTTTCCAATGTATCACTGTAGATGTAAGTATCTATAGAAACGTTGATAAAATAACTTTCATGTCATCAAAGCTTTCGAGTAATGAATACATCTTTCTCTTAAAGTGATAGAAACTTACCTCGGCCCGATAACAGGAACAGCAACATCCTCGACTACTTCCGAAAGCACTAACACAGTGGTACCTGGAAACTGTGTATGTGGATATTGTATTATTCCCTGGCTGTTTCCCTGGAGCACAACAGAAACAGGAGGACTATCATTTGCTTGCTCTGCTGAACTGACCGTGGTGCTTTTATGGCCGTCAATAACGACGTCCGCAATTTGTTGACTATGAATATGATGTGCTATAATGTTGTTTATGGTAATTTCTCCTGAGTTGTCGGCTGAATATATTTCCAACCCTTTCTGGTCCGATGCTGTTGTGTATATAACGGTTTTGTTTCCGTCTTCGTAAATTAGGTCTATCGGTGTATCACTTTTATCGGCAATATCTTGAGCATATATGTCGTCGTCTTTTTCATAAACAACTTCAGTTTTCACTTGGGTATTCGGAGTATACACTCCTATGGCACTTTCTTCTTCCATCTCTTTTTTGAGCTCCATGACGTTAACCGGCATCATTGTTGCTAATAAGGTAGGCGAATTTGATGTCTCCCTCATCGGAGATTTATCCGCTGGTGAAGCTTGAGGTGGAGGTGGAGACATCAATCCGTGATCCATGTCAGCTGCTGGCGAACAGCTGGAGAGTGATCTGTCAATTGGTCGTCGAGTCATGGCATACAATTCTTATCACCGATATAGCTTTATTGCTCGAGTTCGCGTACTGATGTCAGTTATGGCACTGATTTTGGTATTACACTTTGAAGAGTAGTGACAGATCTGAAACAATAGTTCGAAATCAATGTCAAAAGAATAACATCATATTAGATGATATTAGCAGGACAGTTTTAATGTTTATTTGTATTTGTACTAGATGTTCGATTCAGTAGCTTTCAATAGTTGTACGAAACTTCAAGTTGTGTAATTTGATAGAAAAGTGAAGTGGACATACAAAGGAAAATAGTGTAGGTACTGCAATCTATCGTATATGAAATATCCTTAAACACATATAGAGTTGAACATATCACAGATAAAAACATGGATGTTTATCGGTTTAGTCAGAGAACAAAAGTATTGATACAGTTTATTCACAAAAATAGCGTAGTAGAAATAGCGTTACAGGTAGAACTAATTGCAACAAAAATTATTCTTGTTGTAAATGATAGGTAACTGGTTTCTATTCAACATTCTAAAAATATACATCTGATTTTTCACGATTTTTTAAAAAAATTTATGCTTTTTAAAGATGGCGAATGTGTATTTTCAGTAAGTTGATTAGGACCATGTAACCTATCGTTTACAACAAGAATCATTTTTGTTGCAATTAGTTCGACCTAAAGGTGTTTTTCCACTAATTTCTATCTCACTAAGGATAATGGGTAGGTATAACCAAAATGTGCCAAAGTACATGTCGATGAACTTGAATATCGCAGTAGCTCAGATACTCGATATGTTCTTCCCACATGTATTGCCTATTCAATATAATTCCCGAATATTTTATTTCATATTCAGGTTGTATTTTGCAATATGGTTGGATATTGATAACGAAAGTAGGGAAGGTTGTTTCCTAACTATTGAAAGGTATATATTTTTTTTTATGGACAAAAGCATATGAGCCAGTCATCTTTCCAAACTCAACACGTTTTCTAAAATTGTCTGTTTCAGGTCATACCATTTCATCTTTATAGATTATAAAATGATCATCCGCAAAACTTGTCATTTTGTCAACATTTTTCAATGCAAATGAATTATTTAATTAAGATAGGTATAAGACAGACACGGGCCAAGTTAGTGCTTTGAGTTACAGTTAACTCGACGAACCTCTAACTCCTAAGTCATCTAATCTTTCACGAACAAGGAGTGATCCCCGGTGACGAAGACCTTCGTGAATTTCAAGAAAACTCCTAAAGTTGAAAGACTTTTATCAACGTGATCATTGATATTTTCATCTTGAATCGATTTCCAACCACTGAAGATTCATTAATTTTCTCTCGTGTGACTGATAGTATGGTAAAAAAGTCATATACGTCATCAAAAGCAATGCGACAGGTACAGATCAAATTTCACTTCGTATGCTCCATTCGATAGATGGCTACTTACTAAAATACTTGCTGTATTTCCTCAGGCCTGCAAACATGCTTTGGTTATTCCCCTTCCGAGATGTAGTACACCGTTAGTTTCATCTGACCTTCGACCCATTAGTATTTTACCATCTTTGTCTAAAGTTGCATAAAAGATAATGAAACAACAAATAACTTCCTATGTGTATGAAAAAATCATTACATAAGTACAGTCTGGTTTCAGACAAGATCACAGTACCACAACGGTCCTTCTATCAATCACTGACGACATATTCAAAGCTGCAGATGAAAGCAAACTGGCATGCATAGTATTGTTGGAATACAGTAAGGCTTTCGATAATCTAGGTCACGAAATACTCTGCAGAAAACTTCGATTCTTTGGCTACTTGTTTAATTGAGGACTATCTACGTAAACCTAGCCAACGTGTTATTATAGACGAAGATGTATCAAATGCCTTGTGTCAAAAGGTGTATCACAAGGATCTATTCTGGGGCTACTACTGTTCAGTATATATATTTCTGACTTTTAAAAATCAATAAACAAAATAACGATACACTATGCAGATGATACTCAAATATATTTCTCTATTCATAGTAACAGTTCGCAAGAAGCACAATTAACAACTTAAATTTATCTCTGACATCTCTTCTGTCCTATGCCTAAACTTAATGCGATTAAGTCTGTGCCCAAAAAAGTGAGAAAAGTATCACTTGGAATATTTAAATTCTAGGAATATACTTCGATTCCGATCTAAGATTCAGGAAACATGTTAACTATCTGTGTCAAACCGCATATAACACCCTGAGACAGTTATATCCGAGTCGTGATATACTCTACACAAAACTGAAAATCAAACTTTGTGAGTCTCTGATTTAAAAAAAAATTCATATTGTGATAATATTTACGGAGCTGCATTATTGTAATCTGATGCTCATCGCCTGCGTATTCGTGTTCAAAATTCGTGTTTGATGCTATGTTATGGAATTCGTACAGACCACATTTCATTGGAAATGAAAAACTCTGGTTGGTTGAGATAAGAAAACCTCAGAACATTGCATCTATTAACAAACACACATGCGATCCTAACTTTGAAAGAACCTGAATACCTCCTTCGTGAACTGAAGGTCGTTAGTTTAAAGTTTCAGTGTAAATAGATCCAACATTCGCTACAGTAACTCTCTGGTCATACTTAGAAATCACTCTGCCATTTTCACCAGCAGCTTTTCATACAATGGTCCTGAATTGTATAATCAATTACCCAGTGAATTCTGATCGTATAGTCTTTCGAATTTCAAAGAAAGGTTAAAAATCTATTATAATAAAGAACTGAATTCAAATGTGAGATTGCATGGCATTGTACTCTTAGAAATCACGAATTTATTGTATATTTATGTTGATTCTTTTTTGTACACTTTGTATATTGTTAATTTTTATGTACTTTGTGGATCATAGATACTTGTTGTCAAATTAAAATAATAAAAACTAGGCAGAATTTTTTGAGCTTTTTAAAAGTATATCATAAACAGTAATTACAAAGAATTATAAGATTCTGAAACATGGTCCTTGAGCCGAACAAGAACTAAGGTGGAAATACGAAAGAAACTCAACCCTGAAGAAAATCGAGATTCGAAAATATTTCTGAAAAATTGAGTGACATTCTTGACAAAAAATGTCAGAAATTAAGAAGGTCTGCAAGGAAAAATTTCGGAAAAATACAATTTTTGATTCAAACTTTGTATGGCCAAATACTGCAAATACTACCAAAAACCAAAGTGATGCTGTACCGTCAGTGAGAGGAGATCATCGTGCTCCACACAGTTTCAGTGGAAATGAAATCTCTGTACATTCAGCAGATACAAAGGAAAAACGTTCACCGACCGAACAAGTTTCCAGGTTAAGTGTGTCAGGATATTCCAAGAAGGAAGGGACTGTGAGAACTCGACAAAAAAGATCGCAGGTTTCCTCAAGATTATCTAAACATGATGTGGAGAAGAAAAGGTTGGAGTTAGATGCAGAAAGGGTGAAAGTGGATTTGTTGAAAAAGAAACTAGAAATAGAATCTCAGCTGAAAATAATAGAATTGGAGAAAGAATTAGCTGAAGCTCAACTAGAAGACATTGAATATGAAACAGAAAGTGATTCTCAAGAAGATGAAAGTAGAATATATAAGGAGCAGCAAGACAAATATAAAGATATTCAGAACTGGGTAACAAATCTTTGATGGAAAACCTGTAGACTGGCCATTATTCATCACACAATTCAACAGACGTGTGCAGGTTTGTCAATATTCTGATGACGAGAAAATGCTTAAATTGCAGAAATGCCTGAAAGGAGAAGCTCTAGACAGTGTTCGAGGAATGATGCTTCAACCAAAAAATGTCAATCTCATCATTCAGACTTTAGAGATGCGTTTTGGTAGAGCTGAGTATATCATTGATGCCCTAATTGATAAGATTCAAGCTTTTCCTGTGTTGAAAGATGGTGACTATGATATGTTCATCCCTGCAATATTAATAATCTAGTTGCTACATTGGAACAGCTAGATGCAAGAAACTACTTAGACAATCCTTATTTATTGAAGAAGCTTCTGGAGAAAGTTCACAATAACCTGAAGATTCAATGGGGTCAGACAGTTGTCATGAAAAAGCAGAAAGAAGAAACAAGTGCTACTTTGAAAGACTTCGCTGACTGGGCTGGTTCCATAGAATCAGCAGCTTGCTGTGTTGTTACACCAAAATACCAGCAAGCCAACATCCCGAGTCGCAGTAGCAGAAACACTTTCAGTCGACCTCACGAAAAGCTCTTCCATACCAAGATCCAGGATAGTCAGAAAGATGAATCAGAACCACGTTGTTTTTATTGCAAAGATTTTGGTAGTCACACTATCATCAACTGTCCAAAAATGAAAGAAGACTCTGTAGATGATCGTTGGAAGAAGATAGTAGAAGCAAAGGTATGCTATTCTTGTTTGGGCAGAAGTCACAGAAAAATAAATTGTAAATCCAGAAGATTTTGTGGAGTTGATGGATGTAGAAGACGCCATCACTTCCTCCTATATAAAGCCACCCAAGCCAAGAATAGAAATCCTGCTGAAATCAAGGATGTCCTTTGTGAGGACAAAAATGCACCAGTTCTAACAGTCAATATGGGTACCTCAAAAGTTTTATTGAGGATAGCACCAATCAAATTATACGGAAAAAATGGATGTTTTGAAACTTTTGCTCTCTTCGATGAAGGATCAATTGTTTCATTGATTGATGAGAATATGGCTGCGAAGTTAGGAATTGACGGTGAAATTCAACCATTTTGCTTGCAGTGGGCCAACGAAATTGTACAGAGCAACGAAGACTCCCGATGTATCGACTTGAAAATTGCTGGAATCCAAAACGATGCAAAAATCTACCAGATGAAAAATATTCGAACTATCAAAAACTTATTACTAATAAAAGATATGAGGAACGCCAAGCCAACTCTTCTGATAGGTCAAGACAATATACATTTAACAATCGCCAGAAAAGTCTTCCAGGGTCCGATTACAAGTCCAGTTGCTACGAAAACGCACTTGGGATGGGTCCTTCATGGGAATGTTGGTCAAATTTCAGTTACGAGAAATAATTTTACGTTTTACGTATGTTGCCCAGAGAATGAAAATGATGATTTGAATCGTCTCATTATGGATTCCTTCTCAACTGAAGCCTTTGGTGTAATTATTACAAATACTAGAATCAATAAAGAAGAGCAGAGAGCTTTGGAAATCCTAGAAAACACGACTTCCAAACTGAAGAATGAAAGACGATATGAAACTGGCCCGCTATGGAAGAGAGACAAGATTGTTTTGCCAGAAAGCAGGAAAAATGCATTTAGACGACTTCTTTGCGTGGAGAGGAAGATGGCAAAAGATAAATCATATTTTGATCAATATTGTAACAAAATTCAAGATTATTTACGTAAAGATTACATTCAACGACTAGAACCTTAGAAGTATGCACCGAAAATGATTCACGAGTATGGTATCTACCTCATTTCGGTGTTGTCAACCCAAATAAACCGAATAAGTCGAGGTTGGTTTTCGATGCCGCAGCCAAATCAGGTGGAATCAGCCTCAATGATAATCTTCTGCAAGGTCCAGACTACTTGAGTTCCCTCCCTGGAGTGCTGATGAGGTTTAGAAGATGGAAATGGGGCTTTTGCGGAGATATTTCCGAAATGTTCCATCAAATAGAGACCCCAACAGATACCTGGATGAGTATGAAATGAAGGTGATGACATTTGGTGCTACTTGTTCCCCATGTTCTGCGCAATTCATAAAAAACCTTAACGCAAGAGTATCGACCGAATATTCAAACCTAGCATTGGATGTCAAAAACCAGTTTTATGTCGATGATTACCTTGACTCCACTCCAAATGAAGAGACTGCGATCAAGAAAATTGGTGATATGATTAAGCTTCACCGTGAAGGCGGATTCGAAATAGTTGACTGGATATCTAATTCTCCAAAAGTGACTGAGAAATATGCTGATACCAATACTGTGGCTAAAGATTTGAACAAGTCTGAAGCAAATCGAATTCTCGGTATATGATGGGATGTGATCGAGGACGAATTCACATTCAATATTTCATTCCACAAAGTAAAAAATGAAATAGAGAGTGGGATAAAAACGCCAACCAAGCGAGAAGCTCTGAAGATGGTAATGTCTGTATTCGATCCCCTTGGTTTCCTCACGAATTTAACCATTAGAGGACGGATTATACTTCAACAGATTTGGCGATGTGGTATTACTTGGGATGATGCCATTCCTGAGAGTTTTTTCGAAGATGTTATTCACATATTCTTCCGGATGCTTCATCGATTGAAATTCATGTATTCTGCGATGCCAGCGAAGAAGTTTTTTCTGCCGTAGCCTATCTGCGAATAATATCCGAAGATGGTATTCATGTTGTCTTGGTTTCTGCGAGGGTTAGAGTGGCAACTCTTAGGCCGATATCTATCCCAAGATTAGAGCACCAAGCAGCGGTGATGGGGAGCAGACTACTGAATACTGTGAGGAATGAAATACACCTGGATATTCGAACTTCATACTTGTGGACTGATTCTAAAATCGTACTTTACTGGATTCGAGGTGATGGTCGAAATTATAAACAATTTGTTTCCCATCGAGTTGGAGAGATCCAAGAATTAACTTCGTTCGATTCATGGAAATACGTTCCCACAAATGAAAATGTAGCAGATGGAGTGACGAGGTTCAGTTGCCAGTCTGATCTACGTGCAAATTCGCAATGGCTTAATGGACCACCGTTCCTCCGAAATCCTGAAAATTGTTTGCCAAAACAGGATTTCACACAGTCGTTTTCTAAAGAAGATTCTGAGGAAAAGATCAAGCCTGTATTCTTCACTTTGGCGGTGGACAAAGATTCAGGACTACCTGACGTAAATAGATTTTCGAAATGGAGACGTTTTGTTCGAGCTACTGCTTGGGTTCACCGATTTTGCAAAAAACTGAAGAAAGAAAAATGCACGGAAGAATTGACTGCAGAAGAACTCAGCTTGGCGGAGGAAAGTTGTCTTCGAGCATCCCAAAATGAAAATTTAGGATATGATATAGCACTGATCAAACAGAACAAGCCATTACAGTCGAATTCTAGAATTCTACAATTCTCTCCTTTCATAGACGAACATGGACTTTTACGCATGAGACGAAGAATCAACTATTGTGAGTTCGTAGAAGATAATGTGAAAAAACAATTATTCTTGATCCAAAAAGTAGAATTACCAAGTTGATCATTCAGTACCTCCATGAGAAAAGACACCATCAAGGGGTTGAAACAGTTCTCAATGATCTGAGACAACAGTTCTGGATTATAAAAGGAAGAAGTGCTGTAAAAACGATATTCAAGAATTGTCAGTTCTGCAGAATTCGCAAAACCAAACCCGTTCCTCCAAAAATGGGACAACTACCACCTGCAAGACTTGCCAAACATGTGAAACCCTTCACATTTACAGGCATAGATTACTTTGGACCTTTATATGTCTCTGTTGGTAGACGTCGTGAGAAACGTTGGGGTGTACTCTTCACATGTGTGTCAATAAGAGCCATACATTTGGAAGTAGCACATTCACTTTCAGCAGACGGTACCATCATGGCTATACAAAGAATGATAGCAAGGAGGGGACCTATAAAGGCTATTTACACAGATAATGGTACGAATTTCAAAGGTGCTAGCGAGGAATTGAAGACATATTTCAAGAATTTCAATTCGGAACAGATGATCTGCAAATTAGCTGAACAGCATGTTGAATGGCATTTCATTCCTCCCAGTAGTTCAAATATGGGTGGATGTTGGGAAAGGCTAGTTGGATCAGTAAAGAGAGTTACGTTTAATATATTGAAAGAAGAAGCACCAAGGGATGAAGTTTTGTTAACTGTTTTCGCAGAAATTGAAAATGTAGTCAACAGTCGTCCATTAACTCATGTTTCATTGGACCCGAACGATCCTGAATGCTCGACACCGAACCATCTGCTAATAGGTACATCTAGTAATCATTCTTCTCTTCAAGACGACGTAGATTTGAGAAAACAATGAGGCGATCTCAACAAATGGCGAACATTTTCTGGGCGAGATGGCTTAAAGAATACCCACATTAACAAAACGAGGAAAATGGACAAAAACCACAGAACCCATCAAACTTGGTGATGTCGTTGTGATAGTCGACCAAAACCATCCTAAAAACATGCGGCCCTTGGGAAAAATTGTAGCAACTTTTCCAGGAAAAGATGGAGTAATTAGAGTGGTGGAAGTCAAAACATCCAGAGAAACATATCGTCGACCAGTCAACAAACTATGTAAAATTGATGTAGAGGGTGAAAATTCGTAGAGATTTTACACGGTGGTGTGTATGTTGATTCTTTTTTGTACACTTTGTATATTGTTGATGATTTTTATGTACTTTGTGGATCATAGATACCTGTTGTTGTCAAAATAAAATAATAAAAACTAGGCAGAAATTTTTTGAGCTTTTTCAGAGTATATTATAAACAGTAATTACAAAGATTTATAAGATTCTGAAACAATTCATTTTTCTTGACTTTCTCCTCATTTTTATTGTTATACATTATTTATAATTTTCAACTTATTTTTTTTACTGCCGGTTGAGTTAAAAAACCACTTTTGCTGATACTCCAATTCTTCGCTTCTTTTTCATAGTTTGTTGTTTTTGTTGGTGATGATGAATAAAGCCGATTTATAAATGTTTTTATTATTTCTTTCACGAAAATCAAATTGGGAGATAAAAATTTATTGTATTTCTTCAGAAAATCGTTCATTCTATTTTTGAGCACTGTCTCAGGATTTATTAGCGAGATGAACTCGTAATTTGTTACTTAATTTTTTTGGTCACTTTTGTAAAATGGTTTACCGATGGATAATTTATACACAGGTTTTTTTACGTTTATTCATTCTTCAAAATATGGTCAGTTTGTAACCGAAACTCGTATCGAGGTGTTGAAACTAGTGGTTTGGTTTTGGGATAAAACTCCACACCAAAGGTTACAAACATTAGTGGAGTGCAAAATGGATAATTCGGAAGAACTCAAATACAATCCTTTATTATTATCCAATAATTATTACTGATAATCGATATGAATTTCAAATTAATGTCCATAACATATAAATTTATTCGAAGAAGACAGAAATCTTTGGGAGATCGTTTGCTAACGAACAGTCGTTACCGACCGATGTACCTGTTAGATTTAATTCAATACCCGTCGTGGTCTTAGCCAGGGGAGTAGTTGTTTTCTGACAGGTTCTTGCCATAATAAGCCTACATAGTTAGGTGTTTATGGGAGTAAAGGGTTCATCATCGGTCGGTAACGACTGTTCGTTAGCAAACGATCTCCCAAAGATTTCTGTCTTCTTCGATTAAATCTCTCAACCCGGAGATTCGGAGTGTCTTCCTCTGCTCGCTAGGTGGAGCGGCCTAGAAACTGCTTTCATCTCGTGAACCAGAATTGACTAATCAGCGGAGTGTGTGTTGGTTTGGACGGGGAACAGATGGCTTCAGTGCTGTCTGTGTTGACCTGCCCTTGCACTGATGAGAGGCAACAGCCTCGAAACTAGTCTGCAGGTGGTCACCCCGTCCAAATCAAAACATAATTCTGCTGGTTGGTCATAGAGGGCACTTGCAATTGCGTCCTCTGATGTTTTGAGGAACGTTGCACAAGTACCTGTTAGATTTAATTCAATACCCGTCGTGGTCTTAGCCAGGGGAGTAGTTGTTTTCTGACAGGTTCTTGCCATAATAAGCCTACATAGTTAGGTGTTTATGGGAGTAAAGGGTTCATCATCGGTCGGTAACGACTGTTCGTTAGATATAAATTTATATATGAAATTTCAGAACAGTTTCAATTTGATAATTAGTTTTCCATAATCTATTGAATTATAATTCTGTTGATAAAATGTTGTTATTTATTTATTTCGGAAATCAAACAAAAATTACCACTAATTTCCAATACTAGGGCTACACCACACTGCAAAAGTCACGGTAAAATTTCGTTAAGTGCACTGTATATTTCAAAAAACAAATCTAATAATTCCTATCTTTCAGAACGTTAATAGGAAAATTTCTCGATTCTGTATTATTTCCTTACTAATACAAGAATTTTGAATGTATGTTTTTAACATTGTAATAATTTGTTAGGCAAAAGTACATGGCAAATGCTGTATTTTCACATCGTAATTATTCTCCAACACCTGTTGGAAATATTCGATTTTACAGTGTGGAAATATCGTACACACAGGGTAATCATATAAAATGGAGTGGTCAAGAATAGGTGTCCTGCGCCACGTTGTGCGCATCTGGCCTGGTCTAATAGTGGATTATGAGAATATCTCGTCGGTTTCATCTGTGTTTGTGAGTTATTTGTGTGTGTGGGTGGGTGGGTGTGTGTACGTTTCCTAATATTTGTGGTAACCTGTGCGTGCACAAACAGTACTTCTGGTAACGATTCATATTGTGGTATACATACACGCGTATACCACAATATTCTGACATGTTTTTCGGAATCCCTGGGTGTGATAGTACCCAATCGACTGAAATCGGCTCTTTTCGAGTGTAAGTATCCACAAATATTCGGGGAGTAACATATCACGCACACCAATATTTGTGGATACCCTGCACTTCGCTGCGTTGAGCGCCCTCTATAATGGATTAAAAATGTCTTGTAACGGCTTCTTTCTACTGGCAAGTGTGAAGGTTACCCGTGATTGAATATTTGTGATTGAATATTTGTGGATGTTTTCTGGTTTCTCCATAAGATTGAGAGGTAAGTCATATGTTTTTTATTTAGAGTTAGGTGATATTTCAAAAAATCAGCTGATTGTAAAATTTTTGGATTTAGAATAGAATGATGGAATTGAATCCAATCGTCAGATCGACCTTAGTGATAGTTTCCTAGTGGTTTCTTTCGCAGATATGCCAGATTAGCAAATTTTCTGTGGTAATACAGAATATTAAGGGAAGTTTTCGATCATGGGGTTGTCACGAATTTTATTGTTGCTCAGAAAATTTCCCGAGAATCAATGAAAAGTGAATAAGTAATGGAGTTGTTTTTATGATTTTGAAACTTCAATGCTTCAAGGGCGCAACAAACTTTTTTCAGATGAAAGTGGGATTTTGTGATATATTGTTTGAAAGGTCTTTCAATTCCTTATTTGACACTAGTTCACTTTCAAAAATCGAAATGACATTTCCTGAGTTATCAGCAGTTTCATTTTGTCGATATGCTATCATTAGCTTCACTTCTAATTAACAAACTAATAATTAACAATCAAGGCAATAAATTCTTGAAAGTACATTTTCACCCACTAATAATAATAATAATAATAATAATAATAATAATAATAATAATAATAATAATAATAATAATAATAATAATAATAATAATAATAATAATAATAATAATAATAATAATAATAATAATAATAATAATAATAATAATAATAATAATAATAATGCATTTGCTATTAGCATGCCCATCTTATGCGGTCTCAGCCTATATCCACAGGCATAACGCGTTGCTATGAGTGTTGTACTATCATCTACGACACTCGTATGGTATCGATGAGATACCGGTATTGCCTTATGTTCCAGGGGATATTGAGTCCGTGGTGGAGAATGAGATGTGCCGAATCTATTGGAACTAATCATTCCCCACCCTCAGGAAAATACAAGCAAATAAGCCTGATGTTGTCCTCCTCGACCACCAAAATAGAACGATATTCGTCATGGAGTTTTCCGCTCCAGGCGAAATGAATATCGTTCGAAAAGAGGAGGAAAAACGGACTAAATATCGAGGTCTTCTCTTTGAACTCCGCAGGTTGTATCCAGACCATTCTGTCAAAATGGTGGTTCTGATTATAGGAGTACTTGGTGGAATGATAGACGCACTGCTCTCTAACTTGAAGATAATACCGGATTGCCGTAATATGGCAGAAATCTTAGCAGCACGAATGCAGAAGGCCGTTATTTGGTTCGCTTCGTCTACTCAGGGCACATGATTCTCGGACCCAATAGTCACTTACCCTACGGACGTAGGGAGTGGTTATTGGGGTTAACGACGCCAGCGCGATCTCCAGATGTATCGAAGCACCGGAGACAGGGCCTGATAATAATAATAGTCGGGGCGTGGCGCAGTGGTTAGAGCGTCTGACTTTGGGTCGAGAGGTCCGGAGTTCGAGCCCCAGTTGCGGCTGGGATTTTTTAATTTAATTTGACCAATTAAATTATTCAATTCTCGTGGCTGGACTGGGGTGAGTCCTGCACGATTCACTGTTGCGTTCCAATTAACAGTGCTGCTCCTAAGGTGGCGTATGGAGTTAGTAACAGAGCCTATCCAGAACACGTGGCTAATGACCATAGCAGTCGATGCCAAGACACCAAAGAAAAAAAAATTAATAATAATAATAATACTAATAATAATAATAATAATAAACGACACCAGCGCGTCCTCCGGATGGGTTGGAGCACCGGAGACAGGGCCTGACTGGTACACTCTTAAGGGAAATAATAATAATAATAATAATAATAATAATGATAAGAATGATGTGAATTTTCAAATTAAATTCATACGCACTTCCAGTCTTCCAAAAAGTATTAAATTGACACATATAGCAAGAGCTTATGACAATACAAGAATTTCGTAATGATAATAATAATAATATGGGTAAACGATCCAGCGCGCCCTCCGAATGTATCGGGGCTTCTGGGACAGGGCCTGACTGGAACATCCTTTTAGGAAAAATAGTAATAATTATTTGCAATAGAGTAACATTAAACGTAGCTCAGAACTGGATGACAATTTAATACTATTGCATGATATGTTAATAATATAATGATAATAATAGTAGGTATTGTTTGTCTGTTCGGTAAAAGTTTTGCAATCGATTTTGAACATTGCTTAAATAGATGACAAAGGTAATATAACATCATAATAAAAATGTTTTGGAAACGAAATAATAAGAAGAAAATAAATTTAATATAAAAATCTTGTGTCACAGTGTTTGTGGTCGCACTCCTACGAAACGGCTCGACCGATTTTTAAGAAATTTTTTTATGTACATTTTGGTAGGTATGCTACCACAGATACTGTTGAAAGAAAAATAATTAACTTGCGAAGTATGTTTCGAAAAGAACTGAAAATTTTCTTTCTTCTGGACTGATAGATGGCTTTCCTCATTTCAAACTATTTTTTCTTGATATGTTTGATTGAATTCAGAAGTTTATTGAAACATCCTTCATCCATTCTCAAGTAATTCTTCAGGTAATCCTTAGTACTTTCTCCTAATTCTTGGATCAAAGGCATATGGGACAATGTATCTCTTTGTAAGTGCCAATTAGTCAATTGTTTTTTTTTTTGGATGAATCACAATCTTTCACCCAAAACCTTTTCTTCTTTCTGGACATTGGATCTTCTAAAAGTAGAACCAGAAATGCAGCAATTTCTTTCTTCACGTTGCTGCCACTGAACATTTTCACCACTGAATCACTGCATTGATGAATGAAAAAACTAATAGACAACTGTACGTGTGTGATGAAATCTGAGGTGGTCGGCAGTTCCACGTTCAACGATATCTTCGTTCAAATGAACTGAATCATTAATAGCGCGCAAGTAACAGTCTGCAGTCCGACTGTACGTGAATGGGTATTTTAGGAGAGTCCTAGCGTTAGCCGTTTTAGGACTGGGCCCTTTTCAGACGGCCAGAGGCCGTTATACTTATAACTTCTACGGACGGCCGAAGGCCATTAGTATTATCTATACGAATTTCAGAGTGCCGAAGGCCGTCAGTTATTATTCGAAAAAAGAGAACTTACGGAAAATATGGTCAGACGGCCGAAAATTACAATAATGGGTCCTGCTAATGTCGATTCAATACTACTGATTTTTGATTATTATGGAGAAAACTAGCTGACCAGGCAAACTTTGTTATGCAATCCACCCTTTGTTGTCCATTCACTCTGCATATATTGCTGCCTCGTGACTATGCAAAGATAGTGTATTTGTTTTTTATATTGCACCAACATTTTTACAATTATTTGAATGTTTGTTTGAAAGTGGTTGACAATGATTCACTTTAAGTAAGGTTAGTCTGGACTTTCATTGTCTAAAAAAGAACAAAGAAAAATTCAATTCTCTGCAATTTTTAAACACCAAAGATTAAAAATTGCAGAGAATTGAACCTTACTCAATTATTTGAATATTGTTCATACAAAAGCCTGTATATAGTTATACATTTCTTTGAAAAATCTAGTTAATTCAATAACATTTGGAATGTTAGTCGCCGTGTTATTCTACACTGTTGATAAGCGCTATTCCGACAGATTATAATTCAAAGAAAACAAATTGAGTTATATCAACTAACAATAGAATTCGAGCTGGAAGGCCTTCTGAATATGCAGATGACGTATTCCACGATGACCTAGTGGTTAATGCATCTGTCTAAAAAGTCACATATTGTAGGTGGTCACTCTTAAACAGTAGAGTAGTCTGTATGAAAGTCCTCAACTTGAACCTTTTATCGAAATGAGAGTTTCATCTCGTTCAAACAAACTGAACCAATTGTTTGAACTACCGCGACTATTCAACTATTAGAACAATGTTGGAAACAACAAAGCATATTCCCAAATTATCTGAACTCGATTTATTTCCCAAAGTATTTCCACTATAGAATATCATTTCTTTTCAAATTCACTGTGTAAACCTAAACCTATTCGAGCCCTATTCTTAGTTTGGCCTTTTAATTTTCGAAACCTCTCTTTATTTGGAATCTTTTAATCATCGATATAAAAATCTGAATGCGTCATTCTGATCTTTTCAGTGAGTTCAGGAAACATGTACACAAGAAGTCGAAAGATACTCGATCTTGCGGGAAAAAACGTGTCGAACACTGATAATATAAACGACTTAGGAATTGAAAATTGGAGTTCAACAAAAACATCCACCAAAAAAAGCCATTCTGACAAAATTTTGCCAGGTTCCAGACCAACAGTCAATATATTGAATATATCTGTCGTCAAGCCCTGTGCCAATGAAACCGAAATATCGAAGGAAATCAGTGACCGTTTCTTAGATCTCCCAAAGTATGAAACTACTAACACATCGACAAAAATGGACGCCATTTCCTATTTAAATTCACTCAAAACTTATGATTCTGAACATCGTCCTTCCGCAGATATTCTATATGTTGATCAAAATATAAATTACGCTGTGAATTCGCTTTGTGATATTTCAGATATATCAGAAAATATCCATAATCCTATACCCACTGATGGAGGCAATCAGTCAGAGGTAATAATGACGGATTCAGGTGATACATCTAAGATTGACAGTAGTTCCTCAAAAACAGAAAATGATGTTAGTTTGTACTCAAGCTTGCTGTGGGACAGTAATTATAATTTTTCTGAATTAAATTTGAACTCTTCAAAGTCGCCTAATATTTCGGAGGAGATAAAGATTCAGAAAGTTATAACAATTTTCGATGACACGCTGGCAGTTATGAACGCGATTGATAATAATGGTCTAAATTCAATCGATAGCTCAACCGAACCTGAACCTTGTATGCCAAACTCATATACGGTCAACATACCTTCAGCTTACTGCGACGAGTCTAGTACAGGGTTATTCGAAAGTAATACGAAACAGTTGGGTTCAGAAATGAATCCGGAAGATGTCGAGTGCATCTCGAACATGATCAGAATCTCCCCTTGTCATGAGTCTACAAATCACCAACATTCTAACAATGAAGTTTCATCAAAAGAATCTGATAATAGAATTCTGCAAAGTAGTGTTCATGAAATTCAGTTGAGGGAACCGAGTAAAACTGATACCGATAGTAAGTCCATTTCTGAACTGCCGAACTCGATAATTAACACTAATTCTGATATAGCAATATCTAAACTTGATAATGATTCAGATTCAATGAATTCCAGCGAGGAAGACCCATTTGCAGCTTCAGGAAGTGATGAATATTTGCCTACAACATCTGCTTCATATTCAAGCAATACCTCATCTTCATTAATCGAAACTGTCGATAAAAAATGGTCTGATATGATCCTTTCACATAATTGTAAAACAAAGCAAGAAGAAAATATCGATAAACGCAAAAAACAAGACAGAAAACGCAAAAAACAAGACAGAAAACGGAAAAACCAATTGAAATCAAAAAAACATGATAACGGTTTGGACGAACTCACTCAGGCAGATATATCCAACATTCAAAATGATACTGACAGTGATGACGATGGCGTAAGAATCGTCCACTCAAAAAAGAATGTGAAATCTGGAGTACCAATGAGAAATAAACGATACTCCTGCCATATGTGCCAGAAAGTGGTGATCAATATCTCTAGACACTTAACAACAGTACATGCTAATGACGTTGAGGTAGCAAAAATTTTGTCATTGCCTAAAAATTCGAAACAGCGGCGAGAAGAATTTGCTAAGATTACTCGTGTTGGTAACTTTTACCACAACTGTGAGGTTTTACGAACCAAATCAGGTGAACTTATCTTGACGAGACGTCCTTCTGCCTCAGAAAGAAACAAATATAAGCTATATTAATTACGGGCCTTGTCCAGATTGTCTTGGTTTTATGCTGAAAAAAAATATAACTCATCACCTAAAACTCAATAAATGTACGGCAAGAAGAAATGATAATCTTGTAAATCGCAAACCTGTGAATGAGACTAATGCTATGTTAGCAGGAATGTTTGATTCTTCCACGTCACCAGAATTCACTAACAATATTTTAATGAAAATGAGAACTGACGATATCACAAAAACATGCAGAGAGGACGACCTAATAGTTAAGTTTGGATATATGATGTATGAAAAATATGATGTAACACAAAGAGAGCTGATCAGACAATCAATGAGGCAAATGGGGAGATTCTTACAAGAAATTAAAAAAAGTAAGCCGGAAATTAAATGTCTCAGCCAATGTTTGAAACCGAATCGTTTCGATGACATAATCGCGGCTACTAAAAGCGTATGTTTAACATCTTCCTCATCTACTAAGAGACCAGAATTTGGATTACCTTCCTTGGCATTGAAAATTGGGCATTCACTGAAAAAATGAGCAAACTTCGAAAGAGGTAATGCTCTCAGAAAGGGTGATATAAAGAGGAACAAAGAGTTGGAGTCGTTTTTAGCATTGATGGATATCGAATGGAGTATTCGAATTTCATCGAATGCTCTCAATACTCTACATGTTAAAAAATTCAACTGCACTCAGCTGTTACCTATAACAAGTGATCTCATCAAACTCAATGAGTATCTAGAAACTGAAATGAAGAAGTTTATGAAACAAATCGAAGAAAATCCCCAACCTTCTAAGAATACTTGGTATAGTTTCGCTTCGGTGACACTGAGTAAGATTGTTGTTTTCAATAAACGGAGATCCGGTGAAACATCCAAAATGACAATCGAGCAATACTCAATGAGGCCCCTCTGGTCAGAGCAAACAACCGAAGAATCGAAAAATGCCATGACCAATTTCGAAAAACAACAGGCAAAACATTTCTGCATAGTTGAGATTCAAGGTAAACGCGGAAAAAAAGTTCCAGTGCTTTTAACGCCCGATATGAAGAAAGCTATAGACCTATTGATAAGTACCAGAACCTTAGCTGGAATTCCAAAGGAAAATCCTTACATTTTTGCAAGATCAGGTTCCAATATGGAATATATGAGAGGACATGATTGTTTGAGGAAATGTTCATCTAAGATCACCTTACAAGCACCTGAAAATATCAATGGCACAAAACTCCGAAAATACGTGGCTACTGTAACACAACTTATTAATCTGACTGAGAATGAAACCGACTGGTTAGCCAGACATTTAGGGCATGACATTCGGGTTCATAGAGACTTCTATAGACTTCATGAAAGTGCAGTGGAGTTGACCAAAGTCAGTCGACTTCTGATGGCAGTAGATAATGGTGAAGCCAATAGGTTCGCTGGAAAAAGATTGGATGAAATCGAATTATCAGGTAATCAATAATAATAATAATTTTCACAGAGCAGACACATTTTTGTTTTGAAAAGTCACAGATTCAAATCCTACCTCTTTCAAGTAATAAGTTGAATTATCCTAGGATAGATATAATATAAGTATGAAGAAGGGTAGTGCTGTTTAATTTATGTTTCAGTCGTTATTTATGTGTATTAATCAGCCATCTGTGATTTCCTTCCTTGTATAGATTGAAAAAAAGAACTTTACAGAAATAATCATGTTTGAATCAATTGGGTCTTTGTTATCATGATAATACATCCGCCTTCCTTCAATTCTTTCCAAGATTTTTTCTTGACTGGATTTTCTTGATAGAAATTGTCGTTCTAGATCTACCGCAAGTTGATGTCGAGGATGGTGATAGAGATGAACTGGAAACACAAGATGAAGTGGCAGGACAAGTGAATGAATATCCCAAAGCTAAATCTTCACAAGAAGCCAACATAACCATTGTAAAAAAGAAGCAAAATTCGACAAAAAAGCCGTGGACCGAAAATGAAAGTAGTGCAGTTCTGAACAATTTCAAAAATTTAATCAAGAAGAGTGTACTACCAGGAAAAAATGAATGCGAAAAATGTATTGAGAAATATCCTTTCTTAAGTCATCGAAAGTGGACAGATATAAAATTTTACGTAAAAAATTATGTATCAAAAATCAACAAACTGAAGACATCCCAATAGATATCATTGATATTTCAATTGTTCTCATGAAAACTTCACTTTGTTACCACTTTATGAACATCAAGTGGTAGAACATTTTATTTTACCTACTCCCTGTTATCAAAATTTCTGAATGTGTGCTCCATGTTCGAGTCTTAAACCGTGCACAATTTTTTTCTTCTGTAAAATATATTCATTTTAAATTAATTCTGTGTTTATGTTTCATTACCATTTTCAACTCATTGGGCTTTTTTACAATAATCAAATTTTGGTAAAAATCACGAAATAGCTAAATTTATACATTTTTCTTTGGTCGTGTCGATCACAATTTTTTTCTTCTGTAAAATATATGCATTTTAAATTAATTCTGTGTTTATGTTTCATTACCATTATCACCTCATTGGGCTTTTTTACAATAATCAAATTTTGGTAAAATTCACGAAATAGCTAAATTTATACATTTTTCTTTGGTCGTGTCGAGCACAATTTTTTTCTTCTGTAAAATATATGCATTTTAAATTAATTCTGAGTTTATGTTTCATTACCATTTTCACCTCATTGGGCTTTTTTACAATAATCAAATTTTGGTAAAATTCACGAAATAGCTAAATTTAAACATTTTTCTTTTGTCGTGTCGAGCACAATTTTTTCTTCTGTAAAATATATTCATTTTAAATTAATTCTGTGTTTATGTTTCATTACCATTTTCACCTCATTGGGCTTTTTTACAATAATCAAATTTTGGTAAAATTCACGAAATAGCTAAATTTATACATTTTTCTTTTGTCGTGATTACCACTGAAGGTAATTACATACTTCTATATTTGTGGTAACTATGATACACGATTCAGAAAATCAATGATAGTGGTTACCATTTACACACAACCGAAGTTTTATATTTATAGTATCATGGATACACAAATCATAAAAACAATATTAGTGGTTACCATTTACACAATATCAGAATGATATATTTGTGGTGTCCGTTACCACAATAAATTTTTCCTCATATCTCCACTAATTCGGAGGGTATCCACAAATGAAATAGTTTTCAAATACGAACTCTTCGCCCCCTTTGTCACTGTCACGATATTAACGTTAGCACCACAAATACACTTCATGCACGGTATCCACAAATATTGTTAAACCTGTATGTGTGTGTGTGTGTGTGTGTGTGTGTAAGTATTGGAGTGTTTTTATGTTCATTATTATTTGCATGGAAGTTCACCAGATATTTCGCTAAATTGCATATGGTGTGATTATGAAATCCTATGCTGGGTGTAGGTAACAATTCTGATTTCACAAAAATTATAGGTATAGTGTCTAGAAAAAAAACAACAATATGTTATGTTCAAAACCAAATGTTATTGTGTCCCGTTAAAAGAAATGTAGTTATTTCTTTACATTTAGTAACATTTCTAACTGACATTTCATTCTTCACGTTTATAGTCACTTGAAATAACCATATATTGAAATAATATGCACACTCTCTGTAATGTGTAATAACAATACTGTTTTCTTTTCAAATATTCCGTTCTCTTGTAGAAATCATAAAATCGATACATTTGAAGATGATGCACAAGAGTGAGTTTAAATTACTGAAACCTCGGAATTGAATTCGAAAGATGAAATCAAGAAATTATGGACTGTTTCAGGAACTGTCTAATATTGTTCTACAAGAAATACCTCTGACACCAAGTATCATTATGCATATTTTGAATATCTCTCAATTGTATCTATCAAATAACTATTGAGTTGAAAAATCATAATATTATTATTGATGACAATCTTAGGAGGCGGAACTGTTTGAATATATCTGATGATAGAGCTCATAATGCTGAAGTGAAAACAATAGATGACATACGGAAAGAAACTGAAAAAATGAGAAATATTTTTTAAAAAATTTAAAACAGTTATTCAATGCTCAGAGTAATCTGTCTGGAGCCTTCTTGAAGGTAGTTACAGACGTTGCTGAAACTTATTCAATAAATACCTCCAAGAATATTGGCTTGAATGAAAAAATTATCTAATTTTTTTTTATTCTTCCCACGTGTCGTTTGCCTTTTTAAAGATTTTTCGACGTATTCACTGATTTTGCTATCATTTCAGATGAAGAACAACTTTGATAAGATGGCAAATCAGGGAAATTATCCCTTGGAGATCGGTTTTGTTTTCGACACTCCCTCGTGCAATGCAAAATTTTCCTGAAATTCATTTGACCCTGTACACATACCTTCCTGAGCGTCCTCTATCGAATGTTGTTTTCATATTTTTGGTACTATGAATATTTCGGGCAGTTTACTGATGGAATCCAAATGAAATTGTGACTTTTTCATCACATTTCCGGCAAAACAAATTCATTTGACCCTGTACACCTTCCTGAGCGTCCTCTATCGAATGCTGTTTTCATCTTTTTGGTACTATGAATATTTCGGGCACTTTACTGACGGAGTCCAAATGAAATTCTGACTTTTTAATCACATTTCCGGTCGATCAAATTCATTTGACCCTGTACACATACCTTCCTGAACGTTTCTCTATCGAAATTTTTGGTACTCTGAATATTTCGGGCTGTTTACTGATAGAATCCAAATAAAATTGTGACTTTTTCATCACATTTCCGGTCAAACAAATTCATTAGACCCTGTACACAAACCTTCCCGAACGTTCGCAATCGAGTAGTGTTTTCAAATTTTTGGGACTCTGAATATTTCGGGCAGTTTACTGCTGGAGTCCAAATGAAATTGCGACTCTTTCATCACATTTCCGGCCAAACAAATTCATTTGACCCTGTACACATACCTTCCTAAACGTCCTTTATCGAATGGTATATTAAAATTTTTGGTACCCTGAATATTTCGGGCAGTTTACGGAGGGAATCCAAATGAAATTGTGACTTTTTCTTTCCTGCCAAACAAATTTATTTGACCCTGTATATATACCTTATCGAACGTCCTCTATGGAATGATGTTTTAAAATTTTTGGTTCGGGGAATCTACTGATGGAATCCAAATGAAATTGTGACTTTTTCATCACATTTCCGGCGAAACAAACTCATTTGACACTGTACACATACCTTCCTGAACGTCTGCTATCGAATGGTGTTTTAAAATTTTTGGTTCTCCGAATATTTCGGACAGTTTACGGATGGAATCCAAATGAAATTGTTGCTTTTTCAACAACTTTCCTGCCAAACGAATTCATTTGACCCTGTACACATACCTTCCTGAACGACTGCTATCGAATAGTGTTTTCTTCAAATTTTTGGTACTCTGAATATTTCGGGCAGTTTACTGATGGAATCCAAATGAAATTGTGACTTTCTCATCACATTTTCGGCAAAACAAATTCATTTGACCCTGCCCATTTACCTTCCTGAACGTTCTCTATCGAATGGTGTTTTCAAATTTTTGGTACCCTGAATATTTTGGGTAGTGTACTTACTGATGGAATCCTAATGAAATTTTGATTTTTTCAACACTCTATTGAATGGTGATGAATATTTCGGGTCGTTTAATGACGGAATCCAAATTCAATATCTACTTTTCGAACAGTTTTCAGGCCAAAGAAATTTATTTGATCCTTCTATTTGATTTTTCATCGAAAACTGTTTAATTTTTGCTATTTCTAGTAGAATACGAAAAGCGTCGAAATATAGTTACTTTTTTGTGTCATTGTGACGGACAAAGAATCAATTCACTCCTTGTTTGTACCTACCCTTCATGATGTCTTCTATGGCATAGTATTTTCGTTTTATTATCAATTCGTGATAGGGTGATAATAACCAACACATCATACTTTCTAGAAGTTTTACAATACCTTCAATACCCGTTTAGTCATGAAATTATCCCAGAAAACTGATTATGAGCATATTTGTACAAATAATTGATATGGCAACACCGCGGACGTTCTCTGCCCTATCCCACATTCGACATCCTCCACGTCAGAAAGTGTGGCCAGGAAATATTCTAAGTTAGAAACTGTGGCCAGAAGAGTGTGGCTAACTTCACTCTAATCTGTTTTTCGCATACCGAAAAAAAAAATAGGAAATTATGACAAAACTGTTTAATTTCATAAAAACAGACATAATTCAATAGGAAACTCAATTAGTGAAAACGTACGAATTTGTTTATTTAGATTGGAAGTCTGGTGGAGTATTCGTAAATTCTTCATCGCTGTCTGAATTACTATTCATTTGCACTAATTCACACAATCACAATTAGAAAGTATTATTATTTTTCAGTATTGTCTCTTGATTACAGACTTCGATTTACACTGAGGTTTATTGAGAATTTATGTGAAACGTCAATGTTCGCTCGTGTCAGTCAAAGGTGTCTAGATAGTGCAGGGGGTCAATTCTCGAGGTCGATCGTTCTCCGGAGCGTACACGTTCGTGAACGAAAAGAGAGAAGGAAATACATTTTTCACATGTCACAAAAAGAAACAGAGCTCACGAACGTGTAGCTCCGGGAACGATCGATCTCGAGAATCGGGCCCCAAAACTACAAAATTGTTGTAAAGAAAATTGAACCAATACATGACGTGTTGTTATGACTTGACACGTTGAAGGTCAGAGACGCTCATCAGCATCATTTTCTGAAGGTGTGATATGACACAACGCTTATCTGCGTCTTCAGCCTAATAGACCGGGGGATAGTGACAGATTTTGGGACACGATTTTACTCAGTATTGTCAGTATATCGTCATGATAATAATGCATGAATCAAAGAGTCGTCGTAGGTTCTTCATATTAAAATATAATAATAATAATTTTAATTATTATTATTATTCGGGTACGATTTTAATCAGACTGCCATGTGTTTCGTGATGAAATAATAAAACTAAAATACTCGAAAAACGATTGGCAGGTCGTTAGGTTGGGTCCAAATGGCTGGTATGGTCACGTGAACTTGTATTTGGAAAAAGGAATTCTCCGCCCATCCTGATGGTATGCCAATGGTTTTCGAGTATTTTACGTCTATTACTTTATTACAAAACACATGGCAACCTGATTGGAATCGTACCGAAACACATAATTTTTCGAAAATATTATTATTTTTCAATATGAAGAACCTACGACGACTCTTTGATTCATGCATTATTATCACGAGGATATACGGTCAGTACTGCCCTCCAAAAGGCATACTGAGTAAAATCGTGTCCCAAAATATGTCACTATCCCCCGGTCTATAAGGATCGAGAATGACAGGACGCCGTTGAGCGTTTGCGTCATACCATAAAATATGAGATTTCAATCAGCACTGTCACAATACATTTGAACCTCAGCGATGGAGTGTCACGCATTTCAAATATAATTCACACTTCTCATCCCCCCTTCTGATTTATACACACCTGCAACAATGTCAAACAGAACGCCGTCCTGCGTCCCAAGTAGCATGCAGATCACATTTATTCGCCCTTGTACTGCCGTGCTGTTTGTTTGCTGTGTGTTTGTGTCAACGTGGTGTTTTATGTAAGAAAGGTTAGTATTGTTATTAATTAGTTTATTTGTTGTATGTAATGAACATTTGCATATAATTCATAATAATTATGAGTTGAATCATTATGCAATCAATTTGAATATGCAAAAATTATCTTATTTCTGTTATGCGAAGTTTTCTCATATGTGACAGTTTTTTTCATAAATTTCAGATGGAAGGCCAAATCAACGATAATGATCCCTATGTGAGAGATCAGCAACGATTTCTCCAATTGCTTGATGAATTATCTTCGGATCAAGCAGAAGAAGATCTATTTGCAGATAGTTATAGCGAATATGGTTCTGATAAGGAATGCGAAACATATTCATAAGAATCAGACGAAAGTATTTCATCGAATGACTCAGATAGACCCACTGTATTCAGGAATAGAAGATTTACTCGTTGTAACAAAAACACTTCGATATCAGAAAGACTTTATCGACAAACCATCTCAGATTCTCCTGAACCTTTACCTGGCGACGGCGTCATTTCTCCAGAGGATTCTCTGCCACCCCCACCAAGGTCTTCTACGCCAGTGCCTTCCGAAAATGATTCATGGGAATGTACCACTATTCTAATTTCTGATTTCAACTTCGATGAGAGCAGCAACCGGTTGAAAATAACTATCGGTCCAAATTCAACAGTAATGGAAATATTTGAAAGTATTTTTAGTCCAAGTATATTGGACTACATATTAGAATGCACTAACTATTATGGTATAGCTCTAGTGAATACCAATAAACCTAAAACGCGATATAGTAGAGAAGCAAGGTTTCGCCCAGTGAGCAACGAGGAAATGAAAAAATTGTTGGGTTTGTGTTTGTTACAAGGCCAAATTTATTTCAAAAACATGCGCCATTATTTTTCGTATTCGGATACATTGTACTTCCATCCAGTGTTTTCCTATATAATGTCCTGTAGAAGATTGAAGCACGTGATTCCTTGACCAAGTTCAGAAGGTCACTGGCCTGAAAAAAACCCTGGTGTGCCTACTCCAAAGTCCAAAAAAATATATTTTTCTGAAATGCAGATTATGCTCAAGGAAAAAAATACAAAAGGAGACAAGCTACCGGTATAAAGGTTGTTTTGAAAAGCCACCATTATGTCCTGATTGTTGGTAAGACCTATTATGTAACGTTTATTCGAATATAATTTGGCGACTACAAAACACTTATTATTGTGGCAGAACGTCTATAAGCCTCACAAATAAAAGTAGTCAAAAATATGTGTTCTCAATTATTTTTTAGTGATAGTGATACTTATTTGTACTCAAACATGAGTTATCTATCTCTCAAAAAACTGAACTGCCCAAATTAGTACCTACCTTCCAAAAATTTCCACTGTCCTTCAGCAGCCCAAGGGACAATAAACATTACTTTCGGCTTTGTTTCCAGGCAGTTTTGTATCCAAATTATCGTTTACAACATGGATTGTCTCAATTATGGTAGGTAAGCCACATGCTATATAACCGGGTGAGAGGAAGTCTGAGAAGGCATGACATATGTGTTGCGCACCCTATATACTTGAATTATGGAAAGACATTCGAACTGGAATTTTTGACTATTTATTGTTTTTCTTTTTGTTTATGTTATTTAACAGTTGTACAAAAATAGTGCCTGTTAAATGGTACAGTGAAAGATGGTCGAAGTTTAAAAATTGTTGAAGTCGTCATATATCTTTGACATATGAACAATCAAAACAAATGAAGATATGTATTCAAAAATTGACTTGTCCGGGCGAAAGAAACAAAGATTTTAATGAATTCATACAATACGGATGCACAGTATATTAGCAAAACGTTGTATATTCTTGGAACGAGAACAGTTACCATTCTCCTACTTGCACTTTCGTTACAGTGACAGTTGCAGTGTTATGAATAAAATGCCATGTCATGTTTATTTTTTCAGATTTATTGAGAGTTTACAATTGCCAAGCTAACTTGTGATTTATGTAATAACTGTTATGCTTCAAGGTTTGTTTCATTACAAGTTGAACCCTAAAATAGAGCAAGATTGTCATCTACATTTGATATTGCTCAAGTAGCACACTTATATTGGTACAATAATATGAAAATATTGGTAAAACATTCAAACGTAATATTGCCGTGAAAAAAAAAAGTGAACATTTCGCGACATTGGTACAATGTTACTTGGACATTTTGAAGATAATGTTGGCGAAATATTCTGGTAGCAATATTGACCTCAAAATATTCAGCGACGTTCGTTGGTACAATATCACTTGGATGTATTGAACTATTGATAGCATGCAGAGTGAAAATGTTGCCTTGTGAAAATTGGTTATTTTTAAAAGATCTCGAATAACTCCGAACTTCTACAATTACAGTTCCTCTTCAATTAAGAGCCAACAGTAACGCGTCACACGGAACGGAGCTTGTTAGTGAAGATAATAGACTCGTTGAACAGTGGCAACACAGCGCCTGCCGTTCTTAAATACCCATCATTTCATTCGATTTCGGTATTCAAGGAAGCAGGATAGCAGTGGCGCCGACAGGAGTTCGCATAAACTGTAAAATCTAGTTTTTAATGGCAATATAATAGTATATTTCTTTACGAATTCAGAAAATAGGATTTTTCCGTGCGTGCGTGACATGTTCCCGTGGGAGTCGAAGCCGAACACGGGAAGTAGTGCAAGCACGGAAAAAGCATTTTGGACGAGTAATGAACGATATTTTTCATTATATCTACCTGGAAACCACAGATTGTTAAGAAACATTTATTTCCAATGATGAAGGAACAAAAAACATGTACTATTAATTGAAATATTTATGGTACAAAAATATCCAGAAATTGCCACAAAACAAGCGTTATTTACCCTGTTAGTAAGGAAATATTCAAACAATTTGCGATTTCTAGAGAACTGTCAACAACATATTATTTAATTTTGACATTTGAGTAGGAAGCCATAATGACACCAGCGCACGGAAAATTTTTCTGTGTGGGCGCACGGAAAAAACCCCTTTTCAGTATGCTAAATAAGTATGTGAATATAGTGTTTTCAGATAGGTATAATGAAAATTAATTTTCAATTACTCAATGCTAGTGTCGAAATGTATTGCGAAAACTAAGTAATTTTGAATTATTGTTTTACACAGGAAAAGGGTGTGTTTCGTTCTCCCTTTGAAATTCTTGTAGCTCAAACAAAATCTAACGCTGCTGGTAGGAATTTCTCATTTTTAACAAGTGTTGTATTTTTTATTTTGTACCCCTACCAATTAAAGCGATTATTGTTATGAAATATAAGATAATTAATAATTGGTATCTAGGGATTTTTGGGATCAGAAAAATTATTAATTTCCTAAATGATTGAATTCGAGAATTCAGGATGGCGGATGAAGAGATTCATGTTTCAAGCCTGTTCACCACTGATTTAAAAATATAATCGATATAACTTTCACACCAATGCACAAAATATCTAATAGGTCGAAGTGCCTGTAAGGCTGCTTCAAACAAACTTTATAGTTACGTATTGCTTTTCACGTTGGAAATAAGTATCTAGCTATAGCTACCTAGTTGTTGAGAGCTGCATTTATGATTTTGAAAGTAGGGAACTCACAATGAGCACTTCCACTATCTATACCTGCCTGCTACTAATACTAAAAAAATATCAACCATACGTCTGTTATGGGAAGTGACAATAATAACAATAACAACAAGATTTTTAATCACTAGGTTGTTATTATTGTTTGGTCAGTCCTATATTTTTTGTGATGATTGAAATAAAGCAAAATAACATTGATCATTCATATTTTATTTAAAAAACGTCGTGGAACAAAGGCTATTGAAGTACCTGTAGTTCTTGAACTAATCGTTTTAGACCACAAGTGTGATAGTTTGTTGGAATCGTTTTATCGGGAGAAACATAGAAATGCCAAAATATACAGGTTGTCCTATCAATAATTTTGAATCTGATGTCACGTGACCGAAAACAAAAAGCTCCTTGGGTAACATAATATCAAAAAAAGCTACACCAATTGCTTTAATTTACATATGGTGGATGCGCCTTGCTCATCCCGGAGGTTAATTCTCCATATTTAACCCAACAGAAGTCACTCCTCTCTAATTAACATAGAAGAAGAAACAAACAAAAAATTATAAAACCTCTTTTACAATTAGCTTGGTGCTCAGAAGTCCAACCAGTACAGTTACAGTTTATACCTCACTGCGACTATCAGTGCCCTGAAGTACGGAATATACCATAACCTATATAACGTTGGCATTTTTTTCAACTGAATCAGAACGTATCACATATTTTAGTTAACACTAAAAATACATACTGTTAAATGAATACAGTGTATCATAACAGAAGGTGGCAAATATCATTGTAGCAGTTGAACTATTTCAGTATGTCACTGCTTGTGGATATAGTACTAGTTGAGGAATTTGCAAATTGTTTAAGTATTGCAAATCATCCTGTATAAGGTCCCATTTTCCTTGTAAATCTGGTGGTAGAGGATCATCCCAGGATATTTTCTCCATCCATAGTATTTGAATTAAAAAATTTGATTTGATAGTACATGGACTAAGAAGTCCTAAAGGATCAAAAATCTTGGCGATATGAGATAGCACAGTCCTTTTTGTAGGAATGTCTATTTTACGATAATCTGTTACTTTGTATAGTAGCATATCGGTGTGACAAGACCAAGTCAAACCTAAGGTTTTGGAGTATTAATTTTCGCCAAATTTTAGAATATTAAAATCCAAATCTGACTTATTGAGTCCTTCTAGTATTTTTGGCTCATTTGAAAATCATTTGCGTAATTCAAAACAACCACTTGCAAGGACTTGTTTGATTTCTTTGCATATGTTGGAAACATCCTCCATGGAGTTTCCGCCAGTTAGCAAATCGTCAACATAAAAATTCTCTCGTATTATTTTTGCTATAGTAGGCGATGAAAGTTCACATTCTTGTGCTAATTCAAACAAACATCTGATACTCAAATAAGAAGCTGAAGCTTGACCATAAGTAACAGTATTCATGCAAAATGTTTTTAGCTCACTTGATGGATTTGGTCTCCAGAATATTTTTTGTAAACTTCGTTCGGATGGCTTGATTAGTACCTGACGGTACATTTTTGCAACATCTGAGGATACTACAAATACATATTTCCGAAATCTAAGGATTATAGAGAATAAATCATTCTGTATGATTGGACCAACTAGCTGCAAGTCATTGAGTGATACACCAGAACTGGTAGGAGCAGAAGCATTGAATACTACTCGAAGCTTAGTAGTCAAACTTTCTTCGCGTAGAACACCATTGTGAGGCATGCAATATTCTGATGAAGATATGTTAGAATTTGATTGCGACCCTATGACTTTACTCATATGACCTAAAGATTCATATTCATTCATGAATTCTACATAATATCTTTTCTTCAGAACCTCGTTTTGTTGAAGCCTTTGTTCCATGACGTGAAATTGTTTTTTGCTCGCATTCTTGAATCCCCCAGAACAGTAACAGACTGATTCAGAGGCATAGAAACGATGAATCGACCATCTTTGTCACGTGTCGTTGTTTTCTGATAGTAGTTCTCACAAAATTTATGTATTTCAGAAATTGATTCAACGTCTGAGCATTCCTCAATCTCCCATAATTTTGGAAGTAACTGATGCAGATCATCGGATTTAGTTGCTAAATTACAATTAGTTTCTTTCATGATAGGGATTCCTAAAGGTCCTGAAATAACCCATCCAAATTGAGTTTGATGCAATATTGGCTTATTTTTACCAAGTTTGATATTACCAAAACAAAGAATATTCCAAAATAAATCGGCACCAATATAAAATAAAAAATATCAATTTTTTGTGGCTCATTGAAATGTGGATTAGCAAGAACAATATCTTTGGGAATTTTCAAAGATTTCACATTTATTTCGGTATTAGGTAATGATCCGGTTATTTTGGGAAGAATGAAACATGTGAGCACAGAAGAAAATGAAATATGCTTGGAATGAATTTGAACTTCACATTTTTCATGTATCATGGACATTTTGTTACTTATCCCAAATAAGGTTAAATTAGCATTCATTTATTGCAGACCCAAACGTTCACTCATTTCTAGAGTTATGAATGAAGATTGTGATCCACAATCTAGTAATGCACAAGCTGAATGTTGCACACCTTGTTTGTCCGAAACTGAAATAATCGCAGTTGATAAGAATACATGAGTTGCGAAAGGATGTTGAAAAGCACTTATACAACTTGTTGACTGATCTTGAGATACTTCATGACTGATAGTTGATGTCGATTCATTCTCGTTTGTGGCATGAAGCAGAGTATTATGCCAAGATTTACAGATTTTACAAGGACCAACTTAACATAACTTGATATTGTTTGCATGTCCCTGTCGCAAGCAATTCTGGCATAATTTTTGTTTCTTGCAAAAATCAGACCTATCTCTTATAGATAATTGTAAAAATTCTTTGCATGCGTATATACTGTGCTCCCCTTTACAAAAATTGCATTTATATTTGGTAACTGAATTGGTAGAATGATCTCGACTTTTTATTAAATTGCTTACCTTTTGTGTCATTTAAATGTTTTAATGGAAGAGCAGTTTTCGATATCCCCGGATACTGGCGACTGAATTCCGGCCTATCATACTGTAGACATATATTGATTTATTTTCCCATTGTGAAAAATGCAGTATGAATAAAGACATATATTATTATTATTATTAATTCAATAGTTTCTAGAAAATCAGTACGATATTTCAGAAATCTCTTGAGATTATCCCATGTAGGAAAATTCACTATATTTCTCCCAATCTCGCAATGATTGAGGGTCTAGTTTAGAAGTTATCATGTAAACTAATATGGTATCCCAAGAATTGCTATTTTGTTCTTATTGATCGAGTGACCTCAAATGCTTTGTGTTATCAAGAAGCTTTCGAATTTTTGAAGAAGATTCCTTTTGGATAGAATCAAGAGTGAAAAGGGATCTGACATGGTTGTGAATCAATAGTTTTTTATTATTGTATCTTTCACACAAAGCATTCCATGCCAACTTGTAACTGCTTGATGTGAATTATGTAGACTTGATTACCTGAGCAGCATTACCTTGAAGAGATGCCCTTAAATAGAGGTATTTTTGAATGTCGGTTATGTGTTGATTTCCATGAATGAGTGACTCAAAAGTATCACGGAACTCTAGCCAAGTTTCATAGGAGCCGTCAAATTTAGGTAACTCAATGGTTGGTTGATTGGTTGGTTGGTTGGTTGAAGGCTGACGAGCGAGATACCGGGTTTACCTTGTGGTTTCCCTTAATACTGAGACCAGCTAGGGTCTATTGTATTGTTCTGTCGTCAGGGGTTCCTAGTTAAATAGGCCTGTGTTTTTCAGCAGGTTCAGTAGTCTATTTACTAGGTGTTTCGGATTCATGCCTGTTTCTAGGTTGATCTGTACGAATATTCTGTTGCGCTTGTTGAGCAGCGCGTCGCAGTCGAAGATGATGTGAGAGGCTGTTTTCTCCTCGCCACCACAGAGTCTACAGTCCACGGTTTCTCTATTTATTCCCATGGTGTCTAGGTGTTTTCTAAGGCCGCAGTGTCCGGTTAGTAAGCCGGTGATCGTGCGTATCTTAGATCTGTTGAGATTGAGTGTGTCAGCCGTTAGTGTTTGGCTCAGGTGCCTCACCATTACTGTGCTGTGTCGATGCCCTTCGATTTGGTCCCAATAGGTTTGGTGTTTTGATTTCTTCCACTCATTGATTAGGTTTCCGCATCGGGTTTTGCTAATAAGTGATTCAGATGCTTTCTTTGCAAGTTGGTCTGCTTTTTCATTGCCTTCGATTTCCCTATGCCCGGGCACCCACACAAGTGTAACCTTGTTACGTGTCATTTTCAATTAGTGCAGAAAGCTATGACTGTTTATGATCGCACAACCTACCTTGGGGTCGGAGATTCATGGGAACAGAAATGAGCAAACACTCAGCAAACTATGTGCTTCTCGCTTCCTCCGAACCTTCCTCGCTAGTAGTCATCTATGCCAGAGCGAAACCTATAAGTTACCCTCAAGAATTTCTAGTTCACCCAGTTCCATGAAAATACCTCTCTAACTCTATTCAATCCCATATTTCAGAAAGCAAGTCGATTGTTTATGTTCAAAAGCCATTGTTTACAAAAAGATAACCTGCCTTTTGGCTCAACAGACATATGCCAATGTCAGCTGTGCTGTTTATGACTTTTGGACTTTTGGTGACAAAAAACTACAATTTGATAAGCCGCACATTTTCCGAAAGATAAGTAATTTGTCCACGCGCTTTCGCGGATTTTCCTAGGAAATTTGGTGAAATTCAGTGACTTTGGTAATATTTCTTCAAGGAAGAATCTTTTCAATCACCTTTGTGGATTTGATTGTTACTGAATCTCACCGCAGCTTCGATAAATGTTATAACACTTTGGGGCCACACTTCATCTCAGGTATGTCACAATCTTCTAGCTTATTATAGCGATACGAACATTCGTTTCTCTTGTTTGCCTATTGCTTCTATTATTTTTTCCTGAACTCATGCTACTCGGAAGGACTTATTCTTGATTTTCCCATTTCAGGCCTCCTTTCTTCCGACCTTCTCCTTCTCTCTTATGTGCTCACTCTTCTTCCCACTTCTTGGGTTTCGAGAGACCTAACTAACCATCGACTGGAAGCAGCCCAACTGTAGCTACCGCTTCGATCCACCTACTACCGCAGGACTTCTGCAGGCGCAGCCTGCACCCCAGTTACCTAGCCAAGTGATACTGGATCACCATCACCAGCGGCCTGTCATCTCCCTAACGGAACCCTCCAGGAGTAGTCTGAAGCCCTCTTACATCCTGGGCATCCCCGCCTGCACACCCACCACAGCTAAGTGATAGATTAAGTGTACCTCTGCCTAGTTTAGTGGGCATACTATCCTACAACTGACTATAATTACCTGACTTTCTCCACAAGTGTTCCCTTTCGCTTACCGCAAGGGGCATGATAGGTTTGTTTCTTGCTGGCTTTCTGCTTATTGCTATTCCTTTAATTTTAAGTACCGCAACTGACGGCTATACCTCTTGATTCATACAAGTGCATGCTCGTCCTGTAAACTATTACTTTCTAAATACTGCTTCGGAGAGGTGAACTGTGTTTACTTACAAATCACGGTTAGTACGCTAAAAGCATCTGTGAACCAGGTATACTTATACTCGGGGAATCGTTGAACCCTCCGAACAGAAATTACCATACTGATATTTTAGTTTATCATTTCCTCGGTTGTTTTCATCGTATATGAAGAAACTTAACCAACAAACCTCAATTAAACGACCTTCAACTTGACATTCTTCTTCTTCATCTTCTTCCCAGCCAAAATCCTACCACCAGCAGATTGGCCTAGTCACTGCGCGCCATCGGCCAAGGTGCGGCAATCCACTGGTGCACTAGCCCCCTTTTTAGCAAAACAAAAGCAAACTCACTCTACCCACTCCCATTCGCTGAGGAATAACCGGCGACGTTACGAATGACGTAGCAACCTTGTTGCGTTTCGACAGTTCATTGAGGCTCTGGAGACATTCACAGACTTGCTAAGACAATATCTGTATTGAGTTCAGAGCTTTTATAGCGCTCTGGCTATCAGATAGAATGTAGATGTGTTTTCTTTCATACCCACGGTCTAGATTCATCTGTATGCATGTCCTTATGGCATGTGTCTCTACTTGGAATACTGTGGTGTTGTTACCAAGTGGGACTATTGCGTTCCTTTTTGGCCTCACCCCGTATATTCCTGCTCCTGTTCCTTCATCTGTTTTTGAACCATCTGTGTACCAGATAATGTTTCCAGATGATAGTGATTTTACTCCCGAGTCCCATTCGTTCCACTTGAGCTGCGTTTTGAATGGTTTTTCGTACAGTATTCTGGTAGCATGTAGTCTGAAATCATTTCCAGTTCGGTAATGTTGACTTCATGGATGATTTTGGTGTTCCCAGTTTGTGGTTGGGTTATTCAATTACCTGTTTGTATAAGTCTGTATGCACTCATCCTCGCCTCCCCCATGACTGTAATGTCTAAAGGTGAGAGGTTTAGGATAATTTCCATAGCAGCGGTGGGAGTGCTATTCATACCACTCCTGATGCACAGACAGGCGAGCCTCTGTATTTTACCAAGGTTGGTTTTCGACTGTCTCTGTTTCATTTTGGGCCACCACAAAAGTGAACCATATGTAATTCTGGGTCTTATGATCGCGGTGTAAAGCCAATGCACGACTTTCGGTTTCAGTCCCCTTGTTTTTCCAAAAGCTCTTCTGCACATCAATGGTTGGTAGTTTTACACTTTGAGTAAAATCAGTTTTTACGAATTCTTCACTGGCAGAAGATATTTTAGAATGCATATCATCATCATGTATTGGAAACAGCTTTAGATTTGATGAAAGGAGTTGGTAATGACATTAATTGAGGTTCTCTGGGGTGTTCCAATGATGAAGTTTCAGTACCTTCTTTTGCTTGATATTTGAGACTACCAGCTAAGAAAACCTTAGCACTTGAAATGGTAGTACCAACATTATTTTCGAACATTTCACGTTCACTATATTGTTGATCTAAACCATCATCATCGCAAATAATTTCGATCTCATTTTGAATCTCTATGAACTCGAATATCAAAGGTTCAACTCTATTCAAGCGATGTCTTAACAGAATGAAATTGGCCTCGCTTAGAGGAGATTCGCTCTCTAAAGTCTTCAGAAACTTACTGAAATTTGTAATTGAAGCTTTGATAGTGCCACGTTTTCTATTTAAAGATTTCAAACGATTTTCAGACATTTCAAAAGTATAGTGGAAACAAATCGCAGCGCAAATATATAACTAGTGCAGTGATGAAAGGGTAATTGATTTAAAATAGCTTGAAAATTGATCCTCTACTCACTTTTGTCTTCACGCTAACAACCTACGAACTGGACTATGCTTTTTCAATCCGTCTCGTGTGGACCATGTAAAACCTTGTGCGGACTGTAATGGCTAGTATTTATAGTTCTTAATTGAATTAGAGAATAGAAATTGATTTCTTAAAATGAGTGTGACAATTCTCTATCAAAATTGTTTTTATTGATTCTGTCAACTTGAATTACGTTATACAGAGTACTGGTACATTAAAAGTAAAAAAAATACGTCGATCTTGAACAGATACAGTTTCTCCGAACTTAAAATGCGGGAATACGCAATCGATCAAACAACGGAATCCAATCGATATGTCATATGTAAATATATATTTGTTACTAGGGTTAGGGGCGATGATAGCATTTAAGTCATTCGGAAGAATATAGAAGTTTTTGGACATTTTTCTTCCACGCTAAATATTCAAGAATGATATATATCATTTAAGAAAGTCTAGTTATTAGAGTTGTAACACAAAAAGTCAAGTCACTAGTTCGCCGCCGTGTAGAAACGTGTTCCGATATCCATGTGTGTTCTGGAAAGGTATTTGGTACAGATGAACACGTAGGATTGCCTTCAGAGTTAGTTTTGTCATTTTCGAGTTTTGAATAATCTATTTACAGACTTAATTTCATTGTATTGGTAATTAGAAGGATGTCAGAAAGCCTATTGTAAATGTTAAAGTTTTATTTTCAGTTCTTAGTTCAAGTATTTCAATTGTCTAGTAATTTTTATATATATGTTTATTCTATTTTCACACATGACTTTTCCTAGCCAATAAATTTGAAAACACCCAAATTCAATAGTTTGCTTATAATTTAGTACAATTTGAATCCAGTCAAAACAACCAATATTTTCATAGTCATTGGAAATATTAGGGAACCAGTACATGTGGGTATTCTCACGTATGTGCGCGTATGTGTAAACTTCGAACCAATTCTGGTATCCACCAATAAGACGAAGGAGACAGGGTATTTAGGTGAGTGAAATCATTGTTATGATTGAGATCACATATGAGGGTTTTATAGCTGAATTAACCTCCATAAAAGGGTTATTCTGTGAAGTTGTTTGTTAAATGAGAGTATTTTGGACAGAATAGAACAATACTCATTATTTCACTAGCTTAAAGAATTCACACGCTAACGGCCTACCAGTTCTCTAAATTATATGTATAAATAAATAAAGGGAGGAGTCATTCTAATCTGATATTCAATTGATTAAATGTTCAATCCACCTGATTAAGACTTGCTAGTAGAAAAGTTAGTACAAAAATGGTGTCAGCTAGCGGAGTTAGAAAATAATAGTTTGAATTTGCCAATGATTTCATAAAAGGAAATATACACGTATGAATATAGTTGTCAAATTCAAAGAAAACATGATATAAATAGTAAAACTGAACAGGATTGCGCTTACGAAGAGATTTTCTCAGTACAGTGTGTAGGAAATGACATTCAATTCCGACCGTTAAACGGACAGGTCGTTAATAAAAGTGTTACATCCAAAATTGCCAGGTAAATTAAAGTATGTATGATAAACTTGGGAAAAACAGATAATTTAATGAAATATAGCCATAGATACATGAACTTTCTCGAAAATACGAAACTTAACAATGAAATCGGTAGTGAATTACCGTATTAAATATTCAGAACTTTAAGAGAGTAGATTATAGAAATTTAGAGTAAATTTTGGACATTTTTACTGTACATATAGTCGATTTTGAGAAAACTTCATGGAAAATTTCAAATTTATTTCAATCATCTTTTGCAGTACGTTTTGATTCAAAGCTAACCAAGCTTTCATCTTTAGTATACATTGTGAGTCGATTCCACCATCAATCAATTTTGAAAATACTGAGAGACTGTATTAGTAATTTGAGATATGATTTAATTTTGCTGTGATAACATATAGTTGGAATTTGAAATATTATGCTCTGTTTTGGAAAAAAGGGTTATTTCTATTGGAAAGTTAGTTCATCCGTCATTATCAGAAAAGTACCGTTTTCATAAAAAAAATTAGTGAATTTGTTTATAACAAATACAAAATTAGAATCAGAGTTTTATTTTGAAAAAGAAGGAGCAACTGCGGATCGTAATGACCAGACGATCGAAGAAACGAGTAAGGTGTAGGTAGAAACGAAGGGTGAATTTGGGAAAATCCACACCAGAGTATAAATTATAATTTTATTTCAGGTACAATAAACGCTTTGATCTGTAAACCTCGATTTTGCGAAAACACGACTATTAAAGAAATTGTTTGAATAGTGTCGATATACTATTAGTAGAAATATGATTTTCATTGATCGATTTGGTTTCGTCTTATTTTTCGTTTCATTGTTCAAACTAGACATTAAATTCAATTAATTACAGTATCTGGGGTAACCCCTCCGTAATTAATGCAGGTTATGAGTAGATTTGTGACAGGTGTAAACGACCCTTCTGTAAAGATTATCTCAGGCGCCACACAGCGTTACCTTGTCAGTTTTTAATGGATTAGTAGTTTAGGTTACAAATAGTTTTTTTATGATCTCATGACACCAACAAAATTGTACTTTTGTTTGAGTGGCTTTTGGTCCATGTCATCATAACAGTGCACATCAACAAGTGAAAACCTAGTCTGTCAGTTTTTTTTTCAACACCTGAACTCAGGCAGGGAGGTATGTAAATACCTAGCCATCTCTAAATGCCATTGCCGTGGTGATGGGAGTACGAAAAATATTTCTCTTTTAAACAACGAGAATATCTTGATTATTATTCTAAGACCTTTCTGAGAAATAGAGACTTTTAGGAGAGTTTCACGAAAACTCACAAAGGGTCAGTCTCCATTTAGGAAAAGAAAGCAAGGCTGAAAAAAGTCTACGAGGCAATCAGCTGATGAAAAGACATAAATTGTTGAAGTTCAACGTGTGTTTTTGTCAGGGTTAAGCAGACAGGGTTATTTTATTGTAGAACGAGTGACAAACGTCAAAATTAATAAAAATAATAATATATTTTATTGTTTTAGAGTGAGTACACATACAGAAGTACAGTTTCCAACATAGCTCGAGAACAAAAGGCAGAGTTCGGTCTCATCGGTAAGTTGAATTACCGAGGAAACTCGCTCTTCCACTCAACCTGTAGAGAGAGACGAGAAGTAGTTCAACCTACGAATAAGTAAATATCGTTATTTTGTGTCACATATCAAACTGTCAGAATTTATGCAGAAAATTCAGTGAGATGTTAGGGAAATGGTTAGTAAGAAATGTAGAGTAACGGGATATAGAATGTGTTTACTTAAGACAAAAGTAACGTAAAGGGAAATTCTTGTTTTATAACGCTCTCTTCAGTTCTGTTGCAAAAATGTTTTTCAGATGATAAATAAATGGTTAACACTAGAAGAAAAAAAAATTAATATCGATGTTATATTGACCAGTGAATAAAAGGCTGGAATCAACGAACTGTACAACTTTATTTTCGCTTTAATATAATTACGAAATTCAAGCAATTTTCAATTGAAAAACAGTGACTTTTTCCTCGTTGTTTATAATTCTCTATTGTGTTTTGTCACTATCTAATGTCACGATTGTTCAATCATTTACAGAGTGTTGAAAGGATACATATGCATCGAAAACTAAATTGCAACAATAAAAAACATAAGTATACATTTTATAAAAAAGTTACAATGTAGACTAAAATGAAGAAGCAATAATGTAGACTATCATCAACAAGTAACAATGTATACTATCAAAAACCAAACCTACTAGGAGTCTTTATCACACGACCACTTCTTGTTTTTTGAATTTTTTTATCAATGTCAACCTCAATTTTTTTCTGCGTTAATATCAGTCGCAACCATCTCATCAATTAGAGTACATGATTCATCATTACAATCATGATTTGAAGTATTATTTGATATTTTTTGCTCTGGTTGTGAAAATATTTCTGAAGGAAAAACTCTCTGAACCGGTCTCAATAAAACTCCCGTGCTAGTACGCAATCGAACAAGTCGTACAGTGCCATCTCTACTAGTAATAAGATCCTGAATCCGGGCTGACGGCCAGTCAATCCTCTTTAGATTATCATTTTCCACTAAAACGATCTCACCAACTTTCAATTGTCTAGAAACCTTACCATTTTTTATTTTTCAGTTGCCCCAAATAGTCAATACGGAATCTTTTCCTCAACTCATCGCAAAGCCTTTTCCTATAATTAGCACGTCTAGTCAATTTACCAGCATCAATCGTATCACAATCAGTCACACCTATTTCCCTAATGTCTTGTATGAACATAGCAGGAGTCAAACGGGACAGTTTTTCCAGAGAATCGGAAACAAATGTTATTGGTCTACTATTAATAACTGCTTCGCAATCGCACAACACGGTAAGCATCTCCTCGAAGTTCAGACAATGTTCTACGCAATAAATCTTTCAGAAGTTGAATTAGTCTTTCCCAAAAACCACCCCACCAAGAAGCTGTTGGAGGATTAATTTTCTCTGCCGAGCTAAACCTAGAAATCTGTGTCCAATCCAATTTGTCAAATGCGTTGGAAGCCCCTACAAATTTGGTCCCGTTATCTGAATAAATAACTCTAGGTCGCCCTCTTCTTGCTATGAAACGTCGAAAGGTCAGTAAAAATACTTCTGTGGAAAGTGACGACAATAACTCCAAATGAACTGCTTGATATACTCCACACTTCAGGAAAAGAGGGCCAGCGAGATCTACACCGACAACTCCAAAATCAGCAGCATTTCGAACACGGTCGGAGGGAAGAGCAGAAGGAGTTACCCCTAAAGTTTTACTCGAAAACCTCTTGCAACGAACACATTTAGAAATTGCAGATCTAATAGTCCTACGTCCTCCTATAATCCAGAACTTTTCTCTAATACGACTCAGTAAACATTGAACACCCACATGACATGACAAGCATTTATATGTTCTTCTAGAATTAAACTGTCTACTAAGGGATGCTTTGAAGGAAGTAGTATTGGACAACGAAAGTCAAAACTATCTTTACGGTTGATTAATTTCGTTTTCACTCTGAGAATACCTATATCATCTTTAAATGGAATGAAACTCACGAGTGTACTATTATTTTCAACATCAAGAAAACATTCACACTGAATACATTTCAATACATCTATTTCAGCCTCTGAGATTTCGGAAACAGTCAGAACACCACAAGATTGAGCTCTAGGAGATTTACAGTTTTTAACGAACCTTTTGATCCAACCTATCATTCGGACAACTTTGTGAAACTCTAAAAAATATCTATAATACCAATTTCGATCAACTCCATCACAATTCAGCATACAAGACGTTATGGGTTTTCTCTTTTCTTGAGCTATTGCATCCTCATCAAAACTTGAAATACCAGCAGGCCAACAGTTCGAAGGCGACTTTAACCACTCGGGCCCATCCCACCATCTAGAATCTAATAACTTTTTAGTAAAACAACCTCTAGATGGTAGATCCGCAGAATTCATACACCCTGGAACATATCTCCACTGCTTCCTCAAACTGAGTTCCAGGATTTATTTCACCCTATTTCTAACAAAAACCACCCACTGTTGATCACGAGAAATCCAAGCCAACACAGTCGACGAATCTGTCCAATAAAAATATTCAACATCGGGAAATGTATGTGCCCTGCTTATTGATTTAGCTAAACGAGATCCAACTGTAGCTGCAACTAATTCTAAACGTGGTATTGACATCTTCCTCACTAGTGAAACTCTAGATTTAGCCTGTATTAACTGCACAACTACACCATTTTCAGTTTGTATCCTAAGAAAGCTAACAGCAGCATAAGAAAACTGGCATGAGTCATAAAAAGTATGGATTTGAACTTGATATTGAGAAGTATCTGGGGATCTCGATTTGAGTCAAATAAGACAGGCCTTTTACCCATTTCAAAAAATTAGTTTTCATTGGTCCACTCAATTCGTCATCCCAACTCATATTTTCTCCCCAAGTCAAAGGTCAAAAGTCAGGATAGATATAACATCCGTTCCCTGATTTGGGATAACAATATTTCCTCCCACTTTGAAAACGAAATGCGCTGGTCTCATAGAAATATGTTTATTCCATGTCCAAATGAATCATACGAAAACCTCTGTTGTGCCATATACGAAATAGCCGATAACCTTGGACTATTACATAATCTCTGTTCCAGAGATAAAACATAGGCTGTGTCAAGTCACCGGTCGAACAAGGCACGCGCGTTCAGTATGAAGTATGACGATGAGTCGGACCGATCAGATGATTGAAAATATTGGTCACATACAAACAGTTCTAATTAGGTCGTCAAGTCAACCAAATGACCGCGCTGGTCTAATCATATTGGTCAGACCGGAGACTTGATTCAGCCAATGTCAAAAAACAAACCTTGGTACGATAAAGAGTGTAAGGCAGCAAAATCCGATCTAAAAACCGAACTTAAAATCTGTAAAGCAAATAACTTCTCCCCCATCGCTAAATCTGAATTGTTGAGAGGAAAATCGTTCTACAGAAATATGATAAAACAAAAAAAATACTCTCATGAAGTTTCAGTAACAAACTCCTTGTGCAATGTTCATAATTCCAAAGAATTTTGGAACTCGGTGAAGGCTCTGCGTTCTAATAAACGCGTGTGTGCTTTGGGAACCTCTGAATGGGAAGTTTTTTATGACTCGATTGCTACTCCTAAAATTATCGATAAATCACTATTTTTTGATGCGCAACATCCACTATTGGACTGCTCCATATCAATGGATGAAGTTACGCGTGTCATAAGCGAAAGTGACAACGGCAAATCCCCCGGGGAGAACGGAATAACTTATGAGTTCTTCAAACACCTGCCTGAGAACTGGCTCCTTTACTTATGTTCGCTCTTCAACAGATTCTATGAAACAAGCCATATACCCTCCGCCTGAGGCCAAGTCGTTATGACTATGCTACACAAAAAAGGTACTGTTGGAGATCCTCTGAATTATCGCGGCATTGCACTCGTGAACTCCAGCACAAAGCTTTTCACTTCTATTCTGAAAAACAGGTTATCTAATTGGAGTGACATCAATGAAATCGTACCCGAGTGTCAGGCTGGTTTTCGTAGATCACGTGGTTGCATCGACCACGTCTTCACACTTAACTGCTTAATTCAGTTACAATTGCGTTTGAAGAATCGAGAATTATTTGTGGCATTCATAGATTTTAAAAGAGCCTTCGACTCCGTTGAACATACGCTGCTTTGGCAGAAACTTTTTTCCCTGGGAGTTAGCTCCAATTTCATTCGTGTTATGAAAAATATCTATAATATCGCCACTTTCAAAGTTAAGGTTAACCATCAGCTTACTAAAAAATTCGATGTCTGTTCAGGGGTTCTCCAAGGTGAATCACTCAGTCCGAGTTTGTTCTCCCTCTTCATCGCAGATATAGAAACTTTCTTCCGTGACCGCGGCACAAGGGGAATATATGTAGATGGTCAGACTGATATTGGGCTCTTGCTGTACGCTGACGATCTGATTATATTAAGTGACTCACCTATTGATCTCTCAAGAAAACTAAAAATGTTGGAAGAATATTCCACTCTGAATGCGCTATCTGTCAACACCAACAAATCCAAAATAATGCGGTTTTCAAAAAGTGGATTCAAGAAAGTCTATAATTTTCGTTTTCTCCTCAATGGCTCTGAAATTGAAATTGTGAATAGGTATACATATCTTGGAGTTGAATTCGTTTTCTCTTCCTTATTCAGAGAAATGGCGCAAACATCGGTAGTGAAAACTAAACAGGCATCCGGAACGGTTTTTTCACTTCTTTCTAAGGGCAACGTAAACTCATGGGAAGCTAGGAGCCGTTTGTTTGACTCGATTGTTGTGAACACTCTAACTTCTTGTATGCCAGTATGGGCATTACGCTACACCGATATAGTCGAGAGGGCCCAGGTCGGGTTTCTTCAAAAGGGTCCTTAGGCTTCCTCAGAATTCACTGGATTTCTGTGTACGACTTGAAACAGGCATAATCCACCTATCATTCACAGTCTTCAAAAATTCTTTAACTTGGCTTAGAAAAATTCTATTAATGGCCGATGAAAGATTTCCGAAAAAATGTTTTCGTCGACTATTTTCAATTCCATCTCACGACGTAAGGTGCAACTGGGTGAGTCAGGTGCGTGTGTTTTTTGAGTCAATTAACTGCGTAGATCTATTCAACCAGCTAGACCCGCGACAGCTCAAAAAAAACACGCAACTTCTTTTAGAAAAATGCAAACAATTCTGCTATGAGTCGGACTTGAATAAATACACCACTTCCAGATACCCTCTTTCAAGGGGTATTATAACAAACAGGGCCCAACACACTTCAAATTACCTGGCCTTCAAGTGCTCAATACATACAATTAGAATAATTGCTCAAATGCGACTTTCGTATGCGAAAGAATTTAGAATAACCCATAGAAATATTCACTATCATGTTGATCTAACGGAGTTATGTTCGCTTTGTAACCTTCAATTACCCCAGTCATTGAATACATTTATTTTTCACCTGCCCCATTTTAAAACCTCTAAAACCTGCCTGTGAATTCTTAGAAAATATCACCACACTTACAGATGCTCTCACCAACATCACTCCGACCGAGGCCAAAACTATTTGTCAATTCACCATGGAAGTAATGAGACTGCGATCCTTTATATTAAATGAATAAATTGAACTCTTACTGGCTGTTAGTAGGTAGGTTCTGTAGTTGTCTTATTGACACGATTAATTACTCCACTATCTAGGTTTAGGTTATACTATGTACGCTGGTTACTACTTTTTTTTCTTTTTCTTCTCAGAAGAAGTTTTCTTTTTATATTATGTTTTTTTTTCTATAAGGAATACTGTACTACCAAACTCTTTGTAATACATACTCATTGTAAGGAACAATAAATGAAATGAAATGAAATGAAGTTGAAGAAATAACTTAGGATATAGTGTCACACAACAAAAGAAACCTATCGGATCAAACACCCTATGAGCCATGGACAAGATAGTTCTTTTCGTGACTTTCTCCAATTGAATATTGATCCAGTTTTCTGGATTTATGGAAAAAGTGTATTTTTTTCTTTTCCACACTAAACCCAGAACATTAGACCTTTCATTCATACCATCGGACAAAGAAGAATCACTATACTCCCACCCTCTCAAATTAAATTTACCATCACTCATGATACTTTTTGCTTCTGTTATGAAATTGGAGAGTTAATCTACACTATCCACACTCGTCACACAATTATCCACATAGAAGCTACATTTTAATTGTTCAATGATATCAACGGAATAAGAATGTATACCTTTCACAGAATCATCGAATATTTTCTTTAGATGATACTGTATAACTGCTCCTAGAAGAAAAGGGCTACTAATCACCTCAAAAATACTCTGCAGTGCCTAAATTCCCTAATATTACCATCGGAATCTTTCCACAGAAATCTCAAATAATCACGGTCAGAAACATTCAATCCTATCTGCAGAAAAGCTTTTCTGATGTCAGCTATCACTCCTAACTTTTTCAATCTGAACCGAAATAAAATTGAAGGAATTTGCTCGATGAAATTTGTACCTTTTTCTAAACAAGTATTCAGAGAAGGGGATTGTTTTTTATGCGCAGAAGCATCAAAGAATGGTCTGACTTGAGTTGTACTATTGGGTTTCAACACATGTCTATGAGGTAAATAATGTCCACAGATGACAGATTCATTAGAGGAAACCTCCTCAATTATACCTTCAGCCATCCACTCTCTAAAAACATCATCTTATCTAGAATAACATCCATCTAATGTCAATTTGCGAATTGTAGATTCTAATCTGTGGAGAGCTAAACTATGATTTGTTGGAAGTGGAGGATGACCTTCAATCCATGGAAGATGGACAATGTACCTACCACCTGAATCAGTTGCAACAGTATTCTAAGAATGTTCCAATGCTGCTTGCTGCAATTGTTCCCTGTTTTTCATTTCATATGGATCTTTGATACCTAAAACGTCTAGTTCCCATAAGTCTTTTATCTTGAAATCATTCACGAACATCGAAGTTACCACCATAGCAGTATTATTATCACCATGATTGATTACACTATACCTACCCATTAAAGTCCAACCTAAATGAGTTTCAACCGCTGTTAGCCCAGAAGGTAATTGAACAACTTTCCCTGTCAACAATTTACCAGCAATATCAGCCCCAATTAAAATCTCAATTTCGAGTGGTTCATGGTCGGTAAGTGTGATACCATGGTTTACTAAAACCTTTTCATATAAATGTTTACTCACCGCCCTGATATCCCCACAAATATTTGGCTGATCTAAAGTAAGAAAATTGCAATAATAGTTTTTATTCAGATCACATATATGCATTTTGTACGACTTATGAGAACTTTCAGCAGTATTCTTCCCACCAAGTAGGGAATGGATTATTTTTTCTTCCCCTAAAACTGGAAGACCCAACTCATTTGCGGTACTAGATAAAGGATATGATCGTTAATTGATTCAGCCTCTAATCAATTAAAACCCTTACTTGACGTTCAGTGCCATTTATTCCTCTCAAAATGACGACAAGCGTAAAACGATTGAGACTGGTCAGAGAATTTTTTTTAGAAACTTCGATCTGTTTACTAGATTGAGGTTTTCCAGAAGTGACATTCAATTTGTCACTGACGTTCACAAACGGACACATCACCAAATAATGTCTTTTTTTACATTTCTCGCATTTAACATATTTTCTACATTTTTTGGTGAAATGGCCAAATCGGAGACAGAAGAAGCAACATTTATTATAAAAAATGCGCTGTTGTTTGTAAGCAAGAAACATATTTTGTGAATTCAAACACTCAAAACTTTTATGGTTCGTACCATTACAGAAAATGCAAAAGGATACATTGTTATAAAGAGAAACATTCCCAATTGAAAATTGAATCAATACATGACTCCTCTGGAAATGGAAAAAACCCTACGATAAAATTGAAGTTACTTTTTTGTAATATCTAACAGAAAACAACTACTTCCCCGGCAAAAGCCACGCTGGACAATGATAGATATTGAGAAAGACCCTATATAACTTGAGAGAAAAAATCTGAAAGTGAAAATTTGCATTTTCATTCAGATAGTTGATTATTTATTAAATGTCCAGTTTCCATTGGAGATTCTTATCTATGAATGAGATAAGGGAGAATGTTATTCAGAAGTATCACAGAAAATCGCTCATTTTATTGAAGCGTGGATTGCATCACTTTCGCTAGGCCTCCAATACATTTTGGACGACAAAAATCTATTTCACTCTCCTAAGATCAACAGGGAGGTCGGAAGAATTGGAAACATACTCTTCAGAAGCAATTTCACACTGTAATGAGGAATTGTTGGACTATTTCTTGTGCGGTGAAACTTTGAAAATATTTTTCTGACATAAAACCTGTCATGAGTATGGCATGTTGATTTCATTGAAAATATGAACAGGATGTTCATAAAGTCAGTTGTGGAATCAGCTGCGACTGAAAGTTGGAATTTAGTCGCTGTTTTCCATCGACTAAACAGCGACTAAATTCCAACTTTCAGTCGCAGATGATTCCACAACTGACTTTATGAACATGCTGTTCATATTTTCAATGAAATCAACGATACATTGTTACTTGTTGTTAAAAGTTCAGACGCAGTGCAAGTATTCCTTTTCTTGTCCGTAATTCGTTTTCTGTTTTCTGCTGTCGACATAGAACCAATGCCAGTCATCGCCATAGATACTTTTTCTTCATTTTCAACTTCGGCTCTTATGAAACACATCAAATTCTCCAGTTTATCTCTCGCATTCTCCTTAGTCGAATCTGTAGATAGCGTTCTCTGCCAAACTCGCAATAGTTCTTCCGAAAGACGTGATTCTACCAATGGAAACAGCATGGAAGAACATTTATCTGAAGTCACACCTAGTGACTCCAGAGCCCTCAACTGACATTGTAACTAGTGACTCCGGAGCCCTCAACTTACATTCTAATTTGTCGTATAATGAAGACAAGGAAATAGTAGTGGATGTTACTAATCCTAACAACTCCCTCACGTACAACTCTATGAGCATCTCTTTACGTCTAAAACGAGTTTTTTATGCATCGATAGCTTCAGGATAGTTTTCCAATGTTGGGGGAAAGCTTTCTACAACACTTCTAGCTCTAGATCCAGGTAAGTCGACTGAATGAGGTACTGACACTTCTCTTCGTTATCTTTCTAGGGATCTTCATCCAGCTTTTTGAATAATCCCCAAAAATGAAGCCAATTTCGAAGGTCACCTCCAAATTTCTTCAGCTTAATACGTGGCAACTTAAACTTTCGAACAAGAGAAGGAGCTCTGGGAGCACTACCAACTGAGCAAGCGTCTTCAACTGGTCCCATGAAAATAGATGCGAGCTTCTCTTTCATGACGTTGAACTTAATCGAATACTCATCAGCACTTTCACAATCAGCTTGTAACTCAGCTTTACTAGCTGTGCCTTCTAACATGAAGTTGAATACCTACTTCCTTGTTCAACGAAACTATGTCATCATGTTACTTTTCCAAAATACGAAAAGCTGCTTTCAACTCTACAGTATCACTTTTTCCACCACTTAGCATATCAATGATACTATTATACTGCTTCGTGAAAGATCCTTGATGGACAGTTCTTGCTTTCTTTGCCTTGTCCATACTTATTAACACTGGTACCAAATAATGAGTCCTGTCACGGTCGCCAAATGTTATATTGACCAGTGAATAAAAGGCTGGAATCAACGAACTGTACAACTTTATTTTTGCTTTAATATAATTACGAAATTCAAGCAATTTCCAATTGAAAAACAGTGACTTTTTCCTCGTTGTTTATAATTCACTATTGTGTTTTGTCACTATCTAATGTCACGATTGTTCAATCATTTACAGAGTGTTGAAAGGATACATATACATAATGAATCATATCGGAACAATCGATGTATTTTCTTTTCAGGTAATTACAGCAATAAGTGAATCTAACGTAATTTGGGAATTATTTTTAATGAAAGTGTGTTTTTTTATTTTGGGTTTAAACCTCTGCCTTCTGTATAAGTTTATTATGGGTATCAATATTGAATATTATCGATTAGTGCTAACGAGATTATGCGTTCTAAAGGGTAGTCAAGAGGAAATGAAGAGTTACAGTGAAATTTAGTGACAGAGATAGGTGTATGTGGTGAAATACGTGGAAAAAGTGTTGTCGATAAAAATTGCATGGTGTATTCAAGTGTGGTAAAGGTACGTATAGTGAATTAAAATGGTAAGGAGAAAACGTACCGAAGCACACAAGAGAAAGGAGTAACAGTATTGGCAGGGATGTCAGTACTCAATATAAACTCTCTGGTTATGTCGACGATTTTCTAATACCGAGTAGACGGACTATAAACAACAATAGAACGGTAGTGAGGGATATGCTGATTGACGTGGAAACACATCAACTGTATGACAATGTGGTTTTGGGGTTTACTGAAGTAAACATCAATTCGAGAAATCTAACGTTAGTAATTGGTTTTGTGTAGTAGAATTTGCACCACTTGAGCAAATGGGGGCCAAGAAAAAACAGAAAGATAAACTGGTCCATCGAGTGGGGACCAAGAAACAAATAAAGAGATAAACTGGTGCTGCAAATTCTCCCACATTGCCTTCAGGTCTGGTCTGTGAAACTAGTGGAAATGTACGCATAAACTTCAATTTGCCTATCCGTACAAGCGAAACGCCTGTCGTTTCCTGTAAGACAACAGCCCAAGAGAACGATTAACAACATATCTTGTCAGTCGCGTCGCAACTGAATATTAAATTTTTTTGTTCAAGAAACATGCACAGATTACAACCTTTGGAAACACGACAGCATTATGAGGTCCCGACATATACAAGTTTGGAAGGAAAACGAAGTCAATCAACAACACAGAAGAGAAAGTGAAGAAAGAGGATCCTTCTAGATGGTTCGAAACATCTACAGGGAGGAGATATAGTCAAGTGTACAGGGTTCAATCAGAGTGAAAGTCCGAAGAATTCTGAGCTTCTTAGGAACGGAACTCTGATGTTCCCTTTTGTTACTTTGTGATAACAAAATAAAGACGAGTATAAGTATTGACAGTAGTATTTTTTACCAATAAAATCAAATGGGGATAAGGGGAACCATGTGACAAAACGAATAGCATCGCGGTTGCAACTCGAAGCAAGCAGCATCGAATTCGGGAACCGAGTAGGGGCAGACAGGACGCATCATCACGAGTAAGGGAACATAAATATTCTGTTTTGGGATGGGAGCGCAACTTCATTTGATTTTAGGGAAACACGAGAGCAGGTGGTAGGGGGAAATTGATGAGTCTGTTTCAGCATTAAACATCAGAAACGAGTAGACCAATGAAGAAACAGACGTAGAAATAAAGGGACCCGGAGAGACGCAAGAGCTGCTGGGTCCGAAACAAAGATCAAGGAAGGATCCAGGTCACTGCGTACACCCTGAATACGGGAGGTATGGAGAAGGTTCCGACACGAGGTCCACTTCGAAGGAAACTGTATACCGCCAGTATACTTGAGAACCAAACATCAGGACCAAGGAGACCAGGGAAGAAGCACACAGGAACATCTACAGAAGCGACAACCAGATGAACTAGGCAACGCCGAGTTCACCAGTGGGAGCATCTGCAGGACGGATAATGAAGCTAATGTTTTCAGACAACAGGATAGGATGGACAAGGAAGCTACTGCTTCCAGACAGCAGGACGAGGACATTTCCGAAACAAGGAGGACTACCCTGCCGCAGGGGGCAATAGCCACCGAACTATGGGAGGAATCGACCCGGATTTATTTCCGAGTTGAAAAAAATCTCACATCTCAAAGGGGAAGGAATTGTAGCAGTTGAACTCTTTCCGTACGTCACTGCTTGTGGATGTCGTTCAAAAAGATCACATTGAAAAACTCACCCATCAATTCAACGCATTTTTTTGAAAGAAAGAAACCAACTTCAGACAATTGATAAGGACTGTTGACTGACAAACCGGTTTTGCTTGTACGTTAAATTTGTCAGAGTTATGATACAAATCTTTTGTTAGTCATTAATGAATGATAAGGACTGTTGACTGACAAACCGGTTTTGCTTGTACGTTAAATTTGTCAGAGTTATGATAAAAACCTTTTGTTAGTCATTAATGAATAATAAGGACTGTTGACTGACAAACCGGTTTTGCTTGTACGTTAAATTTGTCAGAGTTATGATAAAAATCTTTTGTTATAGTCATTAATGAATGGGTGTGATATATGGATTCTTGTGCTGACTTTGAGAGAGTGAACATCATAGGTGAACTCACGATAATCATCACAGCGAGAAAAAATAGGTGTGCAAAAATTTACTAACATCTTTATCTGTATACTTTGCTATTCATCTTCTATATAACAAGTAAAAACATCCAACTTATTACGAAAAAATAAATAAAGGGTTTTCTTAGATTTTGGTAACATGAGTGACGAATCGGGGGGTGGAGGCCCCCCATCAAAAAAATACCTTTAAAATGAATCCGATGGTAGGGACAGCGCGGATGTCGAAGTAGAGGGCATATTTTCTGATCATTCAAGATATTTTTCATCAAATATGGATAGTGTTGATAATGTCGATTCTGAAACAAATCAGTCAAGGTCAAATTCTGGGGCAAAAAACGGAGAACAAGCCATACAAAAAACAAAGTTGTACTATAAAGAAGGTTCGGTAGGACCATTTAAAGTTATCATTGGCAACTGAAAAATCTGGCAATATAGGCAGACTTAATCATTTAAAGATAGCCAAGGAAGTTTTTGATTTACAATTAGAAAATATTATTAGAATAAAACAAAAAGGATTTAATAAGATAGGTGTGGAGTTCAGTAATAGAACTAAAGCAAATAATTTGGTTAATAATACAGAATTGTTAGACAAAGGGTATAATATATTTATTTCGTACAACAATGTCACTTGTAAAGGGCTAATAAGAGGGGTTAATACAGTTTTCAATGAGATTGAAATAAAAAATATGATAAAAAGTCCATTTAACTTAATAGAAAAAAGGCAAAGGGTTTTAGTAGATGGTGAAACACAATATAAACCAACAGCAACAGTTTTAATAACTTTTGAGGGAATTATACTCCCCAGAAGAGTGGATATTTGTCACATGACATACGTAATCATTCCATATATACCTCCTGTTACACAATGCTATAAATGTCTTGTATTCGGCCATACAAAAAATCAGTGTAGGGGTGAACGTAAGTGCTTTAACTGTACGGAGGAACAATACAATACAATACATGCAATAAGGTTAAATGTCTGTATTGCAATAATGAACAACATAAATCTAACAACAGAGAGTGTCTGAATATGATAGGCAAAAGAAAATCAGGGAAAAATGTCTTTTGAAAATATCTCATATTACGATGCAGCACAGTTGTTTCCAAAAAATTATTCATTACAACGGAATTCTAGAGACTTTCCAAATTTACCCAGAGCTGGAAATATAAATAATATAAATACAATCACAGTAAGACAACGATAAGAAGTAGTTAATGAAAACTTACATTTAAAACGAGCATATGCACAAACAACTAAAGCAAATATTGAGAGAGCAACAACTGATAATCGAAAAAGAGAAATACATAATGCGGAACATCAGAGTTTATTATTGTATCCAAATGGCAGAACCCCACAACCAAATAAAAGGGTGATGTTTCAATTTAACACACAACAAAAACACGAATTTACTCAACTTAATCAACAAACTACTCAGTCAAAAAGTCATACTTCTGTAGGAATTTTAGAAATGGAAGTCCAACAAGTGCCACAGCTGGTATTAATGAAGAAAAAAATCAGGAAGAGTCCATATTTAATAAATTTTATAACCTCTTTAATGAAATGTCAAATTAAAATAAAGAAAAAATCATAGGTTTGCTTAGTACATATAAAGAAAATAATACAAATACAGATTTAGATTCACCAGTAGAAGAATGGTAGAACAAGCTAGACGCATAATGACCAGGACAAGTTTAAGTATAATGTAATGGAATATCATGAGCATAACAGCAAATCAGCATAATTTGATTAAAATTCTAGGAGAAAATAATCCAGACATTATCCTGCTTAATGAAACATGGCTAAGACCTCCTGCTTAATGAAACATGGCTAAGACCTGAACGTAGTTTTAAAATTAAAGAATATAATGTAATAAGACTTGATAGAAACGACGGATATGGGGAAATAGCCACAATCATCAGGAAGGAAATAAAATACGATCAAGTTGTGTTGGATAATTTATTGCATTATGATCACTGCCAATCCGTTATCATCAAGGTCAGTGATATCCATATAGTTAATATACAGGGTGTTAATTAAGTACGTTGACAAACTTCGGGAGGTGATTCTTTGAAGGTTTTCAGGACGAAAAGTTCATATAAACATATGTCCCAAACGGCTTGCTTTTCGAGATACAGGGCGATAAAAATACATTTTTTTCAAGATTTTTTAGAGTTAACTTCGACATTTTCGACAATAATCAGTTCAAATTAGGCAAGTACAATCCATTCAATAGGGCGCACGATACAAAATAATGCATTTCTTAAATAATTCACAGGGTCCTCCTTTTTTCAGAGTCAAGCTTTGTTCAACCCTTCAGAATTTTTTTTCCGCCGCCACTGACATATTATGAGAAAGGAATAATCAATGTTGTTTCATTTAACATCTTTTTGATATCTTGCATTTTTTCATTTACTTGTACGGTTCAGGGGCTATAATGAAAATATTAATTTAAACATTTTCCAGTGTGGCATAACATTAGAAAATTTTAAAATTAAACATTTTCAATTATTGTAAATTGATGGAAATATTTTTTCAGAATTAGAAAAATCTACGATGAATAAAAATTATACAATAAAAAATATAAAGACAAGCTTTTATACAAATGCACTGAAAATGAAAAAATAATTTGTTTCATTTTTTGTAGGTTATTCTGTGAGTATCAAAATCTTTCTGTACAAGATTACCTAGATCAAACAATGAAATGAATTATTTTTTCCTTTTCAGTGTATTGTATAAAAACTTTAAAATGTTTTCTTTTTATAATTTTCATTTTTAACATTTTAGTTTATTTTTTATGTGAAACTGAAAATCTCCAACCCAAAAACCATCACATACCAATTTTGAACAGAATCGGATCATAATCACAAAACTCGTCCGCCATATTGGAGCCGCCATTTTGTTTTTTAACAAACATTTTTTTAATGCATTGTCACCGGAATTACGGAAACCTGCCAAATTTCAAATTAATCGGAGTATTAGAAGTGGGTCAAATTCAACTTTTATTAAATTGTTTGTTAGTTAGTTACAAGTGAAGCTAAATAAAAGCTTGTTATTGTAAAGATGTGATTTCTTTTTGTGATATCTAACAGAAAACTACTATCTCCCCGTCACTGCGGTACGCTGGATATTAAACTAGATCTGACAGATATTGGGAAAACCTTAACTTTCAACCTGAAGATTCTGATGGTAAAAATGTGCATTTTCATTGAGATATTTGATTAAAAATGTTTTTACCCATCAGTCTTGATAGAGAACTCATACAAATTTTTTGTTATTTTAAAAAGAGATATTTTTTAGTTTTCAACATAAAAAACTTCCGAAAGGTAATCCTGTAATGGAAGATAGTTAATAGGGTTTATCTAATAGTCGCAGATCATTACACATTTGATTTTCATTTATGAATCTCTGGTCATCACTCCGAAAAACTAAATAAAACAAATTTTTGTTTCCGTACGGAGTACATTATTTTATCAGAAATTTCGGTTTGTTTTTTCTTCTGCTGTAACGCAGAAATTTTGTAATCAATTTGAATTCATAAAAAAAGCAAAGTGGGCTTTGATATTAATTCATTTATTTAAATATCAACAACTTGACAGTTATCGAAAGTTGAGAAACTGTCTCATTGTTAATTCTTCATTAGTGCAAGCTATAAAGCAGATTCATTCAATATTCCTTTGGATAAAATGGTTGAATATACAAATTCAGAAATGGCAGACATGCACTTAATGTATGGAATGGCTGATGGTAACGCTCGTGCCGCCAGACGAATGTATCTAGAAAGATTTCCACAACGTCATATTCCCAGCACACAAATGTTCATCAATATTCACTCCCGTCTTCGTGAAACGGGTACTTTCAAAAGGTCTGCTATTCTCATAGGAAGACCCAGGAGAGTTAGAACAGTTCAGATAGAAGAAGCTGTTACTTAACGAAATTGAGCAGCATCCAGACACCAGTACAAGACAAATTGCGGCACAGTTTAACGTAACCCATGTATTGGTATGGCAAATTTTAAAAGAGCAACAACTTTATCCCTATCACATACAGCGTGTTCAAGCTTTTCTGCCAAGGGATTTTTGGGTTGGAATTGTAGGGAATTTCCTTATAGGGCCACATTTTCTGCCTCATAGACTCAATGGTGACCATTATCGACATTTTCTTGAATTCATCTTACCTGGACTCCTAGAAGAGATCCCACTGAGGGAAAGAATTGGAATTTGGTTTATGCATGATGGTGCTTCAGTACACTTCAGATTGGTTGCACGCCAATATTTAGATGAGAATTATTCTGATCGCTGGATTGGGCGTGGTGGGCCACAACTTTGGCCACCAAGGTCACCCGATATGAATCCACTTGATTTTTTCCTCTGGGGGCACCTTAAATCATTAGTGTACCGAACTCCAGTTCAAAGTGAAGAAGACCTGAGGAATCGCATACAGGAGTCATGCGGAATTATAAGAAACACTCCTGGTATTTTTGAGCGTGTCCGCCAGTCTATGGTTAGGCGCATAAACGCATGCATTGAAGTTGGCGGTGGCCATTTCCAGCAGCTGCTCTGACATATCAATTTCAATAATGGTCCTTTTCTGAACTTAATTTTATTCCTAGGGAATTTATGTTACTTTGCTCTAGTATTTGATAATAAAGTTATTCACTATTGAAAATGTCCAAAATTATTTTGCCATAATTAACTTTGTGCAATACATATTCAACCTGAGTTATGGTAAAAAATGTATGGGAGCTCCATAACATTACATTTTCTTTACACGAGCAGAAAATAGCTATTTGTGTAATGAGAACAAAATGACGTATTGCGTCACGCGCTAATCTTAGGAGAGTGGCAATGACACTTCGAGAAATTAATTATTTTATATCATGCGCACTATTGAATGGATTGTACTTGTCCAATTTGAACTAATTTGGATCGATTATTGTCGAAAATTTCGAAGTAAACTCCAAAAACTCCTAAAAAATGTATTTTGATCACCCTGTACTTCGAAAACCAAGCCGCTTGGGACATGTTTATATGAACTTTTCATCTTGAAACCTTTCAAAGAATCACCCTTCAAGTTTGTTAGACTATTTGCTTCTCAAATTTCTTTATGTTATGCGTTACTGGAAAATGTTTGCGTTAATATTTTCATTGAACCGTACAAGTAAATGAAAAACATCAAGAGAGCAAAAAGATGTTAAATGAAACAACATTCATTATTCCTTTCTCATAATATGTCAGTGGCGGCGGAAAAAAAAATTCTGAAGGGTTGAACAAAGCTTGACTCTGAAAAAAGGAGGACCCTGTGAATTATTTGAGAAATGCATTATTTTGTATCGTGCGTACTATTGAATGGATTGTACTTGCCTAATTTGAACTGATTATTGTAGAAAATGTCGAAGTTAACTTTAAAAATCTTGAAAAAAATGTATTTTTATCACCCTGTATCTCGAAAACCAAGCCGTTTGGGACATATGTTTATATGAACATTTCGTCCTGAAAACCTTCAAAGAATCACCTCCCGAAGTTTGTCAACGTACTTAATTAACACCCTGTATATAATCCGCCCAATAATAAATTATAACACATTTTTGGAAAGAATTGTAAACCAGATAGAAGGTAAAATAATTATCATGAGAGATATGAATGCACATCATATTATGTGGGGAAGCTCAAAATCAAATGATAGTGGTGAAATTCTTAAGTCTTAAGATGATAAAAATTTTATTTTACTGAATGATGGATCATCAAGGATTAATAATCCTAATGACAATCCAAGTCCATTAGATATGACTATAGTCACAGATACACTGGTACCTAACTGTACATGGCAGGTTCTAGAAGATTGTGGAAACAGTGATCATTTTCCCACCATATGCATATATAATGATGACAGTTTTGTGATAGAATCCAAATAATTTATCACGGAACGAATTTTCCTACAAGCAAATTGGGACAAGTATGCAGATATTTTACATAAAAAAAAAAGATATAGTAATACTATTGAAACATATCTGACGAGGACAATGAACGAAGCAGCGGACGCTTCGATACCTAAAAGGAAAAATAATAAATTAAAGAAACCTAAGTGCCCTTGGTGAGATACTGAGTGTAATCAACAAATTTTAGAGAGGAAAAGAAGCATAAATGAGTTTAAAATAAACCAACAATTGAAAATTACATGGAAGCAAAAAAAAATCATAGCAAAAACACGCAGGTTTCTTTAAAAAAAGATAGGTTTCAAAGTATTTTGTTCAACATTAAACCGGGAAATGAATCCGTCATATGTATGGGGAGTAATGAAAAAGTTTGCAAATAATAATAAGACAAATAGGGAAAATAGAGGACCAGAAAGTCATATCGCAACGGCAATGGTTGAAAAATTGGCAATCTGTGACATTGACCCACGATTTATAATATCATCTGACGGGAATTTATCTCCACTTTTTACCATCACTGAACTAAATCTCAGTTTAGAGGTTAAAAAAATCACTTCACCAGGACAAGATACCATTCCATATAGTATGTTTTTATATTTACCTAACAATGTGAAGCATATTTTACTGAAGATATATAATAGAATCCTAAGGGGGGAAGAATTCCCAAATACATGGAAAGAATATTTAATTATAGGCATATTAAAAAATAATAAAGATTGTAATGACCCAGATAATTTTCGACCTATAGCAATGGCATCCTGTGGTTTGAAAATAATGGAAAAAATTATAAAATATAGGATAGAATGGTTTGTAGAACATAATAAGATATTATACGAATACCAAATCGGTTTTCGAAAGGGTATGGTTACAACAGATAGTGTTGCATACATAGTAACATACATACAAATAGCATTTGGACTGAATCAAACAGCCATAGCAGTTTTCATTGATATCAAAGGGGCATATGACAATGTAAACATATACATATTATATAATTATCTAATCAAATATGGAATCACAAAGGATGTAGCAAATATTATATTTAAAATAATGAATAATAGATAAATATATGTTAGGGACAATAACGGAGACATGCATGTACCGGGAACATCAACAAAAGGACTGACCCAGGGCTCACCGCTGAGCCCAGTACTTTTTAATTTATATATTAAATCACTATTTGATGCCATTCCTGAACATAGTAAGCTCATAGCTTATGCAGATGATTTAGTGGTTATTTCTCAAGGATACAGCATAGAGGATAGTGAAAATAAAATAAATACAACACTAACAATTGTAGATCAATGGATGACCAAACATGAAAATTGCCATACCAAAATGTAATACAATATAGTTTCGACAAACAAAGAATAGTAAATATACTCCAAATATTACTATGGGTCTAGGTAGGATTATTGATACCAATGAAACCAAATATTTAGGTATTGTGCTGACTTACAATCTAAAGTGGGTTAAAAATATAGATAATAGTATAACTAAGGCCAGTAGAGGGAATGATATAATTAAAAGCTTTTGTAGGATATGGTGGGGGGCAGACCCTAAGACAATGCTTATGGCATTTAATGGCCTTGTTAAATCACACCTAGATTGGGGATCAATATTTTACAAACCATGCTCGAAAAAGGCGCTAGATAAACTTAATAAAATATACAACCAAAGTATGAGACTAATAACGGGTAGTATGAAATCTACCCCAATATATGCAATCTTAGCTGAGACATAGGAAATTATTCAGCAGACAGTGGTTAGCAAATAAATTCATAATCAAGAAAATTGATCATACACCACCATTGATTTTCAATTGCGAAACCCTCAATGAAATCTGTAAACAAAAATATGGATACTAGAAAGATCGAAGTACGCTCTATCTGATTGATGCATTCAAGAATATAAAAGCATATAAACCTATTATATATATTAGTGAGATATTACCATGCTTCAGTTTTGATTACGAAATTTACATACATGAAATTGAATTAATTAATTTGAATTTACACAAAAACGATATAACAAATAAAAATAAAATGAAGCATTTTGTTGATACCAATAAAGAATAGAATTTTATATACATAGATGCGTCCAAAACAAAAAATAGAGTAGGATTTGGAGTAGCAATACCACATATTGACTACAAATTCTCATCAAGACTTAATGATCCTATCAATATATGTGATGCAGAGCTTATAGCTATTCACTGGGGAATGAAATCATGTCTGGAAAAAAACTTGACAAAAAACATAATAATGTCTGATTCGCAAAGTGCATTAACTAAAATCACTAGTAATTCAATAACAGCAAAAGAGGATTATTTTACATTACCTATAAAACAGATGGCTTATCTAGCATCTTTAATCGAGATAGAGTTCGAACTAGCTTGGACACCAGGACACGAGGACATTGATGGTAACGAATTGGCGGATCAACTGGCCAAGGTCGGTGCGTCACTTAATATACCCATGAACATTAAAATCGATAAAAATACTGTTTTACCAGTTATTAAAGAGGAGATAAAATCAAAATTTTCAGTGCAATGGATATTACAAAATACATTCGGAATACCCTCTAGATCTTTGGTATACTAAACACACATATATTGATAGAAGACATATAACCACAATAATAAGATTGAAAACAGGACATTGTATGACTAAGGAACACCTATTTCGAATAGGAGTTAGCTATGATCCTTTTTGTGACTGTTGCATGATCGAATCCATTTATCATATATTCTTAGAGTGTCCTATCAATACTATACCTGGCGTTGACTTGTATCATCGATTCGTTGAAAAGGGGGTACCAGCCCCTCTCAATGTGGAGGAAGTATTAAAATATTTAAACATAGGAATAGTAAGAGAAATTATGAAATTTATTAATACAAATAAAATAAATATATAAATACCTACCAATTATTCATTTAAAAGTATAGACACATAGAGCAACGATATGTTAATGAAATCTACTACTATCATTCTCATCACCTCATTTATATTTTCCTTTGATCATTTAGTCATCCTAATTTCATTTTCAAATCAAAGAAACCCTTGTATGTACTATATGTCCAACCTATTAACCACCTTTTAGCACAACGGAAACAAACGATACATGGTGAAATTGAAGAAAACTGCGTATATAAGAGACAAATAGCACAAGAACTCAAGAACATTCAAATATATGGCAATAAGAAGACACGATAAACTGGGTTGCAATATGATCTAGAGATCAGCCAACGTTGCAATCCCCGGAAATAACTGGCCAAATGCGCCGAACAGGAAGCAAGGGCCATAACATAGAGAGAGAGAGAGAGAGAGCGCGCGCGAGAGAGAGAGAAAGAGAGATAATTGATAACAAATGTACATTGAATAAATGATGATTGATCTACTTAGTAGAAATAATTAGTAACATTTATTTATTCCAAACCACTATTTAAAAACGTTTAAATAAAACTCAAATAAAAAACTGGACATCTCATTCACGATAGAGTTCCGGCCATTCTGCTGATGTGAATGCGGCATCTTGTCGGCGGGTAAAGTGGACACTTTTAAATTCTGAGGACTGACTTTTTGGAAGTTAGGAGAAGATTCCTGCTCGTAAAAAATTATGTATGGATTCATTTTGAAAAGAGTTCGGTGAGAGACTGGACGTACCGTACTATCACCGAAATGATAGAAACTACCAGTAGGTGTCCGAGCTAAGGTGATGTTTACTTATTGATAAAATTCGTCATACAAACAAAATAGTGCAGCAATAATGAATAACACGGAGAGGTACAAAAAGTGGCTTGTTTCAGCGGGATAGAAGGGAAGGCAATAAAATTGTTGGATAATCTAAAGGGTATTTGTGTGTGATTTGTGTATTTATTCATATTTTTGGATCTATTTATTACTTATAGCTGCATTGTGATTAAATGTTGTCATAATTATTATTATAGACTTACGTATTGTTTGAGTAAAGACGGTCAGTTATACGAATAGGAAAGTATCTGCCACCTGTGATCAAATCTGAAAGACTGAACAAGCAAAGCAATTACAATGAGTGGTGTGATGAAAGAGGCCAATTCTCTGATAGAAGATATTCTTGGAGATGTGAAAAAGAGCTTGGCAGCAACACAGATAGTTTTGGGAACGTGTTCAGAATGGGCGACTGGATTTTTAGCCATGAGAGTGGGGAAATCTGCTGATATTGCAATGGGAGGAGGTATCCTTCTACTTCAAATAGCCAACCAAAAGGCAAATTTGAAAATAAACTGGGTTAAAGTTGATAGAGAACTGAATAAAGTCACAGATGAGGTCCAGAGTATCGCGTGTCCACGATACTTTTGCAATGTAGCATTTTATATCGACAATAAATACTCAACTGATTTGTCGTAAGAATATTCGACAGTTTCATTTTGCTTTTAATGTGAAAATATTATTGTATGGTTCGAAATGAACTTTGAGAATAATTGGTCGTGAGTTTTTTGAAAACAATCAACTATTTGCTTACAAATTGTCGACTGATACTTTTTGGCAATAAAGCGTTTATATATGGCCAAGTTTAATAAGATAATCATTCGACTTTTTTTTAAATGAGAAAAATTTGCCGGGCCCTCTTTATCTCAAGATTTGATGAAATTAGTTGGTCATTTGAATTAAAGTTTGAAAATTATTGAAAATATTTAATTTTGTTTAAAGTATAGATATCAAGGATAAACCTGTAGAGGAATAAAAATAATAAGAACAGTAGAACTAAGAATAAACCTCTGGTATCTTCCGTAATTATTGACTTATATCCATGCAGTTTTCAGGACCGATAGATACACTACAAATGAACTACTTGAACAAAAAGGGTCATCCTACGTGATATACACCAAGCCAGCAGCGATGGAACCATCCATTTTTCCGGAAAGTTGTATTCGGGTGCAAATTGGCCTGAAATTCCCTCGGATTCGTGTTCAGGATCCCCAAATTACTACTAATACACCTGTCTCCTGGAACATTTTTAGTACTGAAAAACTTGTTCAACTTCTCTTGCAAACGCCCTCGTATCTTCCGTAATCTTCAACGTAAGACCATGAAACTTCCAGGAACGATACATACACTAAAAATGAACTCACTGCCCAAATGGATTTATCCTACGTGGTATAAACTGCACACCAGCAGCGATGGAAAAATGGGTGGTTCCATCCATTGCAGCGAGTTCATTTTTAGTGTATCTATCGATACTGAATTTCATGGTTCTACGTCGAAAATTACGGAAGATACGGGGGCGTTTCCATGAGAAGTGGAACAAATTAGAATTTTTCAGGACTGAAAATGTTTAAGGAGGCAGGTGTATTAGTAGTATTTCGGGGATCCTGAACACAAATCTGAAGAAATTTCGGGTTAATTTTGTCCCCTAATATTAGTTTCAGGAAAAATGGGTTGTTCCATCGCTGCTGGGGTGCAGTGTATATCACGTAGCATGACTCTTTTTCTTCAATGAGTTCATTTCTAGTGTATCTATTGATCCTTAAAATTCAATGGTTCTACGTGAAAAATTACGGAAGATACGAGGGTGTTTCCATGAGGAGTGAAACAAACTGTATAGTAATAAAAAAAAGTAATTCTAGTATATGATTTGTGTAGAAAGTTCAGTTTTTTGTTTAGATGGTGAGTGAATGTCTCACATGAGTAGGCAATTCGGTATACCCTTCTGAACCTGTATAAAATATAGATTTTATAGTAACCTTATGGAGATAGGTTCTATTAATTAATTATGTGAAAAATACTACTTTGAAATTTTCTTTTCCGACACACATAATAACTGAGATACCTGGAAGTCCAAGATGAACAGGAGTGAAATGCAACCAGTGGAATGGAAAGAGACGACAGGCACATGGCGAAGAAGGCACAGAGCTACGGAAAGAGCGAGGGAACGAGCATCTAGAGGCGAAAAATAGTTGTCCTTTGTAATGTAGATAGACGGTGGATAATAGTAGGGGCCATGAATGAAGAACTATGCTGGGTGAACTCAGTAGTCCAGCTGTTCCACTAATGCAATACCCAATCTCAGGCATAATTATGATTTAGGTAAAAATGCTAGATGAGCATGTAACTGCCGAATTTGGAAACCCCCGGAACTATCCTTTCACTATAAACCGAAAACGCAGATCAATCGCCAATAGCCACACAATGAGTAGCAGTATTGGCAGGGATGTCAGTACTCAATATAAACTCTCTGGTTAGGTCGACGATTTTCTAATACCGAGTCGCCGGACTATAAACAACAATAGAACGGTAAGTGAGGGATATGCTGATTGACGTGGAAACACATCAACTGTTTCCATTAGGAGCACAAATGTATGACAATCTGGTTTTGGGGATCACTGAAGTGAACATCAATTCGAGAAATCTAACGTTAGTAATTGGTTTTGTGTAGCAGAATTTGCACCACTTGAGCAAATGGGGGGCAAGAAACAAACAGAAAGATAAACTGGTCCAGCAAGTGGGGACCAAGAAACAAATAAAGAGATAAACTGGTGCTGCAAATTCTCCCACATTGCCCTCAGGTCTGGTCTGTGAAACTAGTGGAAATGTACGCATAAACTTCGATTTGCCTATCCGTACAAACGAAACGCCTGTCGTTTCCTGTAAGACAACCCAAGAGAACGATTAACATATCTTGTCATTCGCGTCGCAACTAAATATTAAATTTTTTTGTTCAAGAAACCTTCACAGATTGAAACCTTGGGAAAAACGACAGTATTAGGAGGTCCCGACATATACAAGTTTGGAAGGATACACCCGGAGAAAAAAGTCAATCAACAACACAGAAGAGAAAGTGAAGAAAGAGGATCCTACTAGATGGTTCGAAACATCTACAGTGAGGAGATATAGTCAAATGTACAGGGTTCAATCAGAGTGAAAGTCCGAAGAATTCTGAGCTTCTTAGGAACGGAACTCTGATATTTCCTTTTTGTTACTTTGTGATAACAAAATAAAGACGAGTATAAGTATTGACAGTAGTATTTATTATCGTTAAAACCGAATGGAGATAAGGGGAACCTTGTGACAAAACGAATAGCATCGCGGTTGCAACTCGAAGCAAGCAGCATCGAATTCGGGAACCGAGTAGGGGCAGACAGGACGCATAATCACGAGTTACGGAACATAAATATTCTATTTTGGGATGGGAGCGCAACTTCATTTGATTTTAGGAAAACACGAAAGCAGGTGGTAGGGGGGAAATGATGAGTCTGTTTCAGCATTAAACATCAGAAACGAGTAGACCAAGGAAGAGACAGACGTAGAAATAGAGGGACCAAGGACCATAACACGGAGAGACGCAAGAGCTGCTGGGTCCGAAACAAAGGTCAAGGAAGGATCCAGGTCACAGGGTACACCCTGAACACGGGAGGTATGGAGAAGGTTCCAACACGAGGTCCACTTCGAAGGAAACTGTATACCGCCAGTATACTTGAGAACCAAACATCAGGACCAAGGAGACCAGGGAATAAGCACACAGGGACATCTACAGAAGCGACAACCAGATGAACTAGGCGACGCCGAGTTCACCAGTGGGAGCATCTGCAGGACGGATAATGAAGCTAATGTTTTCAGAGAACAGGATAGGACGGACAAGGAAGCTTCTGCTTCCAGACAGCAGGACGAGGACATTTCCGAAACGAGGAGGACTACCCTGCCGCAGGGGGCAATAGCCACCGAACTATGGGAGGAATCGACCCGGATTTATTTCCGAGTTGAAAAAAATCTCACGTCTTAAAGGGGAAGGAATTGTAGCAGTTGAATTCTTTCAGTACGTCACTGCTTGTGGATGTCGTTCAATAAGATCACATTGAAAAACTCACCCATCTATTCAACGCATTTTTTTGGAAGAAACAAACCAACTTCAGATAATTGATAAGGACTGTTGACTGACAAACCGGTTTTGCTTGTACGTTAAATTTGTCAGAGTTATGATAAAAATCTTTTGTTAGTCATTAATGAATGATAAGGACTGTTGACTGACAAACCGGTTTTGCTTGTACGTTAAATTTGTCAGAGTTATGATAAAAATCTTTTGTTAGTCATTAATGAATGATAAGGACTGTTGACTGACAAACCGGTTTTGCTTGTACGTTAAATTTGTCAGAGTTATGATAAAAATCTTTTGTTAGTCATTAATGAATGGGTGCGATATATGCATTCTTGTGCTGACTTTGAGAGAGTGAACATCATAGGTGAACTCACGATAATCATCACAGCGAGAAAAAATAGGTGTGCAAAAATTTACTAACATCTTTATCTGTATACTTTGCTATTCATCTTCTATATAACAAGTAAAAACATCCAACTTATTACGAAAAAATAAATAAAGGGTTTTCTTAGATTTTGGTAACATGAGTGACGAATCGGGGGGTGGAGGCCCCCCATCAAAAAAATACCTTTTCAATGAATCTGATGGTAGGGACAGCGCGGATGTCGAAGTAGAGGGCATATTTTCTGATCATTCAAGATATTTTTCATCAAATATGGATAGTGTTGATAATGTCGATTCTGAAACAAATAAGTCAAGGTCAAATTCTGGGGCAAAAAGTAGAGAACAATCCATACAAAAAACAAAGTTGTACTATAAAGAAGGTTCGGTAGGACCATTTAATGTTATCATTGAAGCAACTGAAAAAACTGGCAATATAGGCAGATTTAATCATTTAAAGATAGCCAAGGAAGTTTTTGATTTACAATTAGACAATATTATTAGAATAAAACAAAAAGGATTTAATAAGATAGGTGTGGAGTTCAGTAATAGAACTAAAGCAAATAATTTGGTTAATATAAAGACTTGTTAGACAAAGGGTATAATATATTTATTCCGTACAACAATGTCACTTGTAAAGGGCTAATAAGAGGGATTAATACAGTTTTCAATGAGAATTAAATTAAAAGTATGATAAAAAGTCCTTTTAACATAATAGAAATAAGGCGAATGAACCGAAGGGTTTTAGTAGATGGTGAAACACAATATAAACCAAAAGCAACAGTTTTAATAACTTTTGAGGGAATTATACTTCCCAGAAGAGTGGATATTTATCACATGACATACGTAATCATTCCATATATACCTGCTGTTACACAGTGCTATAAATGTCTCGTATTCAGCTATACAAAAAATCAGTGTAGGGGTAAACGTAAGGTAAGGAGGAACATGAAAATGAAGAACAATACAATACATGCAATAAGGTTAAACGTCTGTACTGCAATAATGAACATCATAAATCTAACAACAGACAGTGTCCTGAATATGATAGGCAAAAGAAAATTGGGGAAAAAATTACTTTTGAAAATATCTCATATTACGATGCAGCACAGTTGTTTCCAAAAAATAATTCATTACAACAGAATTCTAGAGACTTTCCAAATTTACCCAGAGCTGGAAATATAAATACAATCACAGTAAGGCAACGACAAGAAGTAGTTAATAAAAACATACAATTAAAACGAACATATGCACAAACAACTAAAGCAAATATTGAGAGAGCAACAACTGATAATCGAAAAAGAGAAATACATAATGCGGAACATCAGAGTTTATTATTGTATCCGAATGGCAGAACCCCACAACCAAATAATGGGGTGATGTTTCAATTTAACACACAACAGAAACATGAATTTACTCAACTTAATCAACAAACTACTCAATCACAAAGTCATACTTCTAGTAGGAATTTTAGTGATGAAAGTCCAACAAGAGCCACAGCTGATACTAATAAAGAAAAAAATCAGGAAGAGTCCATATTTAATAAATTTTATAACCTCTTTAATGAAATGTCAAATGAAAATAAAGAAAAAATCATAGGTTTGCTTAGTACATATAAAGAAAATAATACAAATACAGATTTAGATTCACCAGTAGAAGAATGGTAGATTAAGCTAGACGCACAATGACCAGGACAAGTTTAAGTATAATGCAATGGAATATCAGGAGCATAATAGCAAATCAGCATAATTTGATTAAAATCATTGGAGAAAATAATCCAGACATTATCCTGCTTAATGAAACATGGCTAAGACCTGAGCGTAGTTTTAAAATTAAAGAATATAATGTAATAAGTTTTGATAGAAACGACGGATATGGAGAAATAGCCACAATCATCATGTTGTGTTGGATAATATATTGCATTATGATCACTACCAATGCGTTATCATCAAGGTCAATGATATCCGTATAGTTAATATGTATATAATCCGCCCAATAATAAATTATCAAACACATTTTTGGAAAGAATTGTAAACCAGATAGAAGGTAAAATAATTATCATGGGAGAAATGAATGCACATCATATTATGTGGGGAAACTCAAAAACAAATGATAGTTGTAAAATTCTCTTAAGTCATTTTTAGATGATGAAAATATAGTTTTAGTGAATGATGGATCATCAACAAGGTTTAATAATCCTAATGACAATCCAAGTCCATTAGATATGACTATAGTCACAGATACATTGGACATAACTGTACATGGCAGGTTCTAGAAGATTGTGGAAACAGTGATCATTTTCCCACCATATACATATATAATGATGACAGATTTGTGATAGAATCCAAAAAATTTATCACGGAACGAATTTTCCTACAAGCAAATTGGGACAAGTATGCAGATATTTTACATAAAAAATAAGAGATAATAATACTATTGAAACATATGAACATCTGAAGAGGGCAATGAACGAAGCAGCGGACGCTTCGATACCTAAAAGGAAAAATAATAAATTAAAGAAACCTAAGTGCCCTTGGTGAGATACTGAGTGTGATCAACAAATTTTAGAGAGAAAAAGAAGCATAAATGAGTTTAAAATACAATTGAAAATTACATGGAAGCAAAAAAAAATCATAGCAAAAACACGCAGGTTTCTTTTAAAAAAAGATAGGTTTCAAAGTATTTTGTTCAACATTAAACCAGGAAATGAATCCGTCATATGTATGGGGAGTAATAAAAAAGTTTGCAAATAATAATAAGACAAATAGGGAAAATAGAGGACCAGAAAGTCATATCGCAACGGCAATGGTTGAAAAATTGGCAATTTGTGACATTGACCCACAATTTACAATATCATCTGACGGGAATTTATCTCCACTTTTTATCATCACTGAACTAAATCTCAGTTAAGAGGTTAAAAAAATCACTTCACCAGGACGGGATACCATTCCATATAGTATGTTTTTATATTTACCTAACAATGTGAAGCATATTTTACTGAAGATATATAATAGATTCCTAAGAGGGGGGGAGAATTCCCAAATATAATAATAGATAACAAATAAATAGCTGAAACCGCATGGATATGGTATCCGCTCGCGGCCGACCTACTTATATATTCAGAAGTAGATGTTATTTTAATAACCTTAGACATAGATATGACTATAGATAATAATACAATTGTAAATATAATCATGAACATAAAAAAATATAAAGAAGGAAAAATTCAATTAAATATTTTTATAGTACATACACATTTACTTGAATATTCAGATGTAGATGTTATTTTTATATCCTTACACATAGATATGACTTTTATAGATAACAATATAATTATAAATATAAACATAAACATAAACAAGGGAAATTCAATTAGTGATTTCTAGAAGGTGGTGTATATCTGTTCTTGACTTTTGGTTCATATGCTTTTTTATTTTTGAGTTGAACATCTTTTGGGAGTTTATCGACTTGATATCAGATGGCAAAATGTTATAGAGTTTTGGAACCATGTAAATGAAGCTTCTTTGAATTAGAGTTTTGTTGACTGCGGGTAATGTTATTGAAAAGTGTTTGTATCTTGTATTATATATATGTTCTATTTTTTGGTTTTTATTTCGTTATTGCTGTGATAATATTGTTTTATAATAAATTTGCCTTAAGTCATGCATGCCACTCAAATTATATAGTGTCTCGGTTGGGTATCGGTAAGGTTTGTCGAACATAATTTTGAGAATCCACTCCTGAGTAACTTCAATTTTATTCCGTAGATAATTTGATAAACTACCCCATGCATGATTCCATAATTCAAATGAGGCTGTACCAATGCATAATACAGACACTTTAGTTGTTTAATATTACAAAAAGTTTTGCATAATTTGAATTTTGGGATTAGGCATCTTAGTTTTCTGTTAATATTATCCCACCTCAAGTGGCAGTCCAAATAAATTTCAGATGTTTTATATCTTTCCTTGATTGTATTTTCATTGAGGAGTTCACAGTAGCAATTTCTAATTGACTATATGGTGGGAGTCCATTTGAATTACTACAGAAGGGAATGAAAAAAGATTTGTCTCCATTTACCGTTAATAGCTTATGACTCAAAAATTCAGCGACCATTCCAAAATCTCCTTCAATTTTCTTTTTTAAATTATCCCATTCTGTGTCTTCATAGAATACAGCTGTATCATCAGCAAAACGAATGATGTCTCCTTTGCTTGGTAGGAGTAATAAATCATTTATATATATAGTAAACAGTATAGGTCCCAATATAGTACCTTGAGGCACTCCATAATTGACTTCTTTGAAATAACTGTAGGTTTCACCATTTTTAACACATTGGTGTCTATTTTCAAGATAACTTTGCATTAGACTCAAGCTGTTGCCTCTGAACCCAATGTCATTCAGAGCGATAAGTAATTTTTTATGGCTGACAGTATCGAAGGCCTTTGCCAGATCAACAAATATGCAAATTGCAGGTCTAGCTTCATCTATAGCTCTATAAATTTTAGTTGTTAAATACGAAATTGCATCTTGAGTTGATCTGGCTTCTCGAAACCCAAACTGTCTACTAGATAATATTTTTTTTATTTATAATACATGGAAGGTATATTAAAAAATATTAAAGATTGTAATGACCCAGATAATTTTCGACCTATAGCAATGGCATCCTATGGTTTGAAAATAATGGAAAAAATTATAAAATATAGGATAGAATGGTTTGTAGAACATAATAAGATATTATCCGAATACCAAATGGGTTTTCGAAAGGGTATGGGTACAACAGATAGTGTTGCATACATAGTAACATACATACAAATAGCATTTGGGCTGAATCGAACAGCCATAGCAGTTTTCGTTGTATATATATTATATAATTATCTAATCAAATATGGAATCACAAAGGATGTGGCAAATATTATATTTAAAACAATGAATTATAGAGAAATATATGTTAGGAACAATAACGGAGACATGCATGGACCGGGAATATCAATAAAAGGACTGACCCAGGGCTCACCGTTGAGCCCAGTACTTTTTAATATGTATATTAAATCACTATTTGATGCCATTCCTGAACATAGTAAGCTCATAGCTTATGCAGATGATTTGGTGGTTATTTGTAAAGGACACAGCATAGAGGATATTGAAAATAAAATAAATACAACACTAACAATTGTAGATCAATGGATGACCAAACATGTACTGAAAATTGCTATACCAAAATGTAATACAATATGGTTTCGACAAACAAAGAGTAGTAAATATACTCCAAATATTACGATGGGTCTAGATATGATTATTGATACCAATGAAACCAACTATTTAGGTATTGTGCTGACTTACAATCTCAAGTGGGATAAAAATATAGATAATAGTATAATTAAGGCCAGTAGAGGAAATGATGTAATTAAAAGCTTTTGTAGGATATGGTGGGGGGCAGACCCTAAGACAATGCTTATGGCATATAATGGCCTTGTTAAATCACACCTAGATTGATGATCAATATTTTACAAACCATGCTCATGAAGGAAATTCTGGAAGTAAAATTCCAGGATACATGGAAAGATACACCAGGCATGAGGCAATCGAAACTCCACATCGGAGGCCCTTCTACCAGAAGGACCAAGACTCTGCTCACACTGAGCAGAAAGGAAATCAGATTAGTGACAGGGCTCCTGACGGGACACTGCCACCTCAACATTTTAGGTTTCACGGATGATAGCGAATGCAGGTGGTGCTTGGAGGATGAGGAGTCAGCCACTCACATCCTCACGGAATGCCCGGCAGTGGCAGCAATACGGGAAGCACACCTCGGGAGCATCGTACTGAACCCGGAGAGTGTGAGGGTGGTATCGGTCAGAAGGCTGGCCTCTTTCGCTCGCGAGATAGGCTACCTTCAAAACTGAACCATCTCCCAGCAGTAGTGGGTGCATAACGGGCCCGATTGAGAGGCCTACATGCTTATGGCTTCGTCCGCCCACATACCTTGTTCTATCTATACGAATAGGAAAGTATCTGCCACCTGTGACCAAATCTGAAAGACTGAACAAGCAAAGCAATTACAATAATGGTGTGATAAAAGAGGACAATTCTCTGATAGGATATATTTTGGGAGATGTGAAAAAGAGCTCGGCAGCAACACAGATAGTTTTGGGAATGTGTTCAGGATGGGCGACTGGATTTTTAGCCATGAGAGTGGCGAAATCCGCTGCCCTTGCAATGGGAGGAGGTATCCTTCTTCTTCAGATAGTCAACCAAAAGGGATATTTGAAAATAAACTGGGATAAAGTTGATAGAGAACTGAGTAAAGTCGCAGATAAGGTCGAGAGTATCGCGTGTCCACGAGACATCTATAGAGTAACATATTGGTAGAATTGTGTATACATGTAGGAAGGATAGATCAGTGGCCAAAAGTCTTTCTTGAAAAGTGCTCCGCTGAAAGATGACGTCTGACAAGCTGAGTACTTATATGTGGTAAGGCCCTTTTGTACTGATTTATTTGGGAAGAACTACTGAGGCTGCCACCGCTTCCAGTCTGGATCAAGAAGAAGGCAATGGCAGACCATTTAAGAATGCGGAACACGGGAGTCTGGGTGAACGAAGGAGCGATGATAACAATGGGAAGGAAATACGGTGGAGTTTCGCACGGGAAGCCTAATATGTTATACGGACGGCTCGCGTCTGACTGACAAACAGGCTTCGGCCAGTCTCAGAAATAATAAAACCATAGGAGTGAGTGCTCACAAAATCATCTAACAAATGCAGTCCCAGAAATCATCACATGCCTGGTATGGAAATACAGCACGAATGGAAGATGGGAAGAAGAATAAGAACACAGGAGGAATAGGAGAATAGGAGGAATAAGAAGATAGGAGAGAATAAATCTTCCGAGGAAAAGAAACAGAACCCACTATGAAAATTAAAAACAATAACAATTCCAAGGAATTCCAGTAAAATAGTGAAACGAAAAATATCAGACCAAATAAAACATAACTGTAGATACCATACCATAATATACTGTATCTAAACCAAGCAGTAATGATGGAATGTAAATGACAAAAACAGACAAGGATGTATAATCCATCCCTGCTTGTTTTGGATTGCCACTTACTGGCTTCTGAAGAAGTCAATGAAAAATCAATATGGACTACTTGGGCATTTGACAGATATCGCACGTGATGACCTAGAATTAGCGGAAGTCGACAGTTTTATAATAGAGAGAATTAAGCATATGCAAAACAAAACAAATAACTTTTGAGAAAATATGAAGAGAATAGGTCTGGAGATAAACCACAACAACACCAAATTGACGTCAATATACACAAATATTGTGTGTTAATAGACGAATTGCAAGTAGAACAAGGAACAGAGTTCACTTATCTTGGAAGTGTATTGGACTTTTTCAAAAGACATACATAATAGAGTATTTGAAGAAATGATATGAGCATCAAAAGAGTTGACAAGAAGAACAAAAATGAGGATTTTTACAACTAACGCCTCTTACACGATGGTTGCGAGTCATGGGCAGTAAACAATGCCGATAACTCAAGAGTTCAAGTTTTTGTTGACAAATAACAAGAGGAACAGTTATGGCATAGAAATGGAAATGAATCGGACACTCCTTATGAAAAAACATGCGGATATTAGAAAACAAAACTTAGATTTCAATGCGGAAGAAAAGAGGAGAATAGGACCCCCAACAGGCTCATGAAAGAAAAAGATCAAATAAACAGATTCATTCAACTTGGTATTTCAATATATAAATTCAAATATATAATGACAATTACATGCATGGAATATATAAACATTTGCCTATCCCAAGGAAATTGATAATTATTTAATAGCAACGCTGCAATGCTGTTTCGAGTTTATATTAATAATTGTTCAACAAGTAATGATATACCGTAAAAAAAATAATAATAATAGTAAAAATGCAAGGTCTCAATTATTTTCCATGGATGACCTCGGCCACGGGAGAAAATTATCTTGATCAGTCTTTAAGGGTAGTGGAAGACAGATCTGCCACCGTTCATCTCAGAAGAGGACGAGGTGAGGAATTTCACCTATCAAGAGGCAGGATAGCTCTGGTTCAACTCAATTGAGAGTTAAACGAGTGCTTTCTTCCACTCAACCTGAAAGCATCTTCATAATAGGAACTTGTATCAGAAATCGTCCGTTCCACGGTTATACTTCCTCAGACAACAGAGAGGACGGGACTTTTGAGTTTGAAGTGTCTACGTAACAGAATGGTACTTTCTTCGCATGGAACCCATTCAGTAAAAAGCTCACATTGAAGCTGCGGAGTTTCAGAGACTCCTGAATCTACATTAGGACATAAGGACCCCGGTCTATCCAAAACTTTGAAATTTCTATTCCTCAGGTTAATTGGACTAAAGTCGGAGACCGAGAGATTCATATGGGCCTGCCAGGATGATGTGTTCAACACTTTAATTCACCGTAGTTGGTATAGAGGCCACTGGTACTAGATGCAGAACACGTCTTTGGGCATCTGATACTATGAAGCATTTGCTATCAGCTTGTCTAGCTAATGCGGTCTCAGCCGATATCCACAAGCATAACGTGGCGCTACTAGTGTAATACTACCATATTCTGAGCTTCTCATTGTTTTTGCCCTTGTAATTTTGATAAAGAGTGTGATACGAGTGTTTTGCTACCATTTTGTGATCTTATGTTTCTTTTTGCCAATGGAATTTTGGTAATGGTTACTATGTCAATCAAACTGTAAAATGTCTATAAAATTTCGCCATATCACGCAAGATCTGTTCTTTCAAACTCTGCCTAATTCGAAATGAGTGTTTATAGTCATTATTACATAATCACGGTATCAGAAACATGGTTTGGTCCAAATGTTGCCAATGAAGAGATTTCACTGATGGGATGCAACTTAGAGAGAAGCGAGGAAGTGAAGTCGTCATTTACATTCGGCAGAGCTTGGAATGCCATATCGTAACTGGACATTGAACAGCTGTGGGTGAGTATTAAAAATTTAAATACCAAATCAGCAGTAGGCGATTTCTATAAATCTCCAGACATGACAGCCACTCAATTTCTAAATAAACTTGATAATACTTTGAATATAGTTGCATCTGAATTCGATTGCACTATGTCAGCTGGAGATATGAACATTGACTTATTGGGTTTGTACAAAAGATCTAATAGGTCGAAGTGATTGTGAGTCCGCATAGCCTGTACAACACCACCTTCTTTCTAAAATATATGTTGTCGCTGGTAAAAATGTTCACAAATACTATAGATTCGTATGAAATTTCTCAACTGATAACGAACTTTCTCAACTTATGATCTAGTATATCATCAATATCAGCCAAATTGCTGATATTGATGAAATGAATTTACCATCAAAGATCAGTGAATATCACTGTCTTGCTTCATGTAATATATGCAGTTCCAACTCGGCTATCGTATATTGAGTGACTCACATGTCTGTCCCAACTGATCATATCGATGTTACATAAAGACGTTACTCATAGCTGAATCATCACCCTATATCCAATTTCTTATGAAAGAACACAGCAAAGCAATAATATAATCAATGAAAAACATCAATACCCATCAGCAAATCAATAATAACAATATTATGTAAATATTCTAATATAAAGAATCTTTTCTATCGGGGATTCGGTCTGTGAAAACGGAGTAAACTTTTTTTTCTACCAGAGCATTCGCAAAAGTTCATTTGCTTTTTCGAGGACTATACAATTGAAGCCGGTATATAATTTCCTATTTACACTTATATAAATATAATTTCTAAATGCTAAGCTTACATCAATCAGTTAACAAAACCACACCCAACCCAAAATGATATATACCTAACTAAAGTAAAGTATATGGCTTCGAGCGAGATTCATCACATTGGTTTGTTACAATTTGATCACTATCTGACGTATTATTCCGTATACCTTCCACTCTCTCTGGATTTTCTTCATATGGAACACATTTCGTCTTTACTCTCTGCCTGTTATATTATTTTCAATTTGCACATCACCACCACCTTTGTTTATAATTGTGTGAATGCTTGGACTGAAGTAAGGACATGTTTATTTTCTTTCACCATATTTTTCAGGTAAACTTTGCCTCTTCGTTCTAAATCGTCTTGTTATCCCCCAAGCTTCATATCACAGTAATGCTTTCTTTTTTTTATTCGTTTCATCTCGGTGTTTTCTATGTCTCTGTTAATTAGGAAGTGTGCTCCAAAATTGTCTCCCAAAAAATGGTTCCGACGGGGTCTGACCTGCATCGGAATGTTCATTGATAGGAGGAACACGTCGTTTAGCGAGTTCTGTGACTAAAGCAAAATATGCTGCTAGATTAACTCGTGAAAGAATAACTGAAGAAAACGCAAATAAAAAGAACAATTTGCAAGTGCTTGCATATTCATGGTAACAAGTCCTATTCTGCCAACAGTCGCTTGAAGTATGGATATCGATATAAATACAGATCACATGGATTTATACAAACTGCTTGTATCTGCTTGATATCTTAAAAAAAGACAAAATGGCTGCAACTCAACTCGTGAGTGAATCCAGAACCACATACACTGGTAAAGTGTGTCCTGGTACTTCTCAATTTCATTACCCTATATTCCTTTGTTTATAGAGATTGTAGATCTCGAGTTGTTCATAAATTACTTGGATGTTCATATCTCATTTCATTTGAATTGGAAATCATTTTTCAATATTCTTGTCAAAAGGTTGATTTTAAATACAGACAAGCCTGGGCGTGATTGTAATAATTTGGATTCTTGTACACAATATACAAAATTCATTTGATTTGTCGAAAGGAAAAATTAATGCAATAAATTCCATTCGAAACTAAGAATCACCATGTGAGTAGAATAGAAATATTCAGATAAATGATTTTCGGCACTATTCTGTGGAGAGTGTTTTTGAATTTTTTCTGTAATAATAATATATCCCTTAAAAATGTAAATCATATTTGTCAAGTGTGTCTTTAAAATGCGAAAATGATTGAGATACATTTGCCAGATAAAATGAAAAAAACGTGAAAATAATCATTAATGTTGAGAGAATTGCATATTGAAGAATTCCACACCACATTTTGAAGAAACTTCAGTTAATGATAAATCATCTCTTCGAGTTTAATGATTTTTCTGATGAATTGATCAGGAGTTAATGATTATATTGATATTAATGTATATTGAAATGATAGTTCATGTGGATATTTCGATAGAAGTTATCAAGAAAATAAATATTTTAAAAACATTTCACTTCATTTCAGTTTGCCTGTGTTTTCGAGATTTTCTTTAACATTCTAGATGAAGAAGGTGTCTTCAATAAATCATTGAAGATGAGCTTGCCCAGTAGTGCTCTTGAACTGGACAGAACATTTTCGATTCTCGAAAATTATGGAGATATTCAAACGTAAGAGAATTGCTTTGATTTTTTTCTCTCTCCTTTAGAAGTTACTTGTGTAAGCCTTATCTCAACTTAACGTGGGATTTATACTGCTAACTTGTGAGGTGAGCCATGCATTGCCGTAGTAATAAACAAATTAAATATTTAATCGTCTGTTGAATTCTGTATTCAACTCATACCACGTCTTGTATAGTAGAGGTAATTTTACCTATTTGGCTGTTTCATTTTACATTTGTCTTTTTTAATTCCAGGAATGTATCTATAAATATATAAAAAAGATAGTCTACCATGAGTATTTGCTTCACCTCATTTGTCTGGTCGGTAATACTGAGCTTACATACTTTCTCACTTCTCTGGAAAGCCGCAAAATGGATGACGATCTGTCTCAGTTTCACAGATATTTTCATGGACGATGTTCTTCTGTAATATTATCAATCACTCCACCGTTAGCGGTCCCATCGAGACCGACCGGTCGAGCTCAGTCTTCACTCGTCACTTTCGAGACATGCCAAACATCTCTTTCCCACTCAATTTCTCGCGAGGTGTTCCCTGAAACAATCAAGAAGAACACCAATCCCTACCTACTTTCCCTCGGCTATCAACGATGTTCTTCTAAAATTACAGGATTTTCATCTTCGTGAGAACAAAAAAATCGTGGAACATTGTTTTCCTTTTCCCATTGATTTGGACGGGGAACCGATGGCTTCAGTGCTGTCTGTGTTGACCTACCCTTGCACTGATGAGAGGCAACAACACAGAGGGCACTTGCAACTGCGTCCTCTGATGCTTTGAGGAACGTTGCACAAGTATGTGTTAGATTTAATTCAATGCCCGTCGTGGTCCTAGCCAGGGGAGTAGTTGTTTTCTGACAGGTATTTTCTATAATGTGCCTACGTAGTAGGTGTATATGGGAGTAAAGGGTTCATCATCGGTCGGCAAGGACTGTTCGTTACTAAACGATCTCCCAAAGAACTCTGTTTTCTTCGAATATATCTTTTAACCCGGAGATTCGGAGTGTTCTCCCTCTGCTCACTAGGTGGAGCGGCCTAGAAACCGCTTCATCGCGTGAACCAGAGTTGACCAAACCAGCGGAGTGTGTAATGATTTGGATGGGGAACATATGGCTTCAGTGCTGTCTGTGTTGACCTACCCTTGCACTGATGAAAGGCAACAACCTCGAAACTAGTCTGCAGGTGGTCACCCTGTCCAAATCAAAACATAATTCTGCTAGTTGGTCGCAGAGGGCACTTGCAACTGCGTCCTCTGATGCTTTGAGGAACGTTGCACAAGTATTTGTTAGATTTAATTCAATACCCGTCGTGGTCTTAGCCAGGGGAGTAGTTGTTTTCTGACAGGTATTTTCCATAATAAGCCTACGTAGTAGGTGTATATGGGAGTGAAGATTTATCATCGGTCGGCAACGACTGTTCAATACTCAACGATCTCCCAAAGAACTCTGTTTTCTTAGATTGTTTTCTTTTATTCGGCATAAATATTTCTAGGGTTCCGTCATGCCATAGAAGAGACTACGGCAAACCAGGGTGTTGAAAAGACCATTCCGACAGACTGCTATGAATCCCTCGGTCTCCGACTTTAGCCCACTTGACCTGAGGAAGGCCAAGCGAAAACTTTTGTTCAAACCAAGGTTTTATAAGTATGATTATTATCATTTCCTGTGAAATATCCCCGAAGCTCCAATGATACATCCAGAGGGCGCGCTGGTGTCATTTATCCAGATAACCACTCCCCGTGATCGTGGGGAAGTGACTATGGAGTTTGAGAATCATGTGCCCTGAGCAGACGAACTGAACCAAGGATGACGGTATGTTTTTCAGATTCAAGGGCGGTGTTTCCATCATTCTAACAAGGATTCCTATGATCAGAACCACCATTCAAACAGGATGGTTTTGGTATAATAATTATGTATTATTATACTTTATTGAACGAGGAGTTTATAAATTGTTTTTGTTGTTGAAAAAAAATATTTTTGCGTTATATACCGTACTTTTTCTAGGAACTCGTATTAAAACGACAAAATTGTACTATTTTTTCAAGTTGATTTTTCTTGTCATGATGGCAATTTCAATTGATAATTGACAGACCAATATCTACTCTGTCAAGCGGGTTTTTAACAACTGAAATCAAACAGCAACCAAAGTGATGTTCTGATTATTTAAAAAACGCAGTTGCCATGGTACTATTCAAAAAACTTTGGAATGAACACAGATTGTGAAACAGTAATTAATCGGTATTTTAGCATGCTACATATCATGTGTACGCTGAATGCTATTTTAGTTACGACAGTAGAAAAAATACTTTTTAGGCCTGGTGGTATCAACGAAAATAGTCGGGGCAATTTAAGTATTTTCTCTGAAGTCATTTCAAGTTTTTGCTTCATATAAACAACAGTATTATCTGCGAACCTGACGAGTTCCCCCAAATTATCTATTTCGAATCAATTAGTTATGTATGAAATAAAAAAAAACTGGTCGCAAAGCAAACCCTCAACCAACAAGTTATTTTACTAGGATCCAAAAGTTTCAGAGTGTTTTTAGGGGCTGCACTCCATGGTTAGGTTGAAAAACAGAGAGTGTGACTCACGTCATACTCAACTGACACCTGGCCTTTTTCCAATTCAATCCTAGTATAAACCTTTATTATGTTGTATTATTTGTACTGGTTCTAATGGAAAATAAAGACACTATTATTATTATTATTATATATGGGAACAGTATTCCAAGACAGGTCGGATATGTGCCTTATAAATCATAATCAACTGTCGGGTAGTGAAATAGCTCTTGGCACGAAACAGAAAACTAGGTTATTGAGAGGCACTTTTGGCAAAGAACCTCACATGGCTTTCACATGACAGGGTACTGCTGATGGTAATACCGAGCATCGAAACGGAGGACTTCATTGGTACGGAGACTCCTGACATAATTACGTTGGCCAATGTTGTCATACATTAAGAAGATTCACATCCCGTGTGTTTGAATAGGAGTTGAAGTTTTAGAATAATGTCATGTAATGTTACGTCATTTGAATTAATGTTGATGTTGAATGAAGTCTATAATATAAAATAGAACCTAAACACGTTACATGGTGGCAGCGGTGGGATTGACTGAATATGAGCGATTTACCAATTCCAAGGATGGACTGAGACAGTCCAGACATCATCACAACATTCCAACTATTCAAACAAAATTGCAATCTGTATTTCTCAGTGGAAGGTGTGAAGAAAGAAAAAGAAGTCTCGGGAGAACAAGGCCTCAAACTGTACAAGTCGAAGAGAGAACATCAACAATAGTCTGGAATCGTTTCGAAACCCATATCGAACCAAAAACCCTGATGAAGCAATAGACGATGTTGTTGCAAGGTGCCGATTGCAGGCAAACAAATGCTCATTCTCAGATACAGAGAAGGATAACAGAATTCTCGACAAGGTGATTGCACGTATATTACGTCCTGAACTTCAAAAGGAATTGCTAGGAAAAAATTCGGATTTCACTTTAGATAAAGCGTTGGATCTCGGGAGAAGTTTTGAAGCTTCTATTCGTCATTTAAAATCGATGTCTGATTTAAAAACGAATGATAACTCTTCTATAAACCATATAAAAGAAGAGCCAGGCACATCACTAATAGCTTGTCGTAACTGTGGAAGAATACATTCTTTCAACCACAGACGATTATGTCCAGCGTTTGGATCCAGATGTAATACATGCAATAAATTTAATCATTGGAAAGAAATGTGTCAATCATCATACCACGAGCGCAGTTACAACTTTAGACCTACGACAATACCGAGAAATCAACCAAATTTTTTTCGTTGAATACAAAGTTCGGGACGAAACAATGTGCAAAATGTTCGAATTCATCAGAAGTATAATGAGGACCGTTGTCATTCACTAAAGTGTCTGAAATGCCATGCTCAGAAAATATCTATTTCAGTGCCAGAAAGACTGCGTTGCTTGTACAATGTGTTGGCATTATACGAACAAACGGAAATTTTGAATAGTAGTCTGTGACAATAGGATAAGTGTTTCCATTGAAATGAAACAAGTTACTTGCAACCATTTGCCATGGAAGAATTGGCAAATCATAAGGTGCAAGACTCTCTTTCATCTGTGATTTTTGGTATTTCTGACAAAGTTCGCAGTTTCTTACCATCTCTTCGATGTCACCATTTATACCATACCAGTACACACACTCTGTTGCTCTCAGTTTACATTTTTCTGAACCCATGTGGCCTTCATGTATATTTCTAAGTATGGCACTTTGCATTGGTGCAGGAATGAAAACTCTTTGTCCTTTGATAATCAGCCCATCATCTATAGTTAACTCATCTCTAAATGACCAGTATTGTCTCAATTCACTTATCAACTCTTTCCTGTCTTCTGGCCAGCCTTGAACTATGACATTCAGGAGTTTTGCTAATATGAGATCTTGCTTAGTTGAATTTCTTATCTTTTCCAACTTGTCTCTGCTAAACTGAACATAATTTATTTGACTATCCCGGTTCAAATGAGTCCTTTCTGATTATGAAATTATCGAGAGGCTGTCTGCTGGAACCATGTCTTCTCCAGGTCTATACTTGATTTTTAAATCATAGTTTTGGAGTCTGAGGAGCATCCGCTGAAGTCTTGGAGGTGCGATAACAAGATTCTTTAGTTGAATCATTTCTAGGGGCTTGTGCATCCGACAATTTTCATGAAGCAAAAGCTATGGGTTTACCATCTTGAATCATAGCTGCGCCCATCCCATACTGAGAACTGTCCACTTGTACGATTGTAGGCTTATTTGTATCGAAATATTCTTTTAGTGATTTCTGGTGAGAAATGGTCCACATGAAATCAACTTCATTCCTCAGTAATTCAAGAAGACATGCCGTTTTGTCTGATGAATTTGGTAGAAAGGATGACATGTATGTGATCAAACACAAAACCTGCTGTACGCCTTTTTTCGTAGTAGGAGAAGGTAATTTATTTATCGCTTCTAACTTAGACGGATCTGGTTTTATTCCATGTTTGTCAAAAATTGCTCCAAAAAATATTATTTGAGGTGTCTTGATTTTACATTTGCTGCTATTGAATACCAAACCATTTTTCTTTGCCATTTCCATCAGCTTGATGATGTTTGAATCATGGTCTGATTCTGATTTTCCAAATACTTTTATATCATCTGATATATTGATCACACCAGGGCAGTTACCGATGATTTTATCCATCTTGCTTTGAAATTCATCATGAGACATTTTTAATCCGAATGGTAAGCGAAGATAATGGTATAGCCCAAATGGAGTGTTGAACGTAGCAGCGAAAGAACTTTCCTCATCCAATTTGATGGACCAATATCCATCATTTGCATCTAACTTACTGAAAAACTGTACGCCTTGTAGTCGATATGCTATCTCTTCTAGTGTTGGTACTTTGTAATGTGGACGTATTATCGCACGATTTGAATCTTTGTGATCTAAGCATACTCTGAGGTCACCTGAATCCTTAATTGTTACAACCATACTACTAACCCATTCAGTTGGTTCACTAACATTGCGAATTACACCCAGATTTTGCAGCCGCTTGATTTCATTTTCAAGTTTCTCTCTCATTTGTATTGGGAATTTTCTTGTAGCATGAACTACAGGCTTGAACTTGGGACCTATCGATTTGCCAACACATTGTACAAGCAACGCAGTTCTTCTGGTACTGAAACAGATATTTTCTGAGCATGGCATTCCAGACACTTTAGTGAATGACAACGGTCCTCATTATACTTCTGATGAATTCAAACATTTTGCAACAGACTGGGGTATAAAATCAGTAACGAGTTCCCTACATTTTCCACAATATAATGGATTCATTGAGATGAATGTACAAACAATAAAATCGATCCTCAAGAAAACAACAGAAGATAAAAAAGATATATATTTAGCCTCCAACTCCTGTCAATAATATAGTAGATAGTCCAGCACAATTACTATTTACAAAAATAATTCGAGGAAGTCTTCCAAACCATAAAGTCAACCAACAAACTAAAAGAGATACGATAGCAGAAAACTATCAACAAATGCAAGAATATATGAAGGAATACTACGACAGAAATTCAATAGATCTTCATGCTCTATACGATGGACAAGCTGTGTTAGCCCAAGACCCAAACACGAAAGTTTGGTTTTCAGCAACGGTTATACGTAAGGCGCAGGAACCTCGATCATATATAATTCAAACACCAAATGAATCAATTCTTCGCAGAAATCGTGTGCATCTCCGAGACATAAATCCAACCCCGCAAAGAAATGAAAAGTCGGAGCTCATCGAAGAACAAAATAATATCTGTCAACCACCAATGAGAAGTAATGTTATAATACCAGGAAGTAAACCCGGTCAGGAAGGGAAGTAAAAAGGCCAAATCAAATCTTATTGACTCATGTTGAAGAAGGTGGATGTCATACATTAAGAAGATTCACATCCCGTATGTTTGAATAGGAGTTGAAGTTTTAGAATAATGTCAGAGAAAAGAACATGCTTGGGTTTTATTCGCATTGAAATCTACCAAGTTGTGAGATCTCCATTCTAGAAATTTTGATAGGTGTATATTTGAATCTTTCACTTTCGACCCCTGTTCTCTTCTAGCTTCACGGACTAATATCTGAATATTGGAAGAGAACGCGGTATGAAGGGTACTATCACAGTATGAAGGGTACTATCGCGGTATGAAGGGTACTATCAGCCGCAAAGCATGAGGTTGCTCCCAAAAAATCATTGATGTGAAGGAGAAACAGTGTTGGTACTAAAATCGATACCTTCGGAACACCAGCGGTATAGGTATAGTGTCAGATGAAACTCCATCAACCACCTCGTGAAGAAATCTGTCTGAAAGAAAGCTAGATAGCAAAGAACACAACTGGGAGGGACAAGCTATAAGATGAAAGCTTGGCGAGGAGGCTTTGAAGATATCTAATGCCACGGCCAGAGTTTCTCCATATTTTTCAATGGATAGTTGCTATAAATGTGAGACATAAGCAAGCAGGTCACGAGTTGATTTGTGATGACGGAGACCACAATGTCGATGATTCACAATTCATGATCGTTCTAGATATTTCATTGGCTCGATGTTTGTGAGACCAGATGGCAGTGCGATAGATCTGTTGTACCATCTATATACAGTATCACAATGATTAGGTGTGACAGCACAAGCGAATCACATAACAATTCCTTTATGTTCCACATTTTCTGAAATGTTGGAAATCAATGGGATGGATCTCTAACTCCCTACTTTAATTTTTTATTCACATTTATATAAGGAAGGACTTGACGAGTCATTCTACCCTAAAAAAAATTATTGGTCAATTATTGGTGGCCGTGCTGGTAGAACGTTCGCCTTTGGAGCGAAGGGTCGAGGGTTCAAAGCCTCGCATGGCATCGGTCTCGTGCATGGCATCACACGTTAAAAGGTAAGGGCTGCGTCTTCCCTAACTCACACAAGTCTCTCGAAGCCTTCCGAGGGTTGCGCGTAGGGGTGCAATCGGTTGACGGAAATAACAATTTTATAACAATTTTATATTTTATCTCACTCTATATCATTATGACCCTTTTTTACTGTACATTCGTGAAATCTATTTGTAAAAATTCGTGAGTAAATCTTTTCATCATTATCATTATTATTATACATCATTAAAAATCGGCAAGGTCGTTTAATCAATTATTTTTTAGAAAGTGACTTATTTTTATTATTTTTATCAAATTTCGGTTTTAGCATTGGACCTTTCCATTTTGTGGGTGTCAGCAGGATATTGTATGTGAAGTCTTATGCCACCTACTGCCTACTGCCACCTATTGAAAACGTATGCAATCAAGGACTCTCGGCCATGAAATATCTCTCCTCATTGTCTTTATTATTAGAGATACCTTGGGGGATTTTTGTCGATAGTTGCGAATATACAGATAAATAGATAATCCCCAGAGGACCTATGCAATCTATACTGCCATTGCAATCCATTGCTGAGACGGTAGTTCACGTCTTTTTTATAGGATTTGGCAGATTTAGTGCAACAACCAAAGTATACATCCTCTAGAGTTTTCACCACCTTCTCATCATCAATGACTATTTTCAGCCACCAAACCTTTGTACATAACCAAATTCTTATTGCCACAATTCCTGTATTAACTTGTCGGGCAGCATCTACACATAATAAGGTTACTGGACTAGCGATAACTTGGGTTCTATGGAAAACGTAACAACATACAGTTTTGTCATTGGACAGAGCCTGTTTGATTCTTTGAAACGCTGTATGCAACCGGCCGGTGCAGTCGTGAGAAAGTGGAACAGAGAGAACGCGCACTTGGATTCGTATTTGGTATTGGTACGTACTCGTTCTAGCGAATTTGTGTTACTTCTACACCGAGGTCCTTTTTTCTCCTAGTGTGGGCAGAAATCACAGAACAGAAATCGCGAAAAGGCATGGGCGTAGGTATGGGTATTTTAAGAGACCTTTAACTATAATTAATGATAAACTAATCTAATTTTAACTTATACTAAATAGATGAACGGAAACTGTACATAACCGCCCACCTAAAATGTGTAACATTTTATACAAGAGGTGAACTGTCCACTGGTAAGACACATAATTTGACCAATGGACGCCTGAACAATCCTTGTTTGGTTTTCACCGTGGCAACTCTGACGACTCCATCGAGGCCCGGGTGAATTTCAGTGACACGACCGAGTAACCATTGGAGAGGGGGTAAATTTTCATTTTTTATTAGCACTAAAGTTCCAGGCTTAAGAGTAGATGAAGAATTTGTCCACTTGGACCGTTGGTGAAGGGTATGTAGATATTCCTTTGACCAACGAGACCAGAAGTCTTGATGGAGCCTCTGCACGAGCTGCCATCGGCTCAGTCGATTCAACTGAATATGTTTCAGTTCTGCGTCAACGAGTGCGTTCAGAGGCTCAAGAGTGAGAAAATGCCCTGGAGTCAAAACTGACAAATCATTGGGGTCAGCACTGATGGGGCATAAGGGGCGTGAATTTAAGACAGCCTCAACCTGGACAACAAGTGTCTCGAGTTCGTCGTAGGTGAGAACTTGCTCACCGATGACACGGGAAATATGGGATTTTAAGGATTTCACTCCCGCTTCCCATAGCCCACCAAAGTGGGGGCTGCTGGGAGGGTTGAAATGCCAAGTGATATTTTCAGAAGATGCGGCTTCAGCCATAAATTTTATTTGCCTGGAGGCTCCAACAAAGTTGGTGCCGCAGTCACTGAAAATGTAACTACATCTACCACGTCTCGAGATGAAACGTCTCAATGCTGCAAGAAATGCATCAGAAGATAAATCTCTGACTACCTCAAAGTGCAGAGCCTTCGTGGCAAAACAAACAAATACACAAATGTATGCTTTGTACTGCCTTGCATTTTTATATTTACCTTGAGTTATCAGGTATGGACCACAGAAATCGACGCCTACTGCAGAAAACGGTTTTATTTTAGAAATCCTCAAGGAGGGTAGATTTCCCATTGGAGGTTGGAGAGGAGTAGGGTTGAGTTTCCAACACCGATGACAATTTGAAATGACTCTACGAATAGTTCTTTTGGGAGATAGTATCCAATATCTTTGTGACAATAAAAATTGGAGTGTTTGTACTCCTGGATGTAAGAATTGTTCATGTGTGAACTCAATTAGCAAGAAGGTCAGTCGGTGAGAACTGGGAAGAAGAATGGGGAATTTCTTATCGTAAGATAAATTTGAGTATGTGAGTCTACCGCCCACCCTCAAGAGACCCGCTTCGTCTAAGAACGGATTAAGCTTCCTCAGAATTTTAGGAACAGGTTTTTTCGCATGGAGAAGCGAAAGCTCTTCAGAAAAACTTTGAGTTTGAACTTGTTTAATGAGAACGAGCAGAGCTGAATGAAGCTCAACTTCACATAGAGAGGAAATTATTTTCTCAGTAGGGTGGCGAAGGTTTTGAATGAAACGTCGAGTATATGCAAGGATTCGCTGAATTTTCATCAAAGATGAGTTATCATTGATGAGAGTGTCGAGAAAATTAGGAGAAGTGAGAGTTGTTAAAACAAATCGTTTCTCCTCTTCTAATATAGATTTATTTGTAACCAGGACTTCAGGAGGAATCGGCCAGTTACACTCTGTCAATTTCAACCATGGAGGCCCCGCCCACCATAACGAATTTTCTAGGAATTGGGACGCAATCATGCCTCTTGAAGCACCATCGGCAGGATTCTCCTCGGAGGGAACATATTGCCAAATTGAAGATGGAAACTTGTCATGTATAGAGCTTATCCGATTGCTGACGAACGTCTTGTGCCTATGTGGAGAGGAACGAATCCAATGGAGGGTGACAGTCGAATCGGTCCACGCACAAATTCGATGAAATTGAAGGCTCTCCTTAAAACATTTGACAACTGAAGATAATAGACTCGATAACAACACAGCTGCACAGAGTTCCAGTCGCGGAATGGATACTACTTTCACAGGAGCTACTTTAGACTTCGAACAAACAAAAGATGTGGATATATTTTCATGAGAGTGGGTTACCCTAAGATAAACAACACCAGCGTACCCCTTTTTTGACGCATCCGCGAATCCGTGGAGTTCAATTGATGCATAAGAGCCCGGGAGTATGTGGCGAGGGATGGAAATTTCAGAAATTCTGGGTAAGTCAGACTGGTAATTTTTCCAACTACGGAGTATATCAGGAGGGGGTGTATCATCCCATTGGAGGCCATGAGACCAAAGGTCTTGAATGAGAATTTTTGCGTAGAGGGTAAGTGGTGAAAGGAACCCCAAGGGATCGAAAACCCGTGCCAACTCTGACAGAATGGTTCTCTTGGTACAAGATGTATTATTTGAATGAACTTTGAATGAAAACGTATCGAGAGAGGAATTCCATTGTAGACCAAGAACTTTTACTGTGGTAGGATTATCGAAGTCGAGTGAAACAGATTGTGCAATTGAGTCGGTGACTACTAAGGAGGGTATGTTGCTACCCCACTTATGAAGCTCGAAACCTCCACTATGAAGTAAGGAAATAAGTTCTGTTTTTAGAGCATGGGCAGTTTCAAGCGATTCACAAGATGTCACTACGTCGTCCACATACATGGACGATTTTAGACATTTGAAAGCTAGCGGGTAATTTTCAGCTTCTATATCAGCCAAGTAGAGGAGAGTTCGGATTGCCAGAAATGGAGAAGATGAAAATCCATAAGTGACTGTATTGAGGACATATTCTTGAATAGGGTCATCCTGAGTGAATCTCCAAAGAATTTTTTGGTAAACACGATCAGCTTCTGTAATATTGATCTGCCTAAACATCTGCCTTATGTCACCAATTAGAGCTACTGGATGAAGGCGAAAATTCAAAAGAATAGTGGGAAGGTCTCTCTGAAGTTTGGAACCAATAAAAAGAGTGTCGTTGATTGACATTCCATTTGATGATTTGCAGGAAGCATCAAACACCACCCTGAGTTTGGTGGTTGAGCTGTTGGGATTAATAACACAGTGGTGGGGAATGTAGTAGGAATTATCAGAGATGATTTGAGATCTGGAGGGGGACATGTGTCCACTGTCCAAATAATCTCTCATAAAATCACAGTATTGTTTATGTAATAGAGGGTCGACTAATAATCTGCGTTCTAAAGAAATAAACCGTCGTTCGGCAATTGATCGAGAATTGGGAAATATAGGATTTTTTATTCGAAACGGGAGAGAGACGGTAAACCTGCCGGAAGTGTCTCTCCGAACATTTTCGAGAAATAATTTTTCGCACTGCTCATCTTCGGGGGAAATACAAATTGTTTGAGGTACTTCCTCCAACTCCCAGAATCGTTTCAGAGTTTTCTCTATGGAGAGATCACACGAACAAAAAAACGAATTTGATATAACCGAGGAGAAATTACAACTCACGGTTCCCATAAGTATCCATCCGAAAGTAGTATTGATAGCAGTCGGTTCGTTACTTTGACCAGAGAGTTTACCTGGTTGGAGAATTTGAGAAAATATATCTACTCCCAAGAGCATATCAATTGCCTTGGGAACATGAAAATCGGGATCAGCCAAATTGAGATTTGAGAGATGTGACCACGAATCATGGGAGAGGGGACATCGAGGCATATCATCACAGATTTGGGAAAGTACTACTGCCTCAATTGTAATGAGAGGATCTGGAGTTAGACGTGGGCGGAGAGTCAGTGAAACTGCTTTCGATGCAGTTGAGTTCATATGAGTTAAGCCTTGAATTGAGAGAGTTATGTTATGGCGGGATAAACCTAACTTATTACAAAATTTTTCAGAAACGAAATTGGCTTGACTTCCGCTGTCAAGCAAAATACGAGCTACATGGAAATTTCCTTTAGGGTCGCGCACTTCAATGAGTGCAGTAGAGAGGAGTACTAATTTTGTAGAAGGCACTAAATTTGTGAGGGAAGTGACTGACTGGTGAGAAGATTGATTACTATTAGGAGATGAATCACTGAGAGGTACATTTTGATCATGAGGGGGTTGGTTGAAATGAAGAAGAGTGTTATGCTTCATTTTACAAAGAGCACACCGTACTGATGAGGAGCAATCCCTGTATTGGTGTTTATTGCCAAGGCAATTTATACACCATTTATTATTTTTTGCTATATTGTAGCGTTCTTGTGGCGGATGTGATGAGAACCTTGGACATTTGTATATTGAGTGATCCTGTTTGCAATAAAAGCAAATGGGAGCCGGCTTGGTATTGATCATGAACGAGGAACTTGGGCGCTGATAACCTTGAGAGCTTGATCGCAAGGAAACATTTTTGGACTTCGAGTTTTCAAATTTATGAGAATTTTTCGAACAACCACTATTAACTGATCTATCAAGTGCATCACACTGTTTGAGAACAAATTCTTTCAGATCAAAATAATCAGGAATGTTATTGGAACCAAACTCAATTTCGAATCTCGAAGCCGTATTCGAATCTAATCTTCGAAGTAACATATTGAAAATCAGAAAATCCCACTTGTCTGTTTCAAAGTTCAAGTTTTTCAGCGCTGCCAAGTTTTCTTCATACGTGTCCACAAGTTGGCGCAAATTTTGGGAAGTAGCAGTGCTGTCAGTCAATTTAGGAGCATTTTCTAACTCTTGATAATGAGCCGTTGCTAAAGCACGTTTATTGTCATATCTCGTTTTTAGAGCATGATAGGCAATGGGATAATTTGCATCTGTCAAGCGATTACATTTGACTATAGTTAGTGGAGGTCCACTCAGAGAAGCTAACAAATAATTAAATTTTTCTACATTTGACAATTCATCATTTTCGTGTACAAGAGAATTAAACATATCAAAAAATGTATTCCAATTTGTTGGATTTCCGTCAAATTTAAATAAATCAATTTTAGGTAACCGAACGTTACTCGATTTTGCAATGAAGGGGACATTTCGTTGATTATCGAATAGTTGAACTTCAACCGCTTTTATAGCATAAAAGTTATCATCGAAACTTTTGCGAATAACAGTTTCACCAGCCAAATCATGAGCATCAACTGTAGAAACGATAGTCAAAAGAGCTGCATGTTGTTCATCAAAATCATATTTTAATTGATCAAGAGATGTGAGACGGGCTTTAAACTGAACATGAAAATTTGTATTTCCTAATGCAGCATCGGCTATTATCCGCAAGTCTGATAATCGATCGACACAGTTCTGACGTAAAGCTTGGATTTGTTTTATTTTGTTAGCTTGACTCATAGTGAAGAGACGAGAGAACAATCAAATAATCAATGGAAATAATAATTGAACGTACGTTCGGGACCACACTGTATATAGTCAATAGAGAACTAACCGAAATCAAAATTTTAATTTTAATTTTAATGGATAACTTAATATTATTATCCACCCCGTATAAATACGGAAACTTTTCAGATGCAAATCATTTCCATAAACAAAGCAACAATTCAACAACAAATCGGAATAGAATGTACACGGGTTTTTTAAATGTAAGAATACTTATATAGTGAGAATACTTTTATTTCTATGTATAATACTTTTACTGATAAATAAATCGATAAAGTATTGTTGAGTCGCCGAGAACTTTGGAGCAAAAAATGTCCAGGAGCAAAAAATCGTCTTATCAGTGTACCTAATTTAACTGCAATGTGGAACGAATTTAAAGGTCTCTTTCTGTACCCAATGAAAATTATAATTTCAAACAATCACACTCGATCAAAACATCAGAAGATACACCATCCAGGGCTCGAAGGACCATGTTCGAGACTTCTCTCGTATAAAATAAAAAGGGTTCGGTAATGCATGCAGTTTCCGATATTCTGATCTAATCTATGATCGCTGGAAATAACATATGAATAAATGAGAGTTGAGTGAGAGGGAGAGAGAGAGAGAGAGAGCGACTGTGATTTCTTACCTTTACTGATGGGAGAGTTCTGGAGCACTTTTGTAGTATGCACTCTTGGAGTATGCACTCTTGTAGTATGCACTCTTGTAGTTTGCACTCTTGGCATATGCAACCGGCCGGTGCAGTCGTGAGAAAGTGGAACAGAGAGAACGCGCACTTGGATTCGTATTTGGTATTGGTACGTACTCGTTCTAGCGAATTTGTGTTACTTCTACACCGAGGTCCTTTTTTCTCCTAGTGTGGGCAGAAATCACAGAACAGAAATCGCGAAAAGGCATGGGCGTAGGTATGGGTATTTTAAGAGACCTTTAACTATAATTAATGATAAACTAATCTAATTTTAACTTATACTAAATAGATGAACGGAAACTGTACACATTCCTTCTGCCAAAATCCTAGTTCATCGTTTTGATTTCCAGTCTTTAGTCTCGATAATTTCGTGAATTGTTACTATTGGGTTGCTGAATTTGGAATCAATTTTTCAAAATGATTTTTAAACCTTAGTAATTCCACAATAATATTGAAACGCACTATTTTATGTTCAACACCATAAACATTTATTATTAATAATCAACAAACAATAAATTTGAAACAAATAGCTTAATATAACAAACTCAATATACAGTCCAAGATAAGGTTGTCACACACGGTGATATCTGAAACGGTAATACAGCTTTGGATAAATACGAAACAGAAGGGTCATCTGTATGGAAGTACGAATGTTCCAGAAATATTTTCGATTTTCAAACAAATTAGGAAATATTGAATTTTTTGATGTTTTATTTCATTTTTTCACAAACTTCCAATCAACTTGTTTCGTTCGTACGTCCGCCTTTCCAATTCAAAACTTACAATCCATTTTCAAGCTCTTGTTGGCATCCGATTGAGCGGAAATTTTACACCCGTATTAAGAACCGATGACAATCCAATAATATAAAAAAGTTGTACCTACTGTCCCCTGGAGGCTACACACAGAGAACGCGTTAGCATTTCGGAAAATATCCGACGGTTTCGGGAGTGGAAAATTACAGCAAAACAAACATTTTGCCCAGGGACTCAAACTCCCCCTCTTCTCAAAAAATATTGCGAAGACGAGCGAAGAATTTTCAGAAATATCCGTGAAAAGAGTGAAAACATTGAATTTTCGAATAATTTTTGTAACTTGACTCGCCTGCCCCGCCTTCTCCCTCCGAAGTCAAGATAGAGAACGAGTACGAATTTTAAAAAATGTCCGACAGTTTCGTACGTGGAATATTACGGCAAAAAAATATATCAAGGGGCTCTGACCCCCTCACCATTTCGAAAAAGGTTGAGCAAACTCGTACCTCTCCGACCCGCCGTAGGGTACGCAAAGAACGCGTAGACTCGGAAAAATGTTGAATGCTTTCGGATGTGGAAGATTACGGAGGAAAAAACATATCGATCGGGGGCCCGCGTCCCCTACTCGATAAAAGTTATAAAAATAAAATTGGAAAAATCCGTAAACATACTGAAAAACATCAGACTGTACAATAATTTTCTTAACTTTCACCTCTATGTATGTAGGTATCCACTAGAAAGAATGGCAAGAGTTAGCAAACATACGTTTGCTAGTAACTGTGACGAAACGGCGAATAAGCTTGTCCTTAACGTTGTTTCTAGGGTTTCTTATCGTGCACTTGTTGACCTTTTCGCACAAAAACTCGGATCGTAACTTCTAAACACGTTTTAATGAATTGTATTCCAATACAAACTGCAAAATAATAATCTCAAAATAATATTCAATCACATTTGTTCGTTTTCTCACCTGCACCAGACCAAAAACCTCAAAGAAAATCTACGTAATTGAAATTGATGTATTCAAAATATCCTGAGGATACAATTCGTATTGAACACCCCGACAATTGTTGCTCACTTCAAATGAGTTATTTGAAAAGAAATACAGTTTTTCTGTGATTCAAAAAAAGCGTGAACACAAGTTCATTATTTTAACTCAGAGGGAAGCACCTCACGGACATTAGTCGGCCCCAATCTCCTTATTGACGCTGTCGATAAGGTAGGACACATGTCGCCAGATTTCCCTTATTTCACATAACGTACCAACCTCTGGGCACCTGGCGCGTTTATTGAGACATATTTCAATTGTTGTTCTTGATAATTGATAATTAAACAAATTCTAATTATAAAAAGAACAAAATACAATGCATGTAACGTTTCAATTTGTTGAAACAACAACTGAAATTGTTTGGCTTTGCTCCGCTCGCCCCTAAAAAACCGACCTGCAATTCGAGCCAAACTAGGTATAATTCATGTTGACCAACCGATTGACTCCGTGTGTTTTATTTTTACGCTATGGCAGACTGATATGTTTTATTTCGGAGAATCTTCGTTTACGATTGAAGTAGGTATGACTAGGTTGATGTAGTAGTTTATTTGGAGTTGTATTTATTGTTGTTTTTGCTTACTGTTGTATTTATTGCTGTTTTGTAGATGAAGGTCTTGTTAACCGGGTTCGGTCGAGTTTGGTTCTCGCGAAGAGAACGCAACTTATTGGTAGTTCGAAAGAGATCTGTTGGTAACACTGCTCAAAATGACAAGTAATGAATTTTTGAGAGTAGGGCATTTCCGGAGACAGTCTTTCGAGAGATGTTGGGCTGTAAGGGTTGAAGAATTTTTCTCATGGTGCAGGCTGTTAGCCGTTACGCAATATTTTATACCCGAAGATATCTATAGGCAACTTTAGACATCCTGATTTGGGGATTATTTGCATCTATTGCTATCGTAGTTTGAATAGTGCGTCGTTGATTTTGGAGCGTAGTGGATTCTGAGCGATTTGGATTTTGGGTAAAAAGCAAATTCAAACACCCGATTAGGGGGATCATTAGCAGCTGGCGTAACCTTCGTCATCTCACAACTCCTGGTGTATTTGTTAGGAGCCCTTGTTGACAATGGTTCATGTTGGAGGCACTTTCGTGTTGGAGGCATTTTCTGGTACGAAGTACGTTCTTATACCCCGTAACAGAAAATGAAATCATAAAAATAATATCGGAATTGAAAAATAAGACTTCTGGTCCTGACAAAATAACAGTATCCTTCATTAAAAAATATCATATCTACCTTATAAAACCTTTGCGCTCTATCTTGAACTCAATCTTTCTGTTTAAAAAACAGACTAGTGAATTTTCTTGACAACAACAATATTATTTCTAACTCCCAGTATGGATTTAGAGAAAACTTATCGACAGAACAAGCTGTCTTTGAATTAACAAATAAGGTATTCAACTGCTTCCAGGATCAGAAAAAATGTTTGACTGTATTTTTAGACCTAGCCAAGGCGTTTGATACCGTCAATCATGACATACTCTTTCAGCGTTTGAACGACGTAGGAGTAAGAGATGTAGCATTAAATTTATTCAAAAATTACTTATACAGAATACAGAGAGTAAAAATAAATGATTCGTATAGTGATCCACAATATATTATCATGGGTGTGCTTCAGGGAACTGTCATGGGCCCAATACTATTTTTACTGTATGTCAATAACATTTTCAACATCGAAAATTTTGAAGGCTATTTAACGTCTTACGCTGATGATACGGCGGTAGCATTTGTAGGTAAAACGTGGAACGAAGTATATGAAAATGCGGGAACTGGTATGAAGCAAATTTATTCCTGGCTAAGTACTAACCTACTGAGCCTGAATCTAGACAAAACAAAATTCATAACCTTCTCGTCTACAAAAAAAGATCAACCAAAAAAACCAACACTCTCGATTCACAAAGCAGCATGCCCAGAAAATGCAAATTGCTCTTGCCCTGAAATAAATAAAATTGAATCAACTAAGTACTTAGGTATGATTGATCAATCACTACGCTGGAACAAACATGTAAAATACACTGTGAAAAGACTTCGAAAACGTATTTATAAATTTTATCAACTCCGAAACATTCTTAGAAGAGACGTAATGGTGCTGGTTTATAACGCCTTGGCTGAGTCAGTTATACGCTATTGTATCATTGTCTGGGGTGGGTCTTACAAGACATCCTTACATAATTTAGATATAATCCAGAACACCCTAATTAAAATAATGTTTAGAAAAAATCAAAGATATTCAACTGAGTCCCTATATGAAGAAACTGGCCTATTTAACGTAAGGAAAATATACGCTTATGAATGTTTACTATGGACATTGAGTAGACCCATCAATAAAATCCATCATACACATAATACTCGAATGATTGCAAACCAAGCTGTAAATATACCACGTTGTAGACTGACTCACAATCAAATATTCGTCACATACTTTGGCCCTAAACTGTACAATCAGCTACCTACGCATATCAAAAACATTAATAGCCATAATAAACTCAAAAAAGAAATAAAACTATTCATTAAAAATCAATATAATCAACTGGAAAATATCTTTGAGAACGACTGAATCTCAAACCACCTTCTATGTGCACTCTCCTCTACATCTCCTCTACACCTGTACACCTCTAAATCTCTATATACATAATCATATTAAGTACTCAACCTGTTTTCTAAAACGAAACTAGCTATGTTACCTTATAGTCAAATAACTTTATATCTACCTATATCACTTGTTTTTATGAAACTTAGCAGCCCGAGGGACACAGTACAAGCACAGCTTATGTGACCTCATACTGCTAGGAATAGAACTACTCTACACCGTCTATTGTTTAAATATATTTGAAATATAATAGTGATATCGACCTGAATAAAATCTATCTAAAAAAAAATACGAGGCACATTCTTTTGGAGTCCACAATCTTTAGAGGTTCTAAATCCGGTTGGACTTATAGTTGGAGGGCCTGGAGACTTTTCTGTGGAAGCCGTACTCGTGGTAGCAGCCAGGGGTATCGTTTTGGAGGCTGTATACTCAAGGCTCTGCCCCCAGATACTCAGACTAAGATTCCAAGCCAACGATTCCTGTTCCAAGCTTCCCGTTGGAAATGCAAAGTCCATATGGTGAAGATGAGTGATTTAAAACGAGTGAAATATTCATAACTGTTTATTTATTAGTTACATATCTATTATTTTTGAGAACGGCAAACACTCTGAAATTATCGTAACGTTATATAAATAACATAAATTTAATTTTGTGAAAAATCCTAAGACCGTCCCTGACATATCCCGCTCAATAACATGATCTATTGAGCAAACTCATAGGTTGGTCAATCTGCCGGGAACCACGTTATTCTGAAGTAATTGGCATTCTAGTGTTTATTATATTTCTATGGTTGATATCAATATACTGTTTATCCATTGCAAGTCAATTCAGTCTATACGTTACACACAGTGACAAACGTTAAGATTTAGGTGCAACAACAATTGACACATTTTGAGCGATCTTAAATGTACTGGTTCATCGTTCGAAATTTAATTTAATATACAGGGTTATAATTTTGGAAATTGGCTTTTTTCCTTTTTCCGATTTCCTAGTGCTTCAGGAAGAAGCTATTATCGAACCTGCTGTGGAAGGACACTAGGTGGAGACCACACTTTTGTACGGGTAAGATGAATAGTTCACTTATTCACCTTAACCTTCACCTGTAGTATACCCACTTCCAGCGTAGCCGCGAGCATGCAGGGATTTTGAGCGTCAGTCCCCAAGACAAACCCCTGTAACGGTTTCAACGCATTGTAGTATTTACACCTTCAGTGTTTAGCAAAGTGTTGATAAATTGGCAACTTTGCAAATGGATGTCCAACTGTTACATGTACGTGAAAAATCTTCTCAAAACCAAGCTTTTAGTTATGAACTATGGTAATAAAAAAGAAAAAATTATATTTAGTGCATGAAGAACATAAAATATTTATAATTTAAATATTTTCTTAAAAGCATGAAGCGTTAAACATAATTACACAAGAAAATATTCAAATTTATAAATGTAAATGTTTTTTGCTCATCATACAGTAAATATAATTTTTTACTTTTCAGTTCACTAGTTTGTAAATAAAAACTTCTTTTTAAAAAGATTGTTTACGTATGTTTTATTTTCTGGTGTAATCATAACAAAATTTTAAAAAATTCTCAGCAGAAACTTTTTATAAACTTTCTCGTAGTGTTATAAGTTTTACTGGCCGACTTTCCATTATCAAACAACCATCAATAACTCAATTTTTTTAAATACTTCTCTGTTTTGATAAGAGAATTTATAAAGAGTTTCTGCACAAAGAATTACTTTTCATTTTGGTCCAGCTCTGACGATAACACGATATTTTTGGAAATTTCATACTTCCATATAGATGGCCCTTCTGCTACGCAACTTTTTTCCCATTCAACCAAAATTGTATCTTTTTCAGATATCCCCGTGCTGGACAACCTTATCTTAGACTCACTGTATTAAATATACCTCCTCTCTATGATCGACACACTAATACTGCCCGGTTCTTTCCATTAACTGTCTATTGAGTGATCCAGTCACAGGCATCTATATTTTCTCCTTCTTTTCAATTTGATGGGAGTAACTTCTGGGCTCGGAAAATTATCTTCTTCATTATTCTCGACTTTATCCTCTGGAGTGGATGAACGATGGCGTATTCTGTTGATCTACCTGGAATTGAATTTGACGATGAGTAATAATATTTGTATCCGGTCTTCTGGCAATATTTTTTTATGACATGAGTGATGTGTTTCTAAGATGTTTTTCCATCTATCATAAGAGACACTTCATTTCCTTTTCTCTCAACCACTTGATACTCATCGTTCTGATTCACTCTCTATAGTTCATTCGAAGGCGTTACATTCATTAACAGCTTATCACCAGTCCTCACATCACTGTCTTGGGTTAGCTTGCTTTGTCTATATACTCTAATTTCCTTTTTGATATCATTATCTCTAGCTTCTTCGTCTTTCTCGTTGGAAATGCCAGCTATCAAGGGTATCTCGGAAGTTTCTTCCAAATAGTATTTCACATGTGGTTCCGTGGCAAGGTAGTATTACGTTATACATTAGGATGAACTTCAGGACTTCACTTTAGTAATCACGTCTGTTGACAAGGGCAAACTATATGCGTTAGGGAACACCTCCTGAGATATGAAGTGCTGATTTTCCATGACCAAGTCGCTCCTCATGGATGGCCCACCCCCTTTCGGTATGAGGCCTGTGTTTCTACCATAAGTCTAGCGAAATCCCCGGTAAGAAAACCCATCCCATCTACCACTACTTCTAAAAATTAGTGAAAAAGTAAGAATTCCTCTATTTCATGTATGTTTACAGTTCTTTGTGATTAGTTTTACTATCTTTTTATTTTATATAATTCAACATGTTTCTTAAAAATTTTACTGCTTTCTCGGAGTGGGTAAACCCTCATGAGGGTGATTCCTTAAAGTCGTATTACATTTGCAAGTTTAACGGCATGCAAGTTATGTGCAAGAGAGAGAATTTCATGCCTCTCGCCTTGCACCATCTCTTACATTGATGCAAGTTGATTGCAATTATGTTTGATTGAAGGGTAATTTCCAACATTGAAAGTAGTATGTGTTGAAATCTCATCTATCTTGCAATCATATTCATTACTTGTCATACCTTTTGACCCTGCACATCTTCATAGATATCGAAAAATACCGGTTTTTGTGACAAAAATACATTTACTTGATGTAAAATATATTAGAGACATATGTTTCAGTTGGTAACTAAAATATCCTCACAAAAAGAACCAAAATTGCATGAAAATCGGCCTCAAAATAGAATTTCTTCGAACTTTATTTATGGCATGAAACTCGCCTCAAACTTGCACGGGCGCATGCGCATTGACTGAAGTGGAATTGCACAGAACTTGCATAGCATGAAACTTGCATGAAAACTTGCAAATGGAATACGGCTTTTAGTCGCTGTCGTCGTCTAGTATTATTGAATTGCCCCAGGTGTTTATGTGTTCTAGTGTTTCTAGTGTGTCTAGGTGTTTTCTGTCTCTGAACGTAGGTGGGTGTGTCCTCTTTTTGTCTTGCAAGTGTTTTATTAATAGTGTTTGTCGCAAGTTCTGTAATTGTGTTAATGTGCATGTGTTTATGAGTGTTCGATGTTTTCTTGCCCTTGCCCGCACTGGTAGACACCGTCCGTGTTTCTGAGGCTGAACCGTTTGTAGTATGTCTTCGAGTTGCCGTGTCCTGTGATAAGTTGTGTTGTTTTCCAGGAGAGTGCAATGCGTAGGTAGAAGGACGGCTTTTAATATTTATGAGAATTTCAATGGAAGAGAAATATACAGTGACCGCCAAAAAGTATGTACCATATGGGAAAAAATTTTATTATTGGAGTATTGGAAAAAATATTCTGGGGAAAAGTTTTTGCATGTCCGATAACCTAAAAATCGATTTTGACACATGTCACGTGATCGCTAGAATGGCGGCAAAATGAAAAAAATTGTAATGCAAAGGCAAAAAATGGGTAAGATGGCAAGATATCAAAAAAGTTATTTGAAAAAGTAACTCAGAATTCAATTTTATACACATAAACGAAGTTTCAAGAGATAATTCAAAAAAATTGAAAATAGCAATTTTTTAAAAATATTTTCCCATCTATTTAAAAATATTATTTTTTTTCTTATGAATAGCTTGACTATACTAAAACATTTGCATTTTAATGATTATGACAAAACTTTCTCATTTTCTCCACACCAGAGGGCACTAAATTGAAAAAATGGGAATTTGTCAGAACCCTTGCTGTTACATCGGTTCGTATCTAACAGTTATATCCGAATTCCACGACCATTGTGATGACATGACACTCCAAAAACATGGTAATTTCCAGATTATAATCAAGTTCCGATGATAATCGTGCATGAGCGTTACACTTCGCACATAAACTTGAAAATAGTGCGTCAAATTAAAGATTTTTAAAGTTTATGTGCAAAGTAAAACGCTCATACAGCATTATTATTGAAACTTGATTAAAATCAGGAGACATGGTGTTTCTAGATTGCCATATCAATACAATACTCTTGGAATTCTGATATAACTGTTAGATAAGAACCAATGTAACAGCGAGGGTTCTGGCAAAAACCATTTTTTTTAATTTAGTGCCCTCTGGTGTGGAGAAAATGAGAAAGTTTTGTCATCATCATTAAAATGCAAATGTTTCAGTATAGTCAAGCTTATCATAAGAAAAAAAAATAATATTTTTAAATAGATGGGAAAATATTTTTAAAAAATTGCTATTTTCAATTTTTTTTAATTATCTCTTGAAACTTCGTTTATGTGTATAAAATTGAATTCTGAGTGACTTTTTCAAATAACTTTTTTTGATATCTTGCCATCTTACCCCTTTTTTGCCTTTGCATTAAAAAATTTTTCATTTTGCCACCATTCTAGCGATCACGTGACATGTGTCAAAATCGATTTTTAGGTTATCGGACATGCACAAACTTTTCCCCAGAATATTTTTTCCAATACTCCAATAATAAAAAATTTTCCCATATGGTACATACTTTTTGGCGGTCACTGTGTGTAGAGTTATATGGACCAAGATTAGTGTACAAGGGCCTCCCACAGGGTTCGATACTCAGTCCCATTCTCTTCAACACATGCACGTCAGAATTGCATAAGTTTCAACAACAATATAAAGTTAATCCAATATACAGAAGGTAAGTTTTTTCATGGCCAATTCAATGGTGATGTTCAGACTGATTTTTTTGGCGGAAATAGATAATTTTGTACATAAAAACTGTAGGCAACCCTTACTCACCCCCTTGAATTAGAGTTACCTTATTTTTAAAACAAAAAAAATCAATAGAGCGCCCAAAATCCAAGGTCTGTAACTCGGAGAGGGTGAATTTTAGGACACATGTTTTTATAGGAAAAAAGTCTTATTTTGACCCCAGATATAAGCCCTCAAAATATTTGTTTTGTATTTTGCAACACCCTGTTTACATTGAATGTTGCTTTCAAGTTTTCACAGTCGGAGTGCTCTAATAATGATATGCTCATTTTTTATGATTCTTGATCTTTACAATAAACATTTCTTGCGACTAGCAAAAGGGACATCCTCATCTAAAGACAATATTTTTTCATCTATCAGTTATTACGTGTATTAGGGTAAGTGAACGTTATTTTTCACACGGAAAATTATCAGATGAGTATAAATACAGCCGTGAGATAACGCAGCCCCAGCAAAGTCACAGTATCAACTGCAAATACATATGGTTACAATACAGATCGACATCTGCCATAATCAAAGGAGTTTTGATAAAGTGATAAGATGATCTAGTTGTGTATATTCCATTTAGAACTATTGTTAGGGTTATAATTTTTTTCCTGCATTACAAGAAAAGTATCAGTTGATTGGTTGTTCTACCATCCTTTGTATCAAATTCACCCAGTATCTCTCTTTAAGTTTCACGAGGTTTAATCCTAGTAATAATTTCTAGTCCCAATGTCCCTTTATATCTGAACCCAATGTCCCATACATTAGATTTGATCATGAGTTTCTTAGACCGTATAATCCCTCTAGATCAATAATATAATGATGTGTGTTAATTTTGGAACCAAAATCCCCCTATCTCTGAATCCAGTGTTCCTTATATAAGAGTTGATCATATATTTCTCAAACCTCTTAGTCCATGTAGATCCATATCATAAAAATATGTGTTTATTTCGATCCCAATGTCCCTTATAATTCGATCCTGCGAACCTTCACTCCTTTCAACTCAATTCTAGTACTATCCCTTGTTACATAATTTTTTTACTATCAACTAGTCAGGGTATATCGAAATTTTCAATCATATCTTACATGAATTTTACCACTATTTGGCTTCTGCATTTATTTAATAATTTTCAAACATTAACATTACCTAAATCGCTATAAAAATGTTCCTTCTTCTTCAGTTGTAATCCATTCCACAATTTCTCAATTGAACACGAAAGTTTCATCTACTGCGCGATATTCTGTGTAGACATCCCTAATGCGTATTTTCATAATGCTACTAGGTATCCATTTTACATTTACGTCATCATGTTTTGGTAACGTCATATTTCAAGTTATCCCAAGGTTAGGGTTATTAATTGTCATTCGTGATCAGATGTTTACTTTCTGCGGGACTTCAGCATGCAGCGTAACTCGGAATGACTTTTGTTAGTTTCATAACCGAAGAGTCAAAATTGGTAATGCCATGCAGTATTACTCAAGCGTGTTTCATTTGAGGATAGGGCTTCATAAAATTTTTCTAGCTTATGGTAAAAGGTTAATAAGTTGAGGGTGTAATACTCTTCGAGAAGAGTACTTGACAACAATGCACATGGAGGTGACATTTTGACTTGAAGGTAGGAGAATAAGGAGATTAATTAGCGAGAGAGGACTTTGAAAAATTTTTGTACAAATGAGTTGTTAAATTTTCTGATTCCATTTGAATCATCCACAAAGGGGTTATATTTTGCAACTGCCAAAAGTTTCCAGTTTTCGTTTAGTCGTTTGAATTGCTTTGTATGCATATTTCTGAACCTTACCCCTACGGGGATTCTATACACAGATTATCCTCAGACTTCAGGTAAGCCTCCTCGCACATGGTATTCTTCTATCATTTGGCAGTTCTTCATGTATTTTAGGATCTGAATAATTAGGCCTTTTGGGTACTTGACCCTATGTGCCGCTGTTAACCCTCTGACCAGGATATTTTAATATCTGAAAGAGCCTACCGAAAGCATTTTCTACTGTGGGAGCACCTAGGTCTGTTCTGGACAGAGGTATTCATTAGTTCATCCAAGTTGCTGAACAAAATCTCAAGTTCATGTTTTATTTCAGGTTTTATTCATAGGGGACTATAGTTCTTTCCCAAATATAGTATTTCTTTCCTTTCTGGAGGAAGTTTCATGACCCTCCGTTGATGTATTGTATGGTATGTCTTCCTCGTGACAATCTTTCACCTACTATAGCCACTGAGTAGGGCATTAATGTACTGGTAGTGGAGACTGCAGCTAGGACTGCAGCTAAGATCAATCTGTACCTGTACCTGTACTTGTAGCAGAAACTATCAAAGAAGGAACATTGCAGCTAAGATCAACCTAGTTGTACTACCCTAGTTGACCTGACTTTTTCAAACTTGGGACATTTTCACTTATTTTTTCTCCATATGAAATTCTGAATACAACTATGTGCCAATTGTCACTTTTTGTAACCAACCTTTCATTTATCAATTTAGTGTAACAAATTTGATTTCATTGTCTTCAAAAACAAAAGTTATAGGGTCGAGCCACCTTTAGCGGACACCCGGTATAATACTCAGGACCATTCGCTCTTTTGGCAAATTCATATCCAAATCTTTTCGTTTATTCACCCCAACACATGTTTCAGTTCATGAATTATATACGTCGCAATAAGATAGTATTAACCAAATGTCTTTTCGGTTCATGTATAAAAAGTAGGTACCTAATTAATAATTGTAATTTTCAAATATTATTAAGAATTACATTTACTTCGAGTGAAATGCTGTTAGTATCTACAATCGTGATGTGAATACGTCTTTAGGTGCATACTTCAATCACCTGAAGGCGATTATAGATACTAACAGTCTAACAACTGATGGGTCGTGATTTAAACTCTCAAAGAATTAATTTTCCTTCTTTTGGAGAGTATAAATCAAGACGTTTCAATGGCGGCAAATATCTACAATCGTCTTCAGGTGAATAGAGTATTCACCTGAAAGCGATTGAAGATACTAACAATTGAAAAGTCGTGATTTAAACTCGCAGAGAATTAATTTCTCTTCTTTTAGCCAATGAAAGTCATCAACCATTTCATTCAAATCCGAAACATTGTCGACCAATTGTCGTTATGACAATAATTATATTCTATGGAAAATGTCAAATTCACAATGAATTATCCATAGGTACGATAACACCTTATGAAACAAGTGTAATAATAAATGTTTTATGGTATGAGCAGTTTGAGAATTCTTGTACTGTATAAAAACTATTTCGTTTTAAGGCGCATTTTAAACATCAAACTCGAACTAATGTGTTCAGGAAGATGATAAAAATACGTGGGCCTACATATTTAGGTGAGTTTTGAGATATTTTGTTGTATTTCAACCTGTGTATGAATTAGACCTTCTGACGTGTATTTATGACATGAATGTCTTTATAGAGCTTGAGGTTGGTCATGTTGTAATTTATATTATTATGATTTGTTTGTTGTTTTGAATAGTATAAAATGAATTTTATTTCTAATGTCAATTTTTTTTTTATTTTTAGCTCAGTCGTTTTCTCAAGAACATAAAACTGCATTATCTCAATTGGATTCCTTGAAGTTGGACGCTGCTGTTATATTTGGGTTTAATGAAATAAAAAATTCTATAGATTTTTAAATGGAAACAAAATTTGGTAAACTGTAATAAGATGTAATCAGCTTGGAACTATATTCCATCTAACTGGACCGCGACTAGGGTGATCTATGTTCCTAAGGTGGGTCGGAGTAACCCAAACCCAAAATCGCTGAGACCTATTAGTCTGACATGCTTTCTGTTGAAAAGCATGGAGAAAATTCTGGATGAGCACATAAGGTGTGGGGCACTAACAAAGCACCCCCTCAATGTTCACCAGTATGCCTACCAGGATGGAAAATCAACAGAACTTGTCATCAATATACTTGTCTCAGGACCGACGCCCTAGAATACCAGGAGGTAGCAGTCGCTGCATTCCTGGACATAGAAGGAGCATTAAACAGTCCACTACCTCACTCCCTATGAGGCCACTGCCTCTAGAGGGATTGAACAGATACTATGGACTGGATGAGAACTATGCTTCACAACAGAACTATAACGAAGTCTCTATCTACAGGGGGAAAGTGTCAGCTTCAAACCAGCCAGGGGCTGTCCCCAGGAGGGGGTCCTCTCCCCTCTGTTGCTCTGGGAGGTTGATCTGCAAACATGCTGACGATCTGGTCCTGGAAATAAACGATAAATCATCCGAAGAGATGGTCTCCTACGTCCTTCAGAATATATTGGATACCATATATAGATGGTGTGAGAGGGAGAAAATGGACCCTTTATCATTATGTATAATAATACTCCCTCATAAACACTCGAAGAATGTACCCAAACTCATGGACTGTGTGGGTAGAGGACGGCTATTATTATTATTTGCAGTGGCGCTCCGGACCGACTTACTGATTTTTGGTGGCGTATTCAGTTTTCAGCTGCAGAAAAACCCATAAAACCTACAGCACCACCCCGAGTGATCGGTGCCCACTTCAAGCAAACACCAGACGTTGGGATTGGCATCGAGGCAACTCACGCACTTGCTTTACAACACCAAGGGACTTGGTCGCTTTCATCGCTCAATAAAAAAGGTGAAGGCGACGAGGAAAGTAGTTTCACTCTCCTTTCCTGGGCTGGCGTGAAGCGAAAATAATTTTCTCTGGTATAGCCTCTTCACCAGCAAGACCGTTTGAGTGCCTACTCGCGGCGGGCCTCTCTCTTACAGAACTCAACGGATCTAGAGGGTGAATCCTCGAAAAAATAATCCTCCTGGAGACACACACCTGGTGTGCAGGAATGGCGAACCCTGGGATTTCTATGGCCAAATCTTACCTTTCTTCTACTGGTCTTGGGTAAGGTTTCTTTTTTCTCCTACACCTGGCACTCTGCCAACCTTCTTTTAGCTACCATCCTTTCTCAATAACAAGGCATAGGGAGGGCGGCTATGTCCTCTCATCTTCCAGCCCAATCCACCTCCGTGTCTCAACTCGGGGCATTAGAGGAAGGGCGGCCACCGCGTACCCTAATCCATCGCGCCAAGAGGAGCACCATGGCACAGGGGTGACTAAGTGTGCATCATGCGATGCTCGTCGAGCCAGGCAACCCGGCGGGAAAGATGCTTTGCCCCTGCAAGCGGGGCGGACTGATACTTCCCTAGCTACTCGTGGGAACAAAGATGAAAAAAAAAAATTATTAAATACGAAACCGCCTGAGGCGCCCAGGGAAAGGCACAAGACCGTAGGGTCACCATCCGGTATACCGACTACGCCTCAAGACCAGCCCGAGAAGAAGGTCGACCGGAATTGCAGACGCCATTAGCATCCGTCGAAGCAGTATGGCTAGAGCAGCCTCCAATAAGACAGAGAAATCAGCTCAGACAGCTGGTTTACCCAAGGACATGAAACCAAACCCAGAAGAGCTCACAGTTAGCACGTCCAAGGACACAGGGCCTAACGGGGAGCCCAAAGAAATAGTTTGTAGGAAACGATCCAAATCGAGCCCTCCCCATAAAGATACCCTCATTAAAACCCACAACGTGGAAGTTGTAGACCTCACTTGGGGTGACGAAAACGGACAGTCTGACAGACCTAAAAGAAAATGGCGGGAAGACGAAGAAGGGGAGACAGGAAAAAATATACCTAAGAAGCTAATCCTAGGACAGGCCCATAGAGGCAAAAATACCGGCTGGCAGCGGGACAAGATGCGTGAACTGATCCACAATTTTAACGAGATTTTTCGCGAACTGCTAACAAGAAATGTCAAGGATGTGGTATTTTTGAAAAGGTAGTTGAACGGTGGTTAAAATAACCCACCTTTTCATTTAAAATTTCAGTGGTTGCGTCCGCCCCCGTTAGTGGGTTGATGTCATTTAATTGACTTAAAAATGAGTCTAACGTGTTTTTGCATATTTTTAGATTTTCTATAGAGACCGAAATATAAAGGGTGATACGTATTCAATATGACACCCTGTTTAATTGACAGAACAATAGTTAAGACAGGGAGTGGCTCTATAAATAGAATAATTTTCATTTTTCTCTTAGGTTTCAACAATAGTCATTTTCTCCCACTTCGACTATTCATCAACAGTAATGCCACAAGTGATTGAATTTTCGCGATGAGTCTGTCGAATAATTTCTGAACGAAACTGAATTCAATTCAGTTGAGTTCAGAAATTAAAGACAGACTTATGATATAAATTCAATCACGACTGGAATTTTATTAGACTATTTTACAAAGTGAAAGGTAAACAATCTGAAATATGGCAGAATTAGACGAAATTAGCAAAAAAGTTAATCTGAGAAATTATTAAAGCTCAATAAACAGGAAACATTTAATAATTCGATCTATCAGAGATCTCCCAAATGACATTGACAAGATCAGGGAAGTAGCTGATAGAACCCGGAGCATCACTAGTCAGATGATGACTAAGGATTTACAGACGGCATTTGACGACGATAGTGAAACAGCCCAATACAATCACACAGAGGAGGAAAATACCCTCATACATATGGAACCCACAACGGACTACGACGCATATAGGAACCTATAAGCCCAAAAATGAGGACACTCAATGTAAATAAACACAAAAGTTGTGATAGGCAACCCCCTGGACGTAGAAAACGCAGCGGTGAAAGTGGTTTTCACTGAACCGAAGGACCCCCAGAAGAACGGGAGCATTCAACGACAATACAGGGAAAAAGTTCCAGAACTAACAGGCTCACAGACGACAATTATGTTATCGAACAGATAACAAGGATATGAAATCACTACAGATGAGGTGGTCTCAGCTGTGAAGCAGCTCACAGGCACATGGAGGCCCGAATGTAAAGTCAGTGAAATAAGGCCTATGCAAAATAATACTGCGGCAACGACACTAGTCATGCCAAGTCAAATGGCAAAAGCAGTCCTGTCCAGAGGAGATTGGCCTAGATACGAGGTGCAGAGAAGAGAATCGGTTAAGGGTCAACAGATACACGAGATGTTGGTCATATAACAATACAAAAGAGAACTGCGAAAGCCCCGATAGGACTAGGCACTGCTACAAATGCGGCAAAGGAGACCATAACGCAAGTGATTGCGAAACCGCGGAATATTGCCCGGTATGCGACACCGAGGGACACAGACTGGGAACAGCCAAGTGCCCGGCCTTCAAGCTTGCACTTAGAGGAGCAAGGCAGAGAGACAAGGCATGGAGACCAGGAAATAGGTTTCAGGAGGCGACAGACACCGTTGACATGAAGGGAAGGCGGCCAGAAGGCACAGTGTCGGGTGCACCGGCGGTGGAAACAACCGCGGAGCCCGCGGGCTCCTTCGACGCATTGGAAGAAACGGTGGAGTCTTCAGAAATTATAACCAGCAAGAACCGACACCACAACAATGTTCCTTAAAATCCTGCAAATCAATGTGGACAGGAGAAAAAATGCCCACCACCTGCTATAAGGCACAGCAGAGGAAACCAATTCCGACCTAGTGGTTGTACAGGAACCAAACCAAGCCATCACCCGAAGGGACCCTAAGTAGATTCTGGACCGTGAAGAGGACACCGCAGAAACCAGAGATGCGGTGTCATCAGTCACGTCTCTGAGCATGGCTTCACGTGCCTAAAATTCGACAACTGGAACCACCTGTACAACTGCTATGTATCACCCTATATCACTATTAGACAATTCAAAAGCTACATAGATATGCTGGCGCTGCACGTGCGTGGCGAAGCCAAAGAAGCGGTCATCGTCGGCGACCTCAAAGTAAAATCGCCACTAAGATACCATGAGACGGATGCCAGGGGACAGTATCTTGAAGATTGAATTAACGAAACCAACATGACTGTACATAACAGTGACCACGTGCCCACATTCGTGAGAGCGGCGCAATGCTCAGTCATCGACATCACCCTGGCTACTGGCAGGATTTCTCCCAGTATTAGGGAATGGCATGTGTCGCAGGAGAAAAGTGGCAGCCTGCAAAGGTACATTCTGTTTAAGGTGGAGACTGGTAAGAAACTCGGGAAGGCAGAAGGGCAACTGATGAGGTAAGTGGACCCATCTATATTCAAGGAATCCCTATTGATGACTGGCCATAATATTATAGACCTACACGAGCTCACTAAGGTCATATTAGCTGCGCAGAAGGTCAGCCTCAGGCTTGATGATACTGGGGCAGACAGGCAGCAGCCTGTATGGTGGGGCCCAGTATAGAGGAGGTATGAGCAGCCTGCAATCGAGCCAGGAGGGAGTCACGAGAGACCGCCGCACGAGCGCACCTCCGGCAGTTGTCGAGGAAAAAGAAAGGACTTACAAGGGAGTGAGAAAGGATCTGCGGATATCCATCAGGAAGGCGCAAAAAAATGGTTGGCACTGTGTGACAGACTCAAGGATGACCCATGGGGACAGGGGTATAAAATCGCACTGAGGGAGCTGAAAGGTCTTAATTAAGGCTCCATACGGAAATGGACCCGGGGAGGAAGGAGGCACTTTTGCGGGAACTGTTCTCAGCGACCGGAGCAATCGAACAAGAGCCGCAGGAACGGGGGGGAGAACTATCGCATCCGTTCACCACTGACGAGCTACGCCTAGCGGCGAGACTCCTGAAGCAGGAGATCCCCTGGTCCCGATGGCGTCCAGAGACCGTCCTTGAGCTTCTCAATGAGGTATTCATGGGCATAATCTTTCCTGTTACATGGAAAAGAGGCAAGGCCATACTAATTTGTAAAGGAGATATACGCATCGAGGAAAAATACTGGCCTATATGCCTGTTGAATGGGCTCGGAAAGCTCTACGAATATCTCTTGAAGTGCAGACTACTGGAAGAGATGGAAGACAGGGGCTCCATCTCGTTAACTCGTAGTTCGGATTTAGGGCCAAGAGATCTACGGTGGGCGCTATTAAGGCCGTTATGGAAGCTGTAAATGCTGGAAGGAGAACGTGGGGGGTCATTACAATGATCGATGTTAAGAATGCTTTCAATACGGCCAAATGGGACATTATTAACCAGCAACTTCTGCGAATGCACATCAGTCTGCACCTGAGGCAGGTTATTCAAGATGGAGAATATACTCTGGCACCGTGGAGATAGACTCACCCAGGGCGTCCCGCAGAGATCGGTTCTCGGCCCCACACTGTGTAATGTCCTCTACATCGGGATACTACTAATAGACTTGCCCAGGTCCTGCACTACCGAGGTATACGCGGACGACCTGGCGCTGGTGGCAGTATCGGGTAAGAAGGAAGACCTAGTGAAGACAGCCAACCAGGGCCTGGATAAGATAAGGAGATGGATGGAGGAGCAAGGGCTTGAAATTACCCCGCAAAAGACGGAGTCTGTCATAGTTAGAGGCCCCAGGAAAAGAGAGGACATACACTTTGTGGTCGCCAACACCAGGATAACACCTAAGAAGTTCGTGAAATACCTAGGGGTGTAGATCGACGATAAACAGATACACAACGAGCACGTGAGAATGACATGCGAGAGGGCGGACAGGCAGGTAGCAGCACTTACCAGGATCCTCCCGAAAACCAAGGGACCAGGAATGATGAAGAGACGAGTCATGTACGGCGTCGTGCAGTCGGTCCTCCTCTATGCCGCCCAGGTGTGGGGGAGCGTAATGAGGGTCGAGAAATACCGTGGCACCATGATCTCCACGCAGATAAAGATGTTGCACCATGGCGTACAGGACGGTCTCCTCGAGGATGTAAGAGATTCGTGAGGTAAACCAGCGGACCAAGAGGGAGAAAAAGGACAGGACCATAGAGATATCAGGGTAGGTGGAACAATAACACGACCAACGCACAATGGACGAAGCGTCTCATCCCAGACATAAGGGCATGGATTGAATGCAGACATAAAGCCCTGGACTATTATGTAACGCAGGCGCTTTGCGGACACAGGTCCTTCGGAACATTCACCTATAAAATAGGAAAGTCACCAGACGATAGGTACAGGTACTGCAACTCAAGAGATGATCCATCCCACACGATATTTTTTGCCACAGATGGGCGCAGAAAAGGCAGACTGCGGAACACGCCCTCGGTGTGGAACCCACTCCTGAGAACCTGATAACCTGGAAACCAGCGAGCTGGAGAACAGGGAACACATTCCTGAGAAAGGTTATGGAAACGAAGGAACGGGAGGAGATGGAAGCACAAAGAGAGGCTGCACGAGACAGGTAAATCAGGCATCTGCCGCTTATACCTGATGTCATGTCCACACCGGATGGTTCCAGGTATAGGAGAGGGCACGGGGTGGTTTTGGTCAGTAAGAGTCTGACACTACTGACTAGCGATGGATACCAAGCGGTCAGTGTCCATGAGGATTTCCACCCCACCACAAAAAAAAAGGTTAGGTTAGGTAAGCCGACACACGTCATACATAGGTACGTCCATGAATCGAACCGCTGAGCCACCAGCTAACACCGGCCAAATGCATTGCCTCTCCCTATTTTCATATGAAATCATTTACTGTCGTGTCTCCTGTCCAATAATAATAGCTATATTATGAACTGTTACATTTCTGTGTTTTAAGTTATTTATCTCTGTCCATGTTTCTTTCATGTCTTTTTACTGATCGGATTTCATTGTACTTGTATTTTTTTTATTTTTTGTATGTTATATACTTATAGTAAGTTTGGGGTGAGTGCGTCCACAATTCATTGTTCTGTGGTTGATTGAATTACTCTGAACAGCAATAATAAAACACTACTGACTCTCACTCATTGTTAGAAGTTGATATGGTTCGAGTTCATAGCTCGCAGTGAGTGAGATATCTCTGCAAAAAAGTAGTTGAAAGCATTCACTCAAGGAATGTTCGCTGTTGACCCAGTCGATTGATAGTACGAACTGATTCCGTTTTAACACAGGTAAACCCACTTGCCCCAATACTTGAGTCAAGTGTGAACAGTCGCCTCAAAAAATAAATAAAATTATTTCAAAGTATTGAATTTGAGAATGAGTAAATTTTCCATATGAATATGAAGAGGATATATCCAATATGCATTAAAAAAATTATTTTTGACGTATGCAAGTATTACTTATGTATGTACTGCTTGAAAATTTCTATTCTATTCTATCAATTTCGATACGTCATTTCACTTTGACATTTCTCTTTTTTTGCTAGTTTAAAATTTAAAATTCTTAAAATTGTTGTTAAAATAGTTATTTCCGTTAACCGGTTGCACTCCTACGTACAATCCCCAGAAGTCTTCGAGAAACTTGTGTGCGCTAGGGAAGACGAGGCCCTTACCTTCTTACGTGTGATGCCATGTACGAGACCGGTGACCATGCTGGGAATTGAACCCACGACCCTATGACTGAAAGGTGTACGCTCTACCATCACGACCACCACAGCCCATGTACAGAATGATTACTTTATTTCTATGTTAATAAAATTGAATTTTTGTAAAGTTCACCAATTCAAACTCACAGTTTTGTACTGGAAATTTTGCAGATCATGATCAAAGAATGGACAATTTTAATGCCAACCAAGATGGAAATTTACTGGTCGATGAGTAATTTATGCTCTAGCTCACGGTTCCAAACGAGCAGAAAAGGATTACGCATAGAAAAATCTGGTAACAGTATCAGTATATCACACGAAATTTCTTCTAAGTATTAGCTAACCAGATACAAAATATGGCTAAACTTGAAATTTGTTTTCAAGTTTCCCTACGAGGAATATGAAAATCCACCTTAAATTTCCTTTTTGTGAATAAAAACATCCACTGACTTGATAGAGATGACAAGTAGATTCCGTACCGAAGACGCCACTCAGTTCGTGCATAATCCATATTTACAAGCTGACCAACATCTAGTAATTCTGCAAATTTTTTTACATGTAATACAAATGATGTAACTTAAAATTAATCTTCCACAATCCAGTCGATGTGGTCAGTGACATTGTGTTGATGCACAGTAACTGTTCTAAAGATTCCATTACTATGCAATTTCAGTTCAAAAACAGCAATTTCAAATAACAATAATAATTGATTTTATTGAATAGACATAAAACTGCATTATATTTGACACTGTGACTAAATATGTCACTCAACTGGCAGAGTTCAATTTCACGATCAAATCGCTTATTGCTCTTCCACTCAAATCGAATGATATGGCTACTGAATGAGTTCTTGGTTTGATAATTATAATTAACACTTTTTTCAGTACAAATATCGGTATTTCATCTATAAATACCCAAAGATTTTCTGTTTTTAATTTTTGCTATCAACAGTGTAAAGAGCTTAATCACTCTAAAAGAATCTAACTTGATCGAAGAGTTTAACTTGTTTAGTTGATGTTTTATATTTAAGTGTTTTGTGGACATTCATGTTGAGTTGAAGAATAAAATAAACTACAACTTTTGTCTAACTTCCACTAAGTCTTGGTTTATTTTCTACAACCGGTTTCGGCTACACATCATTTTCAAAAACTGTACGGATTTACTTGAAAATGGTGTAAAAGCCGAAACCGGTCGTAACAGTTAAACCAAGACTAAGTTGAAATTTGACAACATTTTTTGTTTCCTTTATGCTTCAATTCAACAAGAATTTCCCCAATATACTTAAATAAAAGTCAATCGTAGTTAGATCCTTTTAGAGGAATTGACATCTTCAATATCATGTGAACACAGAATCTATCTTTATAGATGGGTCATATCGCTCTGCTACATAAAAATTGGACTCACGACGGAATCATCTTATACACCATATTCAAAAGAAAAGATTGGATAACTGAAGGACTAGTGATATCGGTAAACGAAAAAACTGAGCTCTTCAAAAACATGAAACATAACCCAACAACGGAAAATAGAGAAAAATTCAAAAAATACCGAAACAAATTGAACGAACTTATTGAGAAAGCTGAATTTTACCACCTTCAAAACGAAATACACATAATTAGTAGGAACAACTCAACTAACATCACATATACGCCATGAAAACAACATAAAATGACTGCTAACAGCACTCATGCAGTGTACATCAACTTTTTGTCAATAGCTGCGTTTTTTTTTTCGCTTTTTTCGATAGCAACAGAATTACAACTGACAGCTCCAGAACCAATAACATCAACAAGAATGAAACCGATTGGGATGAAACTTCCACAGAATGTTTGAAATACGATATCACTGTATCAATAAAAATTTCAGCGCGGAAAATATTGTAATATACTTTTTTGGTAAAAATATGGCCACCTCACAAATTTTTACGAAATTTGCACAGATTATGTAAAACATGATAAAATCACTTTACCACGAAAAGGCCAACCTGTCCGTAACAATTCCTTTGTAAACAAAAAATCAATCACAACAATTCGTATCCAACCGAATTTGGTCAATAAATCACCATTACAACTTAAAGCTCTGCAGAATACAAATAAATTGAAGAAATAGTGAAAAAAATATATCGAAATGAATTAGGAAACATTCAAACTATTTGACTAAGAGTCCTTCCTGCAAATCCTTACATGTGAAACTGTGTAAAACTAAGACTATAATATTCTTCATTCATTTATTATTATTGTTGTCTCTACTATTTTCATCAAACAGGATGTTCACAATACGAGTAATGCTTAGGTGAAATCCTATAGATACACATTTAACTGTCCAAAAAAGAGCCATTCGCCTCGTCGGTGATGCTGAAATTACAAGCTCACTCACTTCTCTCGAACATCGTAGAAAGGTTGGCGTTCGGCTTTGTTTTACAGATATTTTCATGGACGATGCTATTCTGAAATACCATCAATCATTCCACGGTTAGCGGTCCCATCGAGGCTGACCCGCTGAGGTCAGTCTTCACATCGCTTTGTCGTCACTTTGGACATATGCCGAACATCTCTTTCCATCTCTTTTCCTTCCAACGAGCGGCAAAGCTTTGGAACGCACTCCCTCGGGAGGTGTTTCCTGAGGCAAAATTTCAAGACGAACACCAGTTCCTACATAATTTCCATTGTCTCTCACGATGTTCTTTGAGAACATCACAGGATTTTCCTTTTCGAGCGAAACAAAACATAAAAAAAGTCTGAATTACAGTGTTCATTCTCACAATCATCCTGTAAAACTAGAATTACCATTTTTCGAAATTTTTGGAGAAAATGTTTTAAAGTAGTCACTTCACTGATACTCCTCAGTAAAAGATGATTGATGGATTTTTCACTTATTTTTCAATCCAAATACCTGGTAATTAACTATAAACATATATTCTCATAAAAATGAAGGAAATTAATTGAAGAATAAATCAAGGAAATTCGAAGGGGTTCATTAAATTCAATATTCAACACCAATTTTTGACACTCAGCATTTGACAAAAGCAATGGCAATGGAAGTTGCCAACTTTGGTCTTTTGTCAAAGATATCTAAATGTAGGTACCCTTGAAAGATTGTATCTACGTGCAGTTAGGTCGGGCGAGTGAAGCAAGCATAATGACGTCGAGCGTTGCGAGCACATATATTTATGTCTAATAATGAAGCAGGGTGTCCTGTTTGAACTTCGAATGTGCTCGCGCGATGCAAGAGGACGCTCGCATTGGTTTGTTTTGAAATCGTGTCGCTTACATCGCTCTGTCGCTGCAAGAACAAACCTATTCTTGCGAGTGAGTGTGTCCTAATCAGGTACCCACTTCGAGCAGTCAAGGCTACATAGCAACGCCTGAACGCTCAAAAACAAACTTGTTTGATTTTGATCGCGCTATCTGACATTTGGAAGCATGGATTTTGAAAAAATGTTAATTAACGAAGTGCAAATTAATTCAGTTTTATGGAATAAACGTAGTGATAGCTACAAAAATAGACACTGATCAAGTGTGGGACAGTGTGGCAGAGAAGCTCCACTCCTGTTCAATTTCCTTGCAGATGTAGCCGAATGTTGAAGCTGGCATTCTGGTGTACTGGTAAAATATGTCCTCTTGACTTCGCAGCTCGTGATACAGATCGTGAAACTCTACGAGTTCAGATATAATTTATTGGTCTATTTCCTTTTATTCTGAGGAGGTTCTGCAAGAAGTTACGACAGAATATATATACACATTCTCTAGCAAAAATGCTGCATCCTCAATTCTAGAAGCCATTTCAGCATGGACACCGGAACTGGGAAAAAAACAATATGCACGTAGGTGGTCGCGCGATTGTGTGCTGATCGGACCGACAACGTTTGTTCGCACGAATAGGCGTTCGCAATCAGGACACCCATTTTGATCGCCCCATCAAGACGCGATGCGACCGAACATCGCCGGACGCCCGCTCGCGCGATGGTTGTCCAATTAGGACACAGCCTTAGGTTAGAATGGGTCAAGTAGGTAATTAGGTTAGGTAGAGTAGAGTAGGTTAGGTAGTGTATGGTAGGTTAGGTGGGTGGGTTAGGTTGTTTTCTCTTCTTTTGCCTTAAGAGATTGGATCTGTGTACAGTTAGGTCGAGACGTAATAAGGGCGAGCGAAGCGAGTAGTAGAAAAGCGCGCGTGCGGAATTGCGAAATGTCGGACGAGTGCGCTAGCTTCGCTCGCGTAGTTTTTGCTATGGACCTTCACCAAGAAATAAGGGATGAATATTTCTACTCAAAGTGAAAAAAGCATGATAAAATAGTAATAGAAAAGCGCACGCTCGGCCGACATTTCGCGCTCGCGCGGAATTGCCAAGTGTCGGCCGAGGGAACTTGCTTGGCTCGCGTAGTTCTTGCTATGGAAGAAATAAGGGATGAACATTTCTACACAAAGTGGAAAAAAGATTATAAAATAGTAGTACAAAAGCGCGCGCTCATCTGACATTACTATTTTGTTGTGTTCTGGTATGTGTTGGATATGTAACAGTTCAATCAAATTGCTGATGTTTGTGTATTTGTACACACCACCACTGAGCGTTTTTTCTTAAGTATCTTCCAGGCATTTCCGCGGAAAATTTACAGGAATTTGAGATTTTTGGTGTTTTTTGGTATCTTCCAAGAATTTTACGCAAAAAAATTTCAAGGAATTTCCTGTTGTTGAGAGTCTTTCATAGCTTCAAAAATGAATATTTTGCGTTTACACAAAATTTGTGGTGATGAAAATGCTAATTATCAAATGAAGAGAATGGAAATTGATACCCCCCGAAGGGAGTACATTCATCCAAAATGCAGTTGTTCTTTTACGTTGAGTGAACTTAATTCCACGAAGTATTCTTATCATTCATTCATTTTTCGTTCCATTTATTGTTCCTTACAATGTGTATGTATAACAAAAAGTTTGGTAGTACAGTATTCCTCAGAAAAAAAAACATAATATTAAAGAAAAACTTCTTCTGAGAAGAAAATGAAAAGAAGTTGTAACCAGAACACATAGTATAGCTCAAAGCTAGATAGTGAAGTAATAGCAGTGTGTGGATCGTATCAATAAGACAACTACAGAACCTACCTACTAACATCCAGTAAGAGAAAAATTTATTCATTGATTACAAAAGATCGTAGTCTCATGACTTCCATGGTGAATTGACCTATAATTTTGGCCTCGGTCAGAGATGTTGGTAAGAGCATCTCTAAGTGTGGTGATATTTTCTAAGAAGCCACAGACAGGTTTTAGAGGTTTTAAAATGGGACAGGTGAGAAATAAATGAAGTTTTCAAAGTGCAATTCACGTTCTCTAATTAGGAATAATTTCGTGATGAATTTGCAATTCAGATCATTTCGTTCAGTTTTCATGAATTTTTTATAAAAAATACCTTTCTTGATACTATTCCTTCTGTTAGAATTGATGGTTGGAAATGGCGGTATTTTCAATAAAATGTGGAGCGAAAGCAAAAAAGAAAACGATTTGGTTATTCGAGAGAGTTTCGATCTGGAACTTTCGTTGCAAAGTCAAAATTTACCATATTTTAAGTCTTAGCGTTCACAATTTTATGGGTATCGAATTCTTCATTGAAGCTAACAACTGAACAACTTGAAATGAGTACAGAGTATGCTGTTGATTGGGCAAGCTTTTGTAGAAAGTTTGTCAAAAGAAAATACCATCGGGGACATCGAGTAGAAGAACAATGGATCATGGAGATTTTGAACGCGAAACTGGAAAGATTGTTATGGTAGCAGTGGAACATCAGGATACCGATACACTGTTACCTATAATTGAGCAGTCGGTCGAAAAAGGTACTACAATTCATTCAGATTGTTTGAAAGAAGATTGTTTATCAGAAGAAGGTAACCAACATTTATCAGTAAACCATTCAATAACCTGAAACTGGAGTCCATACTAATAGGATTGAATCCTCGTGGCGACATGCTGAGGCCATCAACCCTTCGTATGGTAGAAAGAAAGAGCATGTTCCAGGCAATTTAGCACGATATATGTTTTATAAAAGATTGATGCATTGAAATTGAACAGAACAGAAGAGTTTTTGCGGATGGCAGGTAAATTGTAAGACCCTCGAAAAATTAATGAAATTGAAGATTCTGTCATCCATGTAGCTGATGATGAAGAACGGGCAGAAATCGAAGAAAATGTTTGATAATTGTTCATTTGAATAAAAAACGATCTATTTAGTGTTTAGTATTTTATGCAAAATATGTGTTCCATTGTGTTTTATGTTTCTATGACTCAGTTTGATATTTGACAGTTTTGCTTATATTTTTGACAATAAAATAGCCTCAAATGTTATGAATTTTGATTGAAATTTATGGAAACTAACGATAATTCGATGATTTGTTTTTGGTATGGTTTGAAAATACCATCTTACTGGAATGTGTCGGAATCAACTAAGCAGGTATCTAGTTCGATTTAAATTGGTTGAAATTTATTTATTTGTTGGGTAAGTACTGGCAAATACTTTCTCGAAAAAATGCAAAAAAACAAGGTTTCCGCAAAAAAAATATCCATCTCAATATTTTCCGCCGATTTCTGAAAATTTTACGAAAATCGGTGTTGTGTCTGTATTTTACAATATAATTTTTTCACGGCACCAATATTTAGAAAAGAAATTTCTAACGATTTGAATTCTGAGAACTTCTCCATCATAATTGATGAGACAACTGATGTCAGCACAAAAAAATCTTTAACCGTTACTGTGAGGTATTGGAAAGAGGGCCTTGTTCAGGATAGATTCCTGTACTTACTGGAATCACTTCATGCTGAGTCTGAGTCGTTTTAACGCAGTAATAAAATTGTTAGATCAGAGTAGTATTCGGGTTGAAAGAGTTATTGGCTTTGGCGCAGACAATGCCAGTACCATGATGGCAAATAAGTTGCCTGTAACAGTTGAACAGAACATTTACAGTTATTTCTCACAAAGTAATAAAAGATCAGAGGAACTAAGAGAATGCCAGATATTTGCAATTGAAAACCCGGAAAGATTATTCACCCTAGCCAGACAAGATGGCAATCAATGAAGGTAGTGAAATGTACTATCAACGTTATTTTTTTTTTCATAATTTATTGTTTCTTGGCTGTGGTGGATAGAATCCTGGAACAGTGGAACTCTGCTATTTCAAAGAGTAGCCTTAGAGGGAAACTTGCCAAATGCAAGATCTATTTTAAGTGCCCTGAATATTAATGTTCACATATTGTACTTGTTATTTTTGTCCTATGTGTTAGATTTAGTGAAAGAAATCAACATTGAGTTGCAGTCTGAGGTACCGAAGGCTATTCTCAGTAGAATTGAAACCTTATATAAAGCAATTTTAAAGTGGTTCATCAAGAAAAATGTAAGAAGAGAACAAAATTTTGAAGTTATTAATGTGAGTGATCCAGCCAATTATTTGGAAATAGAACAGATTTACATAGGTGCCAAAGCAGATATACTTTTGAAGTCACCAAGGAAAATTTTCGTAATTTTCGCCTTCGGGTATTAGAATTTTATATTGAATTATGTAGCAAATTAAAAAAATTATTGATGACAAATATCTGCAATATGCTGCCCGTTTCGATCCTGATGTGGCTCTCTCAGAGGATGTAGTATCCACTGCAGACTTTCCTTTATTATTCATTTCCCAACATTGACATTGGCAGCTACTAAGTGATATTCAGTTGGATGGATGTGATAAAAAACCTGGTATAAATGATTTTTGGAAAAGGGTGTCTCAACAAAAGAATTCTTGTGGAAATCCAATGTTTCCAAACTTGATGGTTATTGTTAAAACAATATTATCATTACCCCACTCCTCAGCCGCTGCTGAGAGAAGTTTCTCGCAATTGTCTCTGACTAAAACTTGAATCAGAAATAAATAAAAAATACGGACTTGGGCAGCAATCTTATCTGTTGAAAACAAATAGAATCAAATATCTGGTGGGTCTGTTTTTCATTTCATTTTAAATGTTTTTTATTCATATGTATTCAATAAAAGTTTTTCATGAACACAAATAAGTTCTATTATCGTCGTTCGGGAGTGTAGGACTCATTTTCATTGGTCAAAAATCAGTCGGCTCCCTCCTCTTCACCATTGAAATTAATGGTTCATGAAACTGTCTGCCTGTCAGTAAGATATGTATGTACTTATGTCAGGATTGTGAGGAGTCGGGTTCTTAACTGAAACCACACATCACAGAAAATTGTTTCTGTAATCTGTACTATAGACTCATTTTTAATTCTCTCATATTTGCCAAATGAGGCACGGAACATGGAATTTATATTTCGTTTCGTGAAGGGTTATAGTATATAATACTGACAGGGTTACCACGAAACCTCCATTTTAAGGACGTCAGTTATGTGTCAAAATTTTAACCTACAAACAAGAAGGACAAGCACAATCAAGACGAACAGGGAGCTAAAGCAATGTATAAAAGAGACTTAGCTATTATAGCAGGTAAAAAGAACTTCGACGAGAAGTACCTTAGGGTAGTAAAGGAAAGACATCCAGGAATAACTAACTTGCTGGAGACCTTGAGCGAAGATATCGAGTTCTTGAAAAGTGAAAATAAGATAACGACAAGCAGGGGAGAAGATATTACGCAGTTAAAATACCTGTACTTGACGCCGGTGGAGGTAAATAAGGAAGAAACAAACGACATGGAGATTATATATAATTTGTGTAATGAAATGAGGGAGGTGGCGGTACATCAATAGCGAGATGTACTGCAAAGGGGGTACGTGAGGAAAATCCTAGAGAGCGTTTTTCGGAATAGCGCGATTCAAATTCAGTACGTGATCCCAGGAAACATGATGGACGAAGGAAAATCCAAAAAAAACGGTAGATCAAGGGGTAGTAATGGTAAGGGGTAAGGATGTATCCTTTGCGGACATGGTGAATATTGTTAAGGAGAAAGTCACGCTGGGAGACGTTGGGGTAAGAGTCTTAAGAATTAGGAAATCGCCCGCAGGACACATGCTGTCGAACGTAGAGGGAGGAAGCGGCAGAAGCTGGAAGAAACAGGGGGGCATTGTAATGATAGACGTCAAGAACGCTTTTATCTCCGCAAAGTGGAGCAAGATTTTGGATAGATTGGAAGAACTGGGGATCAGCGCCTCCCTTAGGAAACCTATATGGACCTACCTGCACGGTAGAGAACTGACATCAGGAAAATACAAGCAGGAACTGACACTAAGAGTTCTACAAGGGTCGGTTCTAGGACCTACCCTGTGGAACGTAATGTACGATGGCGCCCTTAGGCTTAAGATTCCTCCACACTGTAGCACAGCGGCATACGTGGACGACCTGGCCCTGGTCGCCAGAGCGAACAAGAAAGGAGACTTGATGGAAAGGACCAATAGGGCCTTAGAGTAGATCGCGAGCTGGATGGAGGAAAATGGTCTGGAAGTGGCCCCGGCGAAGACGGAGGCGGTAATTGTGAGGGGGCAAAGAAAAAGAGACGATATTGTCTTCAACCTTGCAGGGACAAGGATAGTGCCGACAAAGGCTGCTAAATATCTGGGAGGGTGGGTAGATCACAAGCTCATCTATAACGAGCACACCAGGAAAACCTGTGAGAAGGCGGACCGGCAAACGGCGGCACTGTACAAAAACCTACTAACATAAGGAGACCAGGAATTGATAAGAGGATGCTATTGTACTGGGTATTACAGTCGGTGCTGCTATATGCGGCTCCGGTATGGCAGGGAGTCATGAGAGTAAATAAATACCGTAACATGCTCCTCTCAACCCAGAGGAGGATGTTGGTAAGAACAGCATCAGCATTTAGAACCGTATCCTCGGATGCAGCGTGTGAGATAACAGGAATTCCACCTATAGACCTGATGGTTAAGGAGAGGGGCGTACTCGAAGGACTGTAGGAGGTTACTGACGAGGATAAAAAGAAAGCTAGATCAAACACAATAATGGAATGGCAACATAGATGGAGCCAAAATACTGAGACAGCACAATGGACGAAAAGGATGATTCCTGATATAGCGGCCTGGTATCAATGCCAATTTGAAAAGATGGACTATTTCGTCACCCAAGTCCTTAGCGGACACGGGTCCTTTGGGACGTACACTCTCATGATTGGCAAGTCGAACAACGATCAGTGTGTATATTGCCAGGAGGCAGATGACCCGGAGCACACAGTATTCGCATGTAACAGGTTGCTTGGGGAGAGGGTAGAGGCGGAGCTACAATACGATAGCCCGATAACGGTCGAGAATTTAGTACCCACAATGATGGTACATGAAAGAAGTTGGAAGGTAGGAGCTGGATTTATCAGAAAGATCATGAGTCAAAAGGAAAGAGAGGAAAAGCAGAGACAAGGACTGCAGGGATGAGGATAGACAGAACATGCCACCTGTACTTGAAGATATGTCGGCTAGACGGTGCCAGGTACAGGAGAGGGCAAAGGGTTGTTTTAGTCGGTAGAAGTCCGACACTACTGACTCGTGATGGAAAACAAGCGGTCAGTGCCCATGAGGGTTTCCACCCCACAAAAAAATGGATAGCTAAATACAAACAACCATAATAATTCATATATGTTGGCAGTAGTGTATGTTGGCGAAGTGGTCGAGGTGTTAGAGCGTTTGGCTTCCACCCAGACGGTCCGGGTTCGATCCCCAGTCGTGTGTCACTGAGCTGAAGTGGTTCGGATTCCACTTTTATTTAAACTGTAGGTCCCGGATCTCCCTTGCTCGCACAAGCTCTGCTTTTGAGGGGTTTTCTCCGAAAACCTGGGAGTTTCGTAAAGACAAACAAAAAGTAGTGGCACACTTTCCTCGCCTTACGTCTGGGGTGGGACACTGTAACTTGAATAGTGATAGCAAAGCATGCGCTATCTCTTTCTGGTACATCCGAAAGTGATAGCGTGTGCTTCATTTCGCTTCGCTTCGCTATGCGATGCAAGTTACAGAGTCCCAGCCGTGGTGACCTCAAAATTTCGAATCAGCGACCGAATATACGTATCAAGTCACCTCGTGAACCTAAAAATTAATATTCGAGCTCCCCTCTAGCTTCCGGACTAAGAAGTATTTTTGAATTTCGGATATTCTCCATTGAAAAAAGTTAATTTGATTTTTTTTCATATATTTGAAATATATACTGTAATGAAAATAATCTTACGATTTTGATATAATTTTATTTTCTCTTATATAATATACTTAACTACTAATTCATATTCACCAAATAATTTGTATCGCACTGCTTTACTCAAGATCAGACGACTGTCTGTGTTGATATGTAACTGTATCTCCCTCTCTGATTATGGCTGTCTATTTATATCCAAGTAGGTTTCTTTTCTCATGCATTCCGCTTTGTTACCGGCCAGATATAAATATGATGCACAGGGCCGGCTCCGGCCCGTTACAGTGCAATCAAATGACTTGTATCCTGAACTATTCCTACGTGCCAAATATCTGTCAAATTTTACTTTTCTAATTGATTTTATGTCATAACTATTCAATTTAAAAGTATCGTTTTTTCAGATACATAGGTGGCAAAATCTCCAACTAAAACAAAGAAGTGAAAAGGGTTTCTTTGTACATATCAGAAAACCTTACACATTTAAATTTCTTGATTTGCTATATCTGTGCAAACTTATCGTTCTAGTTATTCAACGCTGATGGTCAACTTGCTAATCATTTTATCAATGACTCTTTTGATTATCGACAGGATTAGAAAGTCGTGATAAAACAAGAAGCAGAAGCAGATATGCGGGATTTCCAATACTAAGTAGGTATCCTAATAGTCGCATTTCTCAGTCTACGGTTAGTAGGATAGAAAATAAATTAAGTGAATTTGGAAGTGTCACAGAAACTCCAAAATCGTATTTTATCCGATGAAAAAAAAATTGGATATTCAAGATTTTCCACTCAAACCTACAAGAGGAATTGCCGCCAATAACGATATCATTAGAACGTCCCTATTGCTTCTTCTAATAAAGGAAAATATCGCACATTCAAGTTTATTTGGTTCAAGACTCAACGACGATGACCCTGATCGCCGACTGAAATTTTGCCAAAATAATGCAAACAGACGCCAATATAATCCTGTAGGATATTACATAGTTT